>BROG01000706.1:0-371704 GCA_030159075.1 Atrina japonica | reverse complement strand
TCGAGACGGTGGAAATACTCAACGCTTTTTGTCTAATGAAATCGCTAGCATTTATGAAGAGGTATGATATATATTGTTGTCAAATTAATGTAGAAAAAGTTCATTTAACACGACGTCTTACTGATGAAATAGAGTCTCACAGTTGGATGTTGAAATTTCAGTCACTATATTTTTAGGTATATTTCCCCACAATTATTAGGAGTGTTAAATAGCACTAAAATATAAAGATCAAATTCTATGTATCACGATGCTGTGCAAAATCAAAGTAACGTAAATACATGTACATATAGCTATAAGAACATACACTTTGATTAAACATTGTTTCACTTGAAAAATGCTACCTAATAAATTTCGCCACCGGACCATTATTTTGTCTACCATATTTACACATCCCTAAATACAAAGTGTTTGTGGTGTTAATAAAGAATATTAATTACGAGATTCTACATTGTAAATTTTCAACACAATCGAAATAAATCAGCTGACGATTTTCAATTATTCAAATCACGTATCGGAACAATTATGGTTTTGCTCTTTTAACCATTTCTTACTTCACCTCTGATTGAACCTGCAGCTAATTCCGACTTGCGGAGGTACGGTGGTTTGAATATCAACATCTTATAAATTCTAGGGTCGACCTAATGTCACTGTTACGAATGCTAGAGGCTACACTACATAGGCAAGGATACTATATCTGTCTTGAAACTTGATCCTACCTCTGGTTCGTACCCACTTTACATTGTGTACGCAGATATTTCTTTAGGTGACACTTAACCCTTTCAACCCTACAGACCACAGTAGACTGATCACAACCAATAGAAAGAGTATGCCATTCAGATATTCAGGGGTGAAAGGGTTAAGTACTTTTTATAGAGTGTTTCCTGCTACTTGAACACTGTAAAGGCGTTGGGTGTGAAATAAATACCAGAATAAAACAAATTCACTAATGTACATATTGATACTGCCATTAATACACACTAACCTTAGCTTACTGCTTACACCTGGAATTTTGCTATGGATTGAGTGCACTAGATCCTGAAAGACATTTGAGTACATTAAATTCTATAGTGTCGACAGTTATTGAATTCTATAATATATTTTAATAAATTTTTCAATGAAATGGACCAAAGAACATATATTTGAATATGATTCCTATTTGAATAAAAAGAGAATAATAGACGTTACGCTGGTGCTGTGACTGATAATTCAGTTTATGTTTTGCGAGTAAATATTTAGTTTAATGACGCTTTTAGAATCAATTTTCTAATCATCTGTCTTTCTCCCAGGCCAACTTTCTTTTTATTCACGTCTGTACAATACTAGGTATGAATTATTATGTTCATACCTGGTTGTATGTCTTTTCTATTGTTACAAAATGCAAAAAGAATTTCTATCGATATAATCGCATATAACACAACTGTACAATTAAGTTTCGGTATACATACCCTTTTAGCTCTAACTGATGGTACTGCATTGCATGTACTCAGCAACAACACAGCAATAGTCAGTACAATGTAAACCTTCATTTTGCTACAAAAGTATGACCGAATTCAATTAAATCAACAGTCATTCAGTAAATGCAAATTGCGAGGGAAAAATCTTCAATCTTACATAGCTAACCACGGTCAGATAATATTTGTGTTAGTAGTTTTAATCATTAACATCGCAAATACTGATTCTAAAAAAAAACAATTAACAAAATGCTTTTGTGTAAATAATTACGTAAATTGTCTTGCAAAATGATATAAGATAATAAGAATAGTTAAAGGAGCATTAGCTGTATTTTTTTCAAAAACATTTCTCTCCTTTTGTACTTAAATTACTACAGGTATATACTTCGTGAAAACTGCTTGATAAACCCAGTTTTCAATTGATTAATTCAAGCTTGTTATTTTTATATTCAAACCACACTGGACCAGAACTTATTTTCAAAAATGTATATAGGAATATAAAATTGTTATGCCCGTGTATAGCTTTTATTTGTTATTGTAAATCAAGAGCAAGAGTTTTTTTTAGTAAACACAGCTAGTTCCCCTTTAGATATTTTCGAGAATTTGAATTTGAATTATCCGGCAGATGAAATGAAATTTTAGTGACAAATGATATGGAAATAGACGGAATTTTGTATACTGATGCATTTGATAACAGCTTTAAAGATGAGTACAAAAGTAAAGAGAAATGGGAGATAGACATCTAAATCATTGTACCGAGTTGTTATACGAATAATAAGTATTAGATTCCTTTCCAAAATAAACCATAGCAAAGATATCAAGTACACGACAGAAAGATAGAAACGAATTTTCGCACCGTCACGTAGCCTGTATATCTTATTAACACCCATACAGGTAGTATAATTATAGTTTCATTGAAACCACATGAAACATTTTTAACGAAAAAACAACTATCTTATCAATCACCTTTAATTTCTATGTGTATTAGATATGCATTTAGACCTTTTATGATGTTCAAATATCGAACTTGTGACTTTGTGTTACCCATTAGTATAAGTAAATTTCATAAACAAAAAATAAACGATGAAAGTTAACATTCAAGGTTACATTTAGAAAATATTAAACTATTTACCTCAGTAGCCGAGAGTTCTTACTTCAACAGTGCTTTCCAGGAATGAAGTAAAACTGTGTGCCACGATCTTATGAGTGCAAGGAAAATGTCACAACATTTACAATTATCTCATTATGTGCTGTTAAGTCAATTTTAAATAATTTCACTTTTACCAAATTGTTTAATTGTGTTTTGTGGTCGATGGTAATTTATCTCTGAACTGATGACTACACAGTAATTTTAATGTCAGAATATAATGACTAAAGCTTGTGTAATTATTTTATTCGCCAAAAGCATACAACTATAGAGACAACATATGTGTACATGTATATAGAATACAAATCTTGAATAAAATTCAAAGACAACAAATTGCGAAATGAAATGACAAAGTACAAAAAGAACAGTATATTGTCTAATTCCTGAGAATATTTCTTAATTGTGTTGCAACAATCAGGTGTTTGCCTATACCAGAGAGTTTATCTAGTAACAGTGAGTAACAGATTAATCTAGATACTGATGGTCGTCTCCACAAATAAATATATGTTTTATATATTGTTTTCGTATACGGGCAAATTAATACAAATGTATACCGTACCGTGTTATGCAAGGGATACAGTCAAGTAGTTATCTACTTTATCTTAAGAATAAGTCAAATTTACGCTATATCCACTAGACATTTATATGTACATTTTTATTCTTCATTATCTATATGCATGTATTCACAAAGCGAGGGAACTTAGTACACGAGAAAGTAGGACTATTTTTCAGCCTTTGTATTTACCATTTAGATGTAATTATACCTACATTTGCGACCAAATCACTATTAAATGATTTCAAAATTAAAACCTAATTTGAAATAGACACAAAATTCAGGCACATTATAGAAATTAAATATTTATATAATTATGTCAAATTCATAGGTTAAGTTTCCTATAAAATTTTGATATTCCAAGGACATATCCTAATAGTGAATGTTTTAATAATAATAATAATAATAATAATAATAATAATAATAATAATAATAATAATAATAATAATAATAATGACGATGATGATACCGACGACCACCACAAAGACGATGACGAAGACGACGACGATGATGATGGTGGTGGCGATGACGCCGACGACGACGATGATGATTATGATGATGATGAGGAGGAGGAGGAGGAGGATTAAGATGATGATGCCTTCGCTATAGAAAAAAATAGTTTTATCCGCAAAATTAAATAGATATCAATAAACATAGAGAGAGAGAGATATAGATAGATAGATAGATAGATAGATAGATAGATAGATAGATAGATAGATAGATAGATAGATAGATAGATAGATAGTTAGGTAGATAGATAGAATGATAGACATATATAAACAATTTCATTCCAGTAATCTAGAAAAAGTATTTCAATTAGGTTTTTGTTTTTGAATTAACAGGATTATATCATAATTTTACAGTTGAAAAGTTTGTATGGATACTGATTTCTGTGTTGATATATATCATATAATACCACTCACTTGAAATATAACCTAGGTCACTTAAAATACTGATTAAGTGACTAAGTAAGCTCTACAATATCCAAAAGCAGACGACAGTTCTAGCCTAAACAACAAATCTTATATAATCACATCCTAAATGGCCAAAATCACGAAATAGCCGCCTGGCGATATTAACCGATTAGTGGTCCAATACCAAAAAATAAGCATTTATTCATAACCCCTGTGATTGACCTACAATAATACTGCAAATGATTCAATATGCCAGGGAGTTTTCAACATATGAACATTTCATATACAGAGGTAAACTATATATTGACACGGTGTTGACACAGGGTTATCAAAAATCGCGTTTGATGTCAACATTCAGCAAATTTTACAGTCGGTATAATAAGTTTGTTTTACTTTGTTGCTCTGTTTCACTGAATGAAATGTTGAGGTATCTGTTAGATATTTGTTGTCGATTCCACCTCTGAATTTCCAGAGGTCCGCTTTTAACCAACACCACCAGATTTGTATATGTATTCTGAACATACTGAATATTTACACTTTGGTATCTAAGATTTTAATTTTTTTATGCAAAAAATGTTCTGTAAGTTTTATGTATTCCATATACTTCTACATGAGGTATATTTCCTTAGAGCCAAGCCATAAGACTTTGGTGACGTTACAATAAAAAAGCGCGCGCCCGTGTGTGTGTGTGTGTGTGTGTGTGTGTGTGTGTGTGTGTGTGTGTGTGTGTGTGTGTGTGTGTGTGTGTGTGTGTGTGTGTGTGTGTGTGTGTGTGTGTGTGTGTGTGTGTGTGTGTGTGTGTGTGTGTGTGTGTGTGTGTGTGTGTGTGTGTGTGTGTGTGTGTGTGTGTGTGTGTGTGTGTGTGTGTGTGTGTGTGTGTGTGTGAGTGTGTGTGTGTGTGTGTGTGTGTGTGTGTGTGTGTGTGTGTGTGTGTGTGTGTGTGTGTGTGTGTGTGTGTGTGTGTGTGTGTGTGTGTGTGTGTGTGTGTGTGTGTGTGTGTGTGTGTGTGTGTGTGTGTGTGTGTGTGTGTGTGTGTGTGAGCAGTCACCCAAGGGATATCATGAAAGTGACGTCTTAATTTTCAAACTTACAGATGACCTTTCCAGTCATAATGTGTGATAAAATTTATATTAAACTTCGTTTACCACTGTATCATTTTTGTAATGTAAACTTGGTAACTTTGGACATGAAAGGGATGACCGCTGACTGCGTGAGGAAGATTATTGTTTCGGTATAATAATATCAGGTACACGTTCTGATGAATTAAAATTGGCCGCTTAGAGAAGGTGACTGCCTAATAAAGGCGACCGCACGTGCAGATTAGAATATATCATATGTATAAATCTATTTTCTACGTAATGAAATTTTAAGATCATATTCTTTTTAAGTTATAATGTCGGTCATAACTAAGTCACTTTTGTCGTCAATTATGATTTAATAATTCGTTTTATTATCATGCAATTTTTATCGCTTGAAATATTTTATTGACATTATATTGTAAAACTTTCTATTGCATGGTCTCCTAGGGGCTTTCTGTTACTTCACATAATAACTTTTGGCATACAATAAATGTAAATAATTTTTTTTATACTAAATCAATAGATATATGCCAGTTATGCTAATACCGTTCATTAAACTTTTTTATAGATGTACAATACAAACAAACGATAACTGCATTCTAACATTTATATGCGTGTTCTCAATGCTATAAAACAATTTAAAAATGTGTTTTAGGCAAAAGATAAGATTTTTTTCGGTTTTTGAAACAGCTCAGCATTACATTAGCTTTAATAAATGGCGTGCGTTGAGTGCTGACTCTTTTGCATGAGCTGCATGTACTTTTTACGGATGTACACTACTTATAAATCTTTTTATCCGTATATGGAGAAATTTAAGCGAGGATTTAATTTTGAAGCAAGGTTGTTGAGATAGCTAAAATTAAATATCGCAAACAATTCATTCCTCATCGTATGCAAGAGTTGTCATTTTTATCATAAAATCGCTAAAATTATATACCATATTTATCGGACAAAACGCTAAATTTGCATCTCTCTAAAATTTCCACTTAAACAGTATCAAATACATTTTTAATTAACTGCGTTTGTGCAATTTTCACCAGATTTCTATATTTGTTCCTTAGATATCAAGTAGATTAATACTTTTGATATCTGTGATTTTTTAATGTACTATCTAGTTTGGGCTATGTTCGGCACAAAACTGTCACTAATCATATCGTGAGACTAATAATGGCTTCTTTAAACAATCTTTATTACAGATATTGTATCTTTAGCACACCTTCTGTTTACGTTAATTTCATCCTATCACTTTCATTTGCCCAGATCTTATGAAGATGTTACACATATGTTTATGCTAATGTGAAAAGATATAATAATAATTTATCAACCTGTGGAAAAGTGACATTCACCCAGCCGTAAGGTCGTAATCAAGTATACTGACCTATTTTAAAGTCTTTAATAATTTTATGATATAATTGTTGGTGACTTTACTTTATTGCAAGGAAAGATCAATCGATCGGTTATCGCATTTATTTTGTCGACCTGACAAAGCATTTGTTTGATTTGTTTTAAAGTCGATAAATCGTCCATATATCTTTTAACTATTGATAATAATATTTCATTGTATGAGTTACTTTCAAATAGAACTTTGCAATTCAGTTTTACTAATTACTTTTCAGAAGTGTTATCATATAATACAAACATAACATCAAAGTTATATTTTGAGAACGGCTACAACAAATGCTCAATTGAGTGTAAGATGAATATCCTGGCTTTGAAATGATATATAGAAGTGTCACGGCAGGCGTGGCGTGTAAATAACCATCACTGCGTCAGTCTATATGGCACAGGTAAAAGATTTTGGCACTTCATCTAAAGCTGGCGACAACATTGTAAAACAAAACAATCGATCATAGAATGGATGATTTTAAATATGTTATTATCAGGGGTTACCCTGTGATTATTTTACAAAGTAAAAATGAACAAGTAACAATTATTAATCGAAGCTCAAGTCCATTAGAAGGAATCAGCGTCCCCTGCTGGCATGCCACACCCGTCGCAAATGTTCCATGGAAACCTTTCTAGTACGATGAACGGGTCAAATTCGGTGAAAAGGTTAAGTTTGGTGAAAAAAGTCAAGTTCGTTTAAAAGCACGATTGGCGAAAGGGAGTCATTGTCTATGGCCGTGCTCCAGAATACTATCTAATATTATTGAGAGGGGGACTTCATAATGTTTAACAAGATCCCCGTATCGACCATAAAACTTTTTAAACGTCGATTTCAAGCGTTCAACAACGTAACCTTGTGTAAGTAGTCTATTGGCTAGTCGTTTTGCTCTCAGAAAAAAACATTCATAAGAAGAGCATGCCCCGGCATAACGTATTGCGAAATGAAAACGACATAGGCGTGTAAAATTGATGATTTTCATGTCAAAAGGAATTTCACCTCCGTGTATAAAACTTCACCGACCAAAATATAAAATAACAGAAAGCAAAGTTTTAATCTTTGGGATGATAATTTAAACTCTAATGAACATCGAACAAACATCAGGTGTCAAGGTGGAGAAAGCATCCCCTAATCTAGTGATAATTGGACAAATACGGACCTCCGGTAATCCAGCAGTGGAATGAAGTGTCATTGAGGAGTAAGCATCCTCTTTTCTATTGAAAATTGGATATATGGAACTCTGAAAATCCAGATGTAGGATCAGTTATCATGGAGGAGTAAGCAACAATTAAATGGCATACAGAAATAAAAACCATAAGAATAAGTATTCTGTGTATGTTTAACACATGTAATAGGCTTCAATGGGTAATTCCGAATTATCTGAGTGGTAAGGAAATGATAAGAATTAGAATTAAGATTCACATCTGACATTTTAATCATATAAGTCGAAGAATTACATATATCACAATATATTTCATGCACATTTATATCACATGTAGAAGTCGTATTTGTCTTTCTCTAAAGACTCGTGAAAGCACTGGATTGTTTATCCAATAACATGGAGATGTCTCGTAATTACCAATGATTTCTACGCATATGAATGTCAAAAACACAACTCATTTCATTTCTTCACCTTTGCGGTCAATATGTCTATTTTAACATTTGACTTTTTTAACAGTTTTAAGAATTATAACATAGTCCCTGTGTTATATCTTTGAGGATAGTCACTTTTGTTACTAATTACTAGTACCGGAGCCATTAGTACAATCACAATTTAAACATAGTGTCGCTCTGTTCAATGTCCACTTCTGTTGATTCGTTCAACGGTTGTTTTCTGAAGCTGAATGCGATTACTTCTGTAGCTTTCATTTTCCCATGGGTAACGTATAATTTCATGTCAGGGGATAAAGCAATTCCCTGAGGATGGTAAAGTCCGTCGGCAGACGTAACTAGATGCCGAATGAATTCGCCATCTTTTGTAAAAAAACAAATTCTGTCGTTATAATGATCCGATACCAGAATGTTCCCTTGCTTATCGGAAGTTATGGCGTATGGCGATTTGAATTTTCCGTCTTCCCGTCCAAATGATCCAACTTTTCGAATAAAGCGTCCAGATTCATTGAAAATCTTTATACAGTGATTGCTTGAATCGGCAACAATTATGTTGTTTGTTTTTGTCGCGTGTACATAACGTGGACAGTTAAATTGCTGAACAGGAGAACATGAATCCCCGATATTGAACAACCATGAACCAAACTCGTCGTGAACAGAAACCTCATTGGACAAAATATCACTTACAATTATTCTTCCAAGTTTATCAACATCTACACCATACGGTCGCTGAAAAAAGTTTTCTCCGAACGAAAATTCAAATTCACCGTTCGGGGAAAAAACTGACACTGACTTCGTTTTCCGCGACGTTACGACTGTCTTCCCTTCATTTGAAACAGCCGAGACACAAGGTTCTTTTAATTTGTCATTACAGAGACGAATTTTATGTTTCCCTCGCTTGGAGAAAGTGGACACTCGACTGTTTATCATGTCAGTTACCTGATATTTTCCGTTCCCTACATACTTGATATCTGTCGCGTCCCCTAATTCGTTATTCCCTTTTCCCTGTTCACCGTACCTTGTGTAGACTTCTGGAAAGGGTTCGTCGTCGTATTCAAATACTGCATTGACAAGCCCTTCATCGAACTGTTCATCTTCACTTGAACTTTCTGATGAAGAAAATAACTCCTCGTTTTCCATCGGAAATTCTGAAATTTCTGAGTCATTAAATGAAGACGAATAAATTGAATTATACTGCTGAAAAGACTTTAGAACATTAGGTGTTGATGACGTTCGGAACATATTTTTGAAAATACTATTTGACTGTTTTTGAAAGGAAAGAGAATCTGGATTATCCTCATTCTGTGTATTATTTTCGTCTGTTCTGTTGCTAGCTGAAATAAAGAGACAAGATGAATATAGCACAGTCATTATTTCTTCATACATATTTATTGCATGTATATAGCATTATTTCAGACACGTTCACTGATACAGCAAATATATCTTTTTTCAAGGTGTATCAATTCTTTTCTGAAATCTAATATTTCCTACTTGCTTCTTATATCTCAATAGTTTTACTTTATTCATATTTCCAAATATTTCACCGCTGGAAAAGTAAGAAATAAAATATTTTCGAAAAGAAAATCCAATGTCATGGAGACCTTATACAGTGAAACTTGTGTAGAACGACCTTCATAGGGGGCACAAGAAAATCGGTCTTTATAGGGAGGTGGTCTTTAGATACAGGTTGGTTTGTATACAAATGGATAAAGTGGATGATCAGAAATAAAGATAATAAAACATTTTAAATTTAGTGTATCGCCTTGTTTTTATTACACCAAGTTTAGCTTTTAAATATCATGTTATATTGATGTAAATTCCTACACAAGATCGATATTTTATATTGATAATATAATAAAAATTGCACTGAAACCTTTATTTCAATAATTTATTTTCCATTTAGACTATAAAAGTATCAAAACCTATGGAACATTTATTAATAGTTCGCCATTTCTCACTACAGTAATATCTATAATTAGCGTTTTCCAAACAAAAATCAAGGTAAGATGTTTTGGCCTTTTTTGTAAAAACCAATCTTACAATTGTAAAGTTTTGTTGAGCTTCAGATATATGTAAAATCTCATCTGATCCGTTATACACATGTGGTCACTAATATAAAAATTTCAGATACCAAAGTATAAATTAATAGAATGTCGAGGACACAGATACAAATCCGGTAAAAATGGACAAACACAAAAAATTGACAAACACGGACCTCTGGAAAGCATGATATACTGTATGTGATGAGATGGAAAGATAGTACAAATACTACATAGGGTCATTTCATCGATTAATAGAATCTAATTCCCCTTTAAGTTCCAAATACAAAAATACCTGTCGAGGGTAAGATGAATCGCTATCATGCCCTCGATTGTTTTTTTCTACTGAAACTCAAATGAGGTATGTAATTCCTTTCTCACCTGGATAACTTAAAATTATGTTTGCTTACGTTTACATCAGTTTGACCCATTTTAGAAGTCGCATCACTCAATTAAATATTAATCTGTAATTATCACCGATTTTTTCCTTGTAAAATTTATGTATGACTGGCAACGAATTCAACCATCATTTTAGTATTGTAATGTACCAAACACGAAAAAACTTCCACCTTGTTGTTTTAGGAATCAATGCAGACCAGCAGTTCTGGATATAATTTTCTAGGACTAAGGTCAAAACGGGATCAGGCTCTCCCGGATGCTAGAAATGAATGTGTGCGTCTTAATCTATTTGATGTAATGCCACTATTAAATGATTATTTTTTGCGGGGAAACAAATTATTTCAAAGAAACCTTTAATTGTATTATTTGTAAAATATTTTTTGCAAAATATAGATAAATTGAATGTATGATTTTTTCCTCATTACATTATTGTTTTTATCAAAGGTTTATAAAATATATTCTATAATTGCTGCAGATCAAAGCATAAAAATCACAGAAAGAAAATACACCATGCCAAATTTAATTATATTGATACATTTCAAACATTTATCACTTTAACAAGAATGTCATTTTTGATGATTATAAGTTTCACATACCCTTTAGAAAATTCGTAGGGAACTTACCTGTGAAAAACGAAAACGATTTTCTTAATCTGTTCATTTTCAACGAATGTAAGTATTGTAGGGTTTCCTGTTCTGAAAAGATAACACCTATTTAGAAACATGCATGTAACAAACCAAAGTGGAAACTAAAATGTTGAAACCATATCAAATCATTTCAAATGGAAGAACAGGTAGATAGGGTCAATTAAACTTGAGTGGTATTATATAATGTGGTTCAAGCATGTCGTAAAATACATTCCCTTTACTTTACAACATACCAGGTAACGTAACATATACACACACACACCTACACACACACACACACACACAGATAGATAGATAGATAGATAGATAGATAGAGATAGATAGATAGAGATAGATATATAGATAGATAGATAGATAGATAGATAGAGATAGATAGATAGATAGATAGATAGATAGATAGATAGATAGATAGATAGATAGATAGATAGATAGATAGATAAGTTACGATAAGTATTTTAAATTAGCTGCAGCTAGGCTTACGCCTTTACTAATCAGAATAATTATGTATTTTCATCAATCCAAAATATTCTTAATATTTAGATTAATCTAATACAGGTAACACTTCGTTCGCATTACATATTTCTTTCTCTCTAAATCCTAACCATCACAACCTATCAGATTAAAAGCCACGTTATAGAATAGTTCATACTGCGTGATACATCGCAGACACAGAAAGGGCGGTCTCATATACACTAAAAAATCCACGACACAAATCACACAGGGATAATTCTGGTTTCATCTTGTAAATTGTTATTTTGCCATGTCCTTGTATATCCTGATAAGTCAATCAATGTTGTGATTATAATATCAATATCACTTGGAAACAGATATTTCTATCCGATTGTTAGGTTTTGATTCAATAATTGCATTTTAACACTATTTATTTACGGAGAACAAGTGGTGGACAATTCCTCCACATCATAATTGCAGTATGTAAAACATAGCGGGACATCAAACCCGATGTTGTTAGTGAAAAGATTGTGGTCGTTTATGTAGATATTATATATCAAAGCAGCGAGGCATCTCTCAAAATGCATCGGAATATATAGATCATTCACGTTTTGTGTTTTTATCTTTGCCATATTAAATCCCATGAAAACAAAAGATTGTGCTTTCTGTTGATATTAAATTCATCCTCATCACTATCCAAACTAAATTTAAAATAAATGTTAATTCTCTCTCTCTCTCTCTCTCTCTCTCTTTATTTCTATAACTCATAATACCAAATAATACAGACGACGAAAATACTAGATATACATCATACAGACGATGATAATACCAGATATACATCATACACACGATGATAATACCATAAGTACATCATACAGACGATGATAATACCATAAGTACATCATACAGACGATGATAATACCATAAGTACATCATACAGACGATAATAATACCATAAGTACATCATACAGACGATAATAATACCAGATATACATCATACAGACGATGATAATACCAGATATACATCATACAGACGATGATAATACCATAAGTATCTTATGACAGAAAAAGCCAAAATTAAACGGAATTAACAGCAATACAATAGTAAACAACCAAAACGTTTAGATCACGTGCCTTGTCTGCTCACACCTATAATTTACAATACCTCTTTAAATGTGACCACACTCAAAAACTTAAAAGGTATATATACCTCGTTTGGGATATTCCTTGCATATCGAACTTGAA
Organism: Atrina japonica; assembly: GCA_030159075.1. Taxonomy (NCBI): domain Eukaryota; kingdom Metazoa; phylum Mollusca; class Bivalvia; order Pterioida; family Pinnidae; genus Atrina; species Atrina japonica. The sequence continues at coordinate 358,785 of BROG01000706.1, read as the reverse complement.
TATTCCTTTTCTTGAACATCATCGAATTAAAATTAGTTGATATAATACAATTTAACTCACTTTGTTGGTGTTATCTGTTGAAATGTGAGATGTAAAATGATGTTATGTTTGATCACAGAACATGTTTAACCGGCAATTACGTATCAGCATTTTTGGACATGGGCTGTGTATCTGCATTAAATATCCTTATAAGTGTAAAGAAGGTCAACACGTTAATGCTTTATGCGTTTCACAAACATTTGTTTGCAGCAAAAAAATATATCTAAGTTATTTCTCACATCCAAGCAGAATCCATGCTTATGCCTCTAGTAATGTTTGTTTGTTTGTTTATTGTTGTTTAACGTCCCACTCAAGAATATTTCACTCATATGGAGACGTCACCAAATGCCGGTGAAGGGCTTCAAATTTTGGCCTATGCTCGGCACTTACGGCCATTAAGCAGTGAGGGTTCTTTAACGTGCCGACACCTACTGTGACACGGGACCACGGTTTTTACTGTCTCAACCGACAGACAGGAAACCAACCTGTTCTCGGCTGGAATCGAACTCACGACCTCACGATCAAGAGTCGAGCGCGCTACCGACTGAGCCAGGCCAGCTCGCCTCTAGTAATGTATTTGTATTCAAAGTAGAACTTGTTATAAATAAAGAGATAAAGGGAAAACAAGTTTTTTTATCTTTAAGTGAATTGGTCGGAAAATTGTAAAACTCTGCATTCGCCGTTTTTTATTCATAATCAATTTATTTTTGCCATAAAATGAATCAAGCCACTCGATTAAATTACATACCTAAAACATTTCATTAACTCATACAAACATAAAATGAGAAATTTTAGTTTATGAAGTTAAAGTCTTAAAGGACACACGGAAACTGTCGCAATCTGGCAAACCCAATATAAGCAAATGAAGATCTAGCGAGGTTGATACCTATAGTAACTGAAAATGGCATTAAATTATAACTACGCATCCTCTATGCATCATGAATGAGACAAACTAATTTAGATGTCAAATAAACAAACGGGAAAATACCCGCTTAGCAGATTATACAAGCTTTACAGATCATAATCTTTGACACATGGAATATATATATATATATATATATATATATATATATATATATATATATATATATATATATATATATATATATATATATATATATATATATATATAACGATTTTTCCATGTCTAATTATCATAGTACACATGAAGTGATAAATAGACTCGCATAACCATGCAATGAAATGTAAAATGTCCCAATTTATATACATAAATGCTGAAAACAATGATGTAATGAAGAATAGCATAATACTGTTGAATGAATGATTCTTTTAAGGATTACATTTACCGAGGTTTTTTAATGTTTCGAAACGGTCAAGTAACTCTTTGAGTTCGTATTTATACAGCGTATCAAAGCATAGCGACCACATTTATGACCCCAAAAAATATAAAAAGAATACCCTGAGGTTAAAATAATTTAACGATTCTAAGGACGACGCGAAAGGCTGATAAACAAAAACGTGTATTTTAATCTGCTTTCGAAAACAAATTTTTCATTCAGTCCGCTTACGATCAGACTGGAGCTGTACTCGCACAACTAAAGACTTTTGGCCTTTCTGAAAATCCTAAATCCAGTAGTTTACACAGAGGAAACGATGCTCAAACAATCGTCATGAAAATCACAATCACTTAAAATAAATGTTTGTTTGTTTGGTGTTGTTTAACGTCCCACTCAAGAATATTTCACTCATATGGAGACGTCACCAAATGTCGGTGAAGGGCTTCAAATTTTGGCTTATGCTCGGCACTTACGGCCATTGAGCAGTGAGGGTTCTTTAACGTGCCGACACCTACTGTGACACGGGACCTCCAGTTTTTACTGTCTCATCCGAAAGACAGGAAACCAAACCTGTCGCCGGCGGGATTCGAACTCACGACCTCACGATCAAGAGTCGAGCGCGCTCCTTAAAATAAAGAACAAATGTATGTATGTATGTATGTATACAACTTTATGGCATAATTTATAGCCTAATACTTATTGTATATCGAATTACTGCCCTTTGTCCGAGCATAACACACGCATGACAGAGGTCAGCAATAAAAGTATATCTAATACAATATAAGTGGTAATACCGGTAGAAAAATACGTAAAAGGGTATGTACTCATAACAGTTTTGATATTTCTCTAGCAAACACATACTGATGAGATTATTGGTAAAGACAAACTGACGATATTGTCACAAATACATATTATTACATTTATTTACAACAACGTCATCACTAATTTGTTAAATAGTAATGGTAATTATTCTAATGATAACTTGAGCTTTCCTATGTATCGAAGACAAAATTGAAAATGTTTGTAATTTGTTAAAAACTGTACCACTTTAAATCATTTCCGTGTTTTATGAAACATTTTCAGTAGCGACCGATTTATGACCATATTTTCTTACATGAAAGAAAATTTGTCAACTAAATATCGTCTTGAATTGTCAATTAAATATGAGATTCTCGTTCTTTCAGACAATAAATATTCAAATAATATTAGATCGCTGAACGTATGTTATCGATAACATTTTTCGCAATAATGAAATGTTTTATCAGAAAGTTTAATTAAAAAGTCTTTGCTTGAACTTAAAAAAAAAAGTCGAAATGTGATAAAAACGAGTCTAATAAGTAGAAATGCGTTTAAAATTTCAATTAAAATAATCTTACCATTTATTCCGATCTTTCATGCTTTTCCAAAAATATAATAAATCTTCAATTCTAATTTCATAAATTTCCAGAGTATAAAACTTCAGAAATAACATTCCATCCGCTCGTACAATAATGCTCGTCTTCTTCCCTTAACCACAACTATTTCAACCGTAAACACATGGCTGTTTTTTAAATTGTTTATAAATATAATGACCAATACTGACTCTTTCTTATTTGTTTATTTTGACCAGCCCAAATTTGATATCAAATATGTATTTATGATAATAACTACAAATATAACGTTATCGATCCATATTTATCCAAAAAGTTGAGAAGATCAATGCTATTATCTTGAAAGGTTACAACCGTTATCGGAAAGCAAGTGTTCCTCGTCGAAATAATGAAACTGTCGGTCAACCTTATCGATTACTTCTGCTTCTACACAAAAGGGATTTATTTACCTTGCGATGTTGTTTATACACGCTGTTTTGCCTACGAAATCATATCACCGCAGGGCAGCGTCCTGAAGAAAAACAGGGAGGAAAATTAAAAGGAATAGCAAATAAACATTTTAACTTTCACTTTCTTAACAACTTTCACATAAATTCCATTGTAGAAAAAGGTTGTGCATTAAAGTATCTTCGCAACTGATGGTACCAGATAATGATACCCATACAAAAAATGCACGTGAAATAAATACTCTACCCACCTTATGTATGTCAGTCACTTATTCAAATAATTACTGAAACTTTTCCATGTATTTACAGTATCTTCGGAGGAATAAAACGGATAAAAGAATATATAGTGAATTCTAAGGTAGAGCCGTAAGGTATAAATCATTGAGAATGATGTGTGGAAAATAACAGATTAAATATGAACCGAATTAAAAATCAATTGAACCGATTGAAGGTCAAGGATTTCAAAAGATATTTCAATTACTTCAAAATCTTAAATATACGTTTCGATCTTTACCCGATAACTTAGCATACATATTATGATTTGAAAAGCTATTCTTTCGGATCAAATTATCAAGTCATTTCTGCCATTTATAACAACTACTCACTCACTGCCAAGTTTGATTGTAAATGCAGTATCAATGCCTATTCCATTTTACATAATGGTATCCTTTACAACAACACTAAAATAAAATAAATCTCTCTCTCTCTCTCTCTCTCTCTCTCTCTCTCTCTCTCTCTCTCTCTCTCTCTCTCTCTCTCTCTCTCTCTCTCTCTCTCTGATTCGTTTAAGGATGTCACTTCGGGAAAAGCCGATTTGGCAATTAAGGAGCATCTTACTATAAACATAAATATGTACAATTTGTGTTTCTTATTTTCTTAACACGTTCTAACATTATATAATACAACATACAGAATGCATTAGACATTTCACACTTTGTCTGGAATCTGTGACCATGCCTCGAGAAGTAATGCAACGTTCAATATATTTTAGAGAACGACGCATAACGGTTAATACATGTGCTCACTTTTAAATTTACACATGTAAGGTGTGGAACTGTGTAAACAGCTTAAGAAAATGACCGTTTACTCATAACAAACATTTTCTGTATTTTCCACAATCAATGATAGGTGAAAAGGTTCATTTACAGTCGTGAAGTTTTCTAAAATGAGACACTGATTGGTAATTCTTTTGTTAGTTTGTACAGAATTTAGTGCCATAATATTATAATTATATTCATTTTGGTTAAACTTTACAATACCGTCATCATCGCACACGCATTATCTTGTTGTTGGCTTTAACCCATTTTCCCATAAAGACACATTTGGATTGGTCTAAGTCATTGATTTACAGAATAACCAATTGTTTTTCAGGAGTTGATGAGTTAAATTGTTATAAGAGTATCATCATGTCAATTTTATCTGGCAGACTACACAGAAAGCTATTTGTATCATTACAATAAAGAAATGGCTTTTAATTACAACAACTACCACCACCACCATTACCACAACTACCACCACCACCATTACCACCACCACCATTAGGGGACGACCCTTTGATTCTGAAGGGGGCGGATGGAGATTTTGGAAATAAATATTCTGGCCGTGAAAATCTTGAAAATAAATAATATGTCATCGACTAGCAAGAAAATAAATAATCTGACCTTAACTGGTGCCAAAGTTGTGGTGAATATTTATTTATATCTAAAAAATTTCGGCTCGCTTCGTTCACTATATTCCATTATTATTATTTTTTATCGCTACCCTCGCCATTTTTATGGGTTGCTATGTAATGGCAACTTATCTGGGTTTACTTGGACTTATTATCGAGGGCTATCCTGTTAGCAGTGAAGATTTCCTCGTAGATCCACGCTAGGAAATATAGTCGATGTTTGATTGAATTTTTACAGAAGAGCAAAATATTTGGATGAAAATGAAATTCAATTAATTTTGAATTACCTTTTAATAAAATGCAACATAGTTCTACTTATTTCTGCCGTTTGATGAAATTAAATTAATTTTGAATTATCTTTTAATAAAATGCAACATACTTCTACTTATTTCTGCTGTTTGAAATACAATTCTTTTGTGTCTGTACTACTTTCAACACTATGTAATTAATACCTATTGATAGATACGGGTTCTAGGCAGAGCTAAATTTAGATTCTGGTATCAGTAAATAGAAAATAATCAATGGTGTATCCTTCCGCCTTATGAGTATAAACAATATTGCAGAAGAGGTACTTAGAAAAAAACTAATTAAAATGGACATCATTTTATATTTTAGATACACATTTGTTTCAGTAAACAGTATTTGAAATCTTGTCAGTATTGATTTTAGACATTATCTTTCACAATTAATGCAGAAATCTACTTTTTTCATTCCTAAAAGTCATTTAAAATATAAAAAGTATGCATTTTCATTTCATTTAAAGCAATCTTATTTTTCAATATACAAAAATATGCAAACTGTAAGACGCAATTTCATTGGTTCCTGATATAAAATAAATCCTAAGCATTTTAACATCAAGCTATATTGTAATGGATGCCAACACTGTCCAACGTGATGGATATTGTAATACAACAAAAGTAAAAATAAAAAAATGTCAAAGACGTCGGAAGTGGAAAAGTTTAGATATGAATATAGAGAGACAATTTTTGCTATCTGTATTAGAAACAAATGCCAAAGGGGTGATATTTTACGTGTTAAACAACGTGGATATATTTAAATACATGTAATCCACAGTAGCATTTTCACTTACGACGTTTCATAAATAAAATTCGTCTGCAACTAGGAAATTGCCAGTTAAACTTATTCAGTACTTTATTGTATTTTGGGGGTAAGTTAGGCTTTTGATGATTATGATTTTTTTTTCTTAAATGTAACATTGTCTTAAGAATAATATATTTATTGCAATAAAAGTTCAAGTTCATTAAAAATACATTGTAAATTTTTGTTTATGAAAATAAATAATCTGAGTCGACAAAATTTGTGACCCCCCCTCCCCTCAGAATCAAATGGTTGTCCCCTTAGAGGCAAAATCGATTAGCAACCTAATGCCGTTTGCCTTAGAAGAGCTTTGGAAGGTATTTCGGTTACAGTGCATTTATAGGGAAGATTGTGCTCAGTATAGTTTTGAAATGTCAGTACTAATATTTATACATGATAATTAGATTGGGATACGATGTACATAGTTCACATCCGACTTGAAACAGTTGTGTTAAGAACATTGAACAGAATGTGATTATTACGTTTGTAACGGGGGTGCTGACTCCTTCCGTACACCTAGTCCCATCCCGTTTGGGACTCGCAATTGTTATTAGTGTCCGTTTTAATAATTAATTTGTCGTGTTCTAATGAATTTTGACTTTTGGATATCCAATGGTATTGGTTTCCTTCATTATATTTGGTCTAGAGATTCGACTTACAAGCAGAAGGTCCTGGGACACACAAATTCTTTAAAATGGTAGTAACAGTAAGCGTTCGCCAAATGCACGTCATACAAAGTGAAGCAAGACTTAACACCTAGGACATGGGTCAATGTAGTCACCAAAACAAGCATTCACTACATGTGCGTCAGTCCATAGTACAGTTCTGAATTTGTTACAGTTCATATGAAGCTGGCGTCATCTTCGTAATTAAAAAAATCAAATCAATAGTATTGATTTAGAGGCGGACATATATAACATATAAAAGTAGCTCTAAACAGCTGTTTACCGATTTTACATGGATATCAAAATATTAGAGTAAGATGTGTACAATATCCATACAATATCCATGTAAGCAAAAAATTACAGGACAGGAGGTACGTAAAACAACAATAAAACAAAAACATTAATGTTGATTGATAAAAATAAAGGTCTTTCTTGGCCGAGTGACTTCCATGGCGTTTTAAAGTCAGGTTCAATACTAAACAATGAGAAGGAGCAACTACATGACTTGTGGAATTCTGATTGTGTTTCCGGGATATATTGTAATCGAGTTTTCTATCCTAGAATTTACACTTGCACTAACAATCAGCGAAATTCGTATAAGTTTAGCGATGTATAATTGTATTACTACTATAAGATATATTTACGAATTAATTAGGTAATTGTACCTAGTAGTCTAATCGAGCATACATGTATTAATTACACCAAAATAACATAATTACTGTTTTCATATTTCAAATAATTATCAAATAAATTAAAAAAGCAATGTTGTGGCCTGTAAAATATATATACAGTTACCTCATAAAAATAATAAAACAATGTTTTGTATTGTGTATGTTAAGGATACGAAGACCGACGGGGCATATTGTTATAGTAAAAAAAAATAGGAATTTTCTTATAAACATAAATCTGATGGATGAAACATGTCCTGGATCATGTGAAATGTTATGCGATATCTCGAAATTGAGATAACCGAAATATATACATTGACATTGAACAAACAAGTTACACACACACACTATTTCGTATGTACTATTTGTGTAAGAGGCGATACAAATTATCTATCTTAGTTCAACGTGAGGAATGTAATTTAGATGCCGATGAAGCCATATCTATAACAAAAATACTGCAAGTGAACTATCTGTACTTATATGGACCGAATAAATTATTCTCGTGTATTTGTTTCTTATTTAATGTTCCGTTTAACGGTCCGATGAAATGATAATACTGTCTTCAGTAAAGTTTGAATATGAAATTGCAAAAGGCACATTACATGTAAGTATCTGGAATAAAAGTCATGGTTGTGCACATCATCATCATCATCATCATCATCATCATGACAATACCAGAAACAAAACAATACCAAAAATAGTAATAATAATTATAAAAACAATAATGATAATAATCATCATCATCATGAAAATACCAAGAACAAAACAATAACAACTGTATTTATGTCTTCAGTAAAGTTTGAATGTGAAATTGCAAAAGGCAAATTAAATGTAAGTATCCGTGATAAAAGTCATGGATGTGCACATCATAATCACCAACATTATAACAATAACAACAACAATAAAAGAAATAATAATAATTATAAAAGTAATAATAATAAGGATCATCATCATCATCATCATCATCATCATCACGAGTTGTGCACTTTGCTGTCATTTTCTCCTAAATAATCAATTACCTTCATCCCGCTTTTAAATTTTCAATTGCGATTTTCAAAAGTTAAAATCACCTCTCGTTTTCTAGTTCCCTCATAAGTAAATAAACGTTTAGGCCTATATATTTTATTCGATTCGAATACCATTACTGCAATACGCCAATTACTGATTTTTTTCACAAATTGTACTTCATCTCAAAATAAGAATTACGAGTCACTTACCATTTACTACAGGCAGACGATCGTGAATGCAAAGTGAACTAGTATAAGAGACTCTTCAGGCTGAATTCTATATTCAAATTATTCAGAAAAAAAATCGGCAGGTTGGAAAATTCGGAATCAAGTACAAACCGCGACGACTATATTTATCTGTGAGCAATAACTGTGACTGATTATATGAATTGGAAATATAGATACAAATGATAAAATTATCCAATGGATCAACGCACACGTTGTTTTGCCATATTTCTTATAGATCAAATATAGATTAAATTACATAGTTATTCATGTTTTGATTTGAACGTGTAAAATTTTCCATTACAAGGTATCTTGATATAAATCGTCATCCGTACTTGAAAGTATGTATGTTCTTGTTGGAGCTACCAATTGACCTTCGTGTGCAAGTGTTCGGAGCGTTACAGTTCAGATTCATCTTATGTATTTATATTTATGTAAACCGCTTAATATATGTTTTGTTTCCTCGAAGATGTATTTTTTTAATTAGGCAACTAGAATGTTTGCTAATTAGGTCAAGTACACAGTGGCCTCCTAAATAAAATTTAATAACATGATAATGCGTAATTATACATTGTATTGAGAGTAAACTCCAATATAAATATTTCTGTCCTCCTAACAAAATTTTTTATTTTATTTTAGAAAATTATTTTTGTATTATGACCATTTAATAGCCAAAATACACCATTTTATTTTAAAATAAAACAATAAAATTTTGTTTGGAGAACACTTCTAAACAGGGAGAACCAAACGATTCAGAGATACTCTTAAATACATATATCTGTGACCGGTGATCGGTCACAGTCAATATTTTTCTCCACCAATTGTCACCGTGGCGTTGCGTTGTTGTTGTTTGTGCCCACACGGTGATTACTCTGAGTTAAGGAATTAACTCAAACTCGCTTGTACAATTTTAACATTTATTATGTACAACATATAAAACATCTATACAGTTTGCATGTTCAGTCGGAACTGATTCATATTTACAACAATCAAATATATAAATGTGTGTCTACATTAACTAGCCCTACTCGTCGGCCTGTCTAACATTGAAGACACAAAGGAGTATAATTGAACAATACAGGGGAGATAATCCCCTTTCTATTAAGTAAACAACTACATCCTTTTCACTGACTTTCCTAAACATACATCTCTAGATAAGTGCTAAAAGCCTATTTATTTACCTTGCCGTATCGCGTTAATTGCCCAATAGATATTTACTATTCTTGACACATTTGAGTTACTCTAAAGATGTAAGAATTCTAATTGTATTCTAAACAAATACAACTAATTAAACTAAGTCTTAACTTGATTTCCCGTAAACCGTTTTCTAACCTAAATTCCTGAGACCTGAATTTTTGTGTATGAACAATAAATACATGTATGGACTTCTAAATTACCCCAAAATACAGTTTTCCAATAAATATGCAAAACCTGCATTTTACACGGTGTTATATCCATGCCTTAGATTGATGTCACAATCTATGATGAAAGGCGATATTAAATTCATTTGAAATGCCCTGGACATTGTATTGATTTATACTTTGGTATCTGAGATTTTTTATATTGAAACCGATGAATGTGTTTATTACTCGTACTTACTTAAAAAGTAGAAATAGAAACAACTGTGAAATATACTACAGTGAAACATTGGGTTAAAGAGTTTGTTATAATGAGTAATTATCTACTTCATTTTCCAATCAATTGATATGTCGTTTATAGGTTTGAAATTAATATTACAAATATACAACCTAACCCTTTTACATTGAAATACCGCTTTATTTGAAATTTAATTACCCGGCAAAATGTCTTTATCAACATTATAACCAGGTTATATTAAAACCCCTGTTTATTCGAAAGAGAAATTTATTCCGCTTCGACTGTACTTCGACCATGTTCATTGTAAAACATAACCGTAACCGTCTTGTTTAACGGTCCGTCAAGTATATGGGCGTAAACAGAGACTTCGTCAGATGCCTATAGGCAGTCAGACAAGAACAGAACAAGAATATTTCAAAATACGCAAGATTATTACGCCACAAGTTGCACATTACATCGAATCTATGTCTCTTTTGAAATTGCCTTTCACTTCATTTCTAACAGTGTTTGTCGACTCTACTGTTGAATTATCCAGAGCGACCTCCTAAGACAATGTAAGAATTACCAGTAGTATCCGGGCATTTAGATTTTCTCAGCCCCGCAAATACAGTATTGTTTATCTTACCATTCTTCTATTCTATGCAAATGAAAAAGGAACAAATTTTAAAATCAGTGAATTAACGTGTCATTAAGTCATCGACAAGCAAGGTTTTCTTGCATGGAATTGGGGAGTTTTGGCCTTTCAATAAAACCCTGGGCCTATGTCATCAAATACAATGTTTTTTGTATCTTGAGAATCACGTTTTGTGTCATCAAAATACAATTTAATTCTTGTGTTTTTCTTATATGTTACTGAAGAAATGCTATAAAATACATGTATGTTTAGTTTGTAATGTCAAGCAGTTTGAATTCATGCCATCACGCTGAAACGCTCATTAAGCACTCTGATATTTGATATTGTCAGATTTTGTCATAAAGACCTTATTGGTTGATCACAATCGGTAAAATATATTTTGACATGTTACATAACTGGATTTCTCAAGTACATAAATGATGTAAAAATGAAGAAGTACCCATGAAAAATCGGAATTCCAAGTCCATTTAAATACAACAAATTAGATATAATCACGGTCTCAACGTGAAGTCAATTGCGAATACCAAAAGAGATGGGACCAGGTGTACGGAAGGAGTCAGCATTAATTTTAGCATGCTATACCGTTGCAATTGTTCCACGAAAATTTCTCAAGTTCTGTGGGAAGGTGAAGCTCGGTCAAACGGTCATCAATTAGTTTTAGATCTTGTTGTGTATGTACAAGACAAACACATCTATGCACTACAACTACATTGACTGAGTCTAATACTGCAGATGTTACAACTGATACAGTTTAAACTTTGTATAAAGACAATCAGAAACCTATTAATTAACATTGTGTAGCCACATTATCAGATGTACAATCTTTAACCTTGACAGACAGAAATGTATTAATTATCATTTACCTTTAAAGTCAAGAGCCGAAATTTTTATTTTTTATCTTTCAAAATAATGTGCAACAACAGTCGAAAACATACAAAATCCATTTAAAAGGGGAAATAGCTTTCACAAGGATCACCCTCACAAATTCTGCCTAATAATTCTTTTGTAGATATTTTTGATGATCATTTGTTTTTAGAGAAAAACAGCCCAAAACATGAAAAAAATTCTCTTAAAAGGGGAAATGACTCCCATAAGCGTCAACCTGACAATTTAATTCCTGTTGTCTTTTTCATAGATCTTTGCTTGCTGAACATTTTTGCTTCTTTCTTTCTCTCTATTATCATACTTTTCAAGATAATAGGACAAAACTGCAAAAAACATTAGAAATCCACTAAAAGGGGGAAAAAACCCCAAAATTGTCGACCTGACAATTTCGGCCCTCTTGACTTTTTGTAGATCTTTGCGTGCTGAAAATATTTAGCTTTTTTCAATTTCTCTCTGTCTATTATACTTTTCAAGATATTTGGACAAAGCTGTCAAAAACATGCATATTCCACTAAAAGGGAAATACATTCTAAAAGGGTCGACCTGACAATTTTGGTCATTTGACTATTTTGTAGATTTTTACATGCTTCTTTCACTTTTACTCTACCAATTTTACTTTTCAAGATATTGTCAAAAAACATCCAAATGAAAGATCCAAAAAGGGATAATGACTCACAAAAGGGTTGATCAGACAATTTCCACCGAAATAAAATATTTGTAGATTTTTGCAAGCCGTCATTTAAAGATAACGGTTTTTCTCTAGCTTAAATAATTTTGGATGTACATGTATTAAATAAAAAATATCTGCTGCCTCATTTGTTCCATATTTAGCCATGGCATTGTTATACTTCCTGTTAAGTTTGGTTCAAATTGGTCCGGTGGTTCTGGAGAAGTAGTCAAAAATGTCGAAAATTTTACAAGAAAATAATATTTTCCATTTACTTAGGTACCTGTGACCTTGACATTTGACCCCATGACCTTGACATTTTGTCAAAATGATCCTTAGATAATTCCTAACAGCTTTTTCATATATCTTTGTATACAAAATGTCGATCAGTTTTTGAGTTATTAAACAATTTGTAATACAAATGCACCCTGTATTACTGAAGCGCCCCTAGTGGCTCGTTTATAGACAGATTTCATTTTCGTTTGCAAACTTTGTAGACATCGACTTTACATTCATGCATACACAATTTGAAAGTCATCTATTCATTGCTTTATGAGAAGAAGATTTTTTAATGTGTACCAAGTGATGGTCCTTTTTTGCCCTTTTTGGAGCCCCTATGGGCCCTAACCACTTTCCATTCGCAACTTTATGGTACTTCACATGGGGATGCTATATGCCAAGTTTGATTGAAAATGGCCGACTAGTTCTTGAGAAGAAGATGTTTAAATGCAAAAGTTAACAGACGGACAAAAACGGACAACAGACATTTGGTTAGAGCAATAGCTCACTTGGCCCTTCGGGTCACTAAAAATATTCAATCATGGTCAATGTTGCTGAACATGAAATCATGGTATACAATATTACGTGCCTTGAGGAATTTTGTGATATTGTGATTTGTTTTATTAAATCATGCTCTGTTACCTTATGTGCAGAAACCTACTCCAGAAGTAACAATGGTTAAAAAAAGACAAAGTCACGTGGTACTAGAATGAAAAAAATCTAGAATGATAACGGACAATAGAAGACCTCGATTCTCGACTGTTAAATCCGTATCACGGAAGAGTCCAGTTGTCTTGATAAATATATATATATATATATATATATATATATATATATATATATATATATATATATATATATATATATATATATATATATATATATATATATAAAATATGTCTTGCTTCCTTAGAAAACTTTGACAAGTTTTTATGATTACAAAAATCATTTTACTTCACATACATCAAATGCCTCAGATATATCTAGGTTAAAAACTCTAAAACGTGAAGCACTGAAATTTAAGAAATGTACTTTAAAATGTTAACATAAAACATTGATGAAATATAAAAGAAAGTTTGATTTCAATATCGCAGATGCCCGTCATGGTTGAAGGCAAAATATAAATATATTTTACCTAGCATTTTATCACACTGTTACCTGAGAGGTACAAACAATGTAGATAACAGAAATTAGAATTACAAAAAAGAAATAATTTGTTTTTTATTTTATTCTGATAATTCAAATTTTAAAATAATCAAAGCTGGAATGTGCTATTTCTTTTTCTCGAAGTAAAATATTTCAAGTTCACTGATACACTCAAACGTCCATTACATCATGGAGTTTGAAGAGTCGTTCACTTTATATACACGTATACCAAAAGTGCATGTGACATTTTGAAGAAACATATCTTTGAATTGCTGTGTTTCTTCTGTTGAAAACCCCCGTTACAGTCAGTATTATTGTTCTAATATTTTTGCTATAAACCATTGTCATAAAATAATACATAATAATTATATTTTCCATCTACAGAAAAATAAATTAAATATTTTAGACAATATCATAAACATTATGTCATGGTTATAGTTTTGCAAAAAAAAGACAAATGCTCAAGAAGGGCATTTCTGTCAATAAGATTACATCAGCTGAGCTCGAAGTTGAAACAGAAGTTCCGAAACATCAAGTTGTATCATACAAGTCCAAATAATAAACCGAAATGTACTCCGTAATCCATCTAAGATAAGCCACTGTCAAAGGACTATCATTGACTATTTAGGGCTTTGATGAGTTCAGAATTTAAAGTTTGCTATCTATACGAAACATTACTTTAGACCGGGCTTACCTATATGCAAACAGTTATAAAATTATCATTGCATATATTTGGCACAATATTATTCAACTTTCGGGGAAATAATTGCCCCATAAGAATGAATCGGTGTTTAAAATCATTAGAATTGTGCCAAATAGACCTACATGTTCATTCAAAACTGACTTTCGGACAGAATGATGCGTTGTATAGTCTCATGTTTAGAAATGGCCGAGCATTTGGTTCCATTTGTATTTCTTGCCGCATATTTTACGGTCGGTATGCTAACCTTTTTGCGATTACTTTGTTTCACTTTATGAAATGTTTAGTTTCTGTTCGATAGCGGTTGTTGAGGCGTCTGTATTGTGAATAGGATTTGTTCCTCACTTATTTCATTTGAATTTGACTGAGGACTCACGGTGGGTGTGACCGATCAACGTGGTATGCCTACTCCTCTATTGTACTTGATCCCACCTCTCGATTTCCAGAGGTCCGTGTCTGTTCAATTTCAACAGAATTGTATGTGTCCTGAATATTTATAGTTTGGCATCTGAGATTTAATATTCGAGCAACTGCTATGTAAATGTAAGGGATTGGGCTTTATAATTCACAAATTTCAACAGATCATGTTTGGTTACACCAAAGTGTTGAAAATGAACATCTTTTATGTTTTGAATATGTATACATACTATTTTTCTTTTATTATTTTTATGACAATATATCAATTCAATCATATATTTGCCAGGTGAGCAACATAAGGCCCTTAGGTCTCTTCTTATTTGTTCAGATGGAGATAAACTGTGCACACAATACAGTTAAATTTAACTATATTGCGCCCACAATATAGTTTAACTATGCATACAAATTAGTTTAACTGTGTGCACTATGTAACTAAACTATGAGCAAAAGAATAACTAAACTGTGCGCACAATATAGCTAAACTGTGCACACAATATGATTCAACTGTGCTCACAATATAGCTGCATTCATCATACAACGTAGCTAAACTGTAGGCACAATATGGCTAAACTGTGAGCAAAATGTAATTAAACTGTGAGCACAGTATAGTTAAACAGTGTGCACAATATAGCAAAACTTTGCGCATGATATAGCTTAACTAAGCGCACAACGTAGCTAAACTGCATAATATAGTTAAACTGTACGCACAATATAGCTAAACTGTGTGCACAATATAGCTATAAACTGTGCGCAAAATATATTCAAACTATGCGCGCAATATAACTAAACTGTGCACACAACATAATGAATTTTAAACTGTGCGTACAATATAAAAAAAACTTTGCGCACAATATAGAAAAAATATACTGTATTGCATGTTACTAGAGGGGCGTCGTACAAATTAAATCGTTATCGATGTGGCACATGACTAAAGCATCAGTTGTGTCCCAGTGAATGTTGAGTATCCTATTAAGATGATTCAGACTTTCATTGTCAACGTGGATCAATTGTCAACATCAAGTAAGTCTTCATCCGACGCAAAACAAGTTCTTTCAAAAGAAGTATTTCTAGCGGATGACATTAGAAAATAAGACACGGAAATATTATGTCATGTCGTGTACACACCTCACCACTTTCACCAATAGGGTTGCACTGAAAATATCACTAATTGAGTTTAGAGTCGAGGTCATACTAGCAAAATTCAAAATTCAAGTCCTGATCACCTGGTAGCACTTGTTACTAGTCACACACACACACACACACACTATTTTGTATGTACTATTTGTGTAAGATGCAATGCAAATGATCTCTCTTAGTTTTTAAGGTGCCAAAGAAGCAATATCTATAACAGATATACTACAAGTGAACTATCTGTACTTATATGGACCGAATATATTATTCTCGTGTATTTGTTTCTTATTTAATGTTCCGTTTAACGGTCCGATGAAATTATAATACTGTCTTCAGTAAAGTTTGAATATGAAATTGCAAAAGGCACATTACATGTAAGTATCTGGAATAAAAGTCATGGTTGTGCACATCATCATCATCATCATCATCATGACAATACCAGAAACAAAACAATACCAAAATAGTAATAATAATTATAAAAACAATAATGATAATAATCATCATCATCATGAAAATACCAAGAACAAAACAATAACAACAGTAGTAATAATAATTATAAAAACAATAATGATAATAATCATCATCGTCGTCATCGTCATCATGACAATACCAAAAACAAAACAATAACAACAGTAGTAATAATAATCATAAAAACGATAATGATAATAATAATCATCGTCGTCGTCATCATCATCGTCGTCGTCGTCATCATCATCATCATGAGAATACCAACAACAATAACAACAACAGTAATAATAATTATAAAAGTAATCATCATCATCATCAGTTGTGTTATTTTCTTCTCAATTATTAGTTATCTTTAACTCGCTATTAGATTTTCAAATGCGATTTTCAAACGTTAAAAAACCTTGTTTTCTAGTGCCCTCATAAGTAAATAAACGTTAATATATCTTATTCGATTTGAATACTATTACTTCAATACTCCTTTTACTGATTTTTTTTTTCACAAATTGTACTTCATCTCAAAATAAGAATTACGAGTTACTTACAATTTACTACAGGCAGACGATCGTGAATGGAAAGTGCACCAGTATAAGCGACTCTTCAGATTGAATTCTATATTCAAATTATTCATTCAGACGTAGGAGAAAGAAATTGGCAGGTTTGAAAATGTCCAAATTTGGAATCAAGTATAAACCGAGACTACCATACACGCACACACCGCAATAACCGTGACTGATAATATGAATTGGACATATAGATAAAATGATAAAATTATCCAATGGATCAACGCATACGTTGTTTTACTATACTCTTTATATCAAATAGGGGATCCGGCGTGAAGTCACACATTACAACTGGGGTGAAAATATCAATGGTTACACGTAGTTTACATACGACTACTGCTACTGCAATGACAAACCTTTTTACATATTTCACCATTATATCAGTAAAAATGAAATCTAAAATATTAGTCTATTATTGGATTATTTGAAATGTAATTCTATAATTCGAATATAAAACTTATTTTAATTTTACAATAAAAATTTAAGTCGCCTTAGTTGTAACTTTCAACGGATTGCGATGTCAGAAAACACCGATAGTATTAACAATATTTTAATATTCTACTTCAATGTCCATTCGTAGGAATAAGTATTTAGTCTTTAAGACTGTGTATAACATCCCAAGCAGTCATAAAATATTGTATGCCGAAGCTTGTCGGCATCTTTTATCCCCTGACCCTTTACCTGAGCTGGACGGAGGTGTGAATATCGCCGCAGAGTGAATACCGAGTTGTCTTTATCGTTGACCTACATGAAAAAGGATTAGTCCTGATTGTCCCACTTTTTAAAATTCATTTATCCTGATTGTTCCACATACCTTGTCCAGATTGTCCCACAATAGTCACAGGTAACTTTGATTGTTAAAACAACAACTGAATGTGAAAAAGTCGGACAATCAGGACAAATAAAGTAACTGGTTTGCATGTTTGTTTAAGTAAATAGGTAAGAAATATGAGGGAGCAATACGCAGACAAATAAACAAGAAACATTTAAAATTAAATTAAAAATTAAATTCAGGTAAACTTTATTTTTTTCTGAGGATTATACTTGATTTATTATTGTTCTGATAGACAATTGTTGTACCAATTAAAACGGAATTACAAAATTGAATTTGGAGGAACTTTTAACACTATTTAAACTTTTAAACCAACAAAACATTTTGTGATAAGTTTAATGATTTTTTTTTATAAATATCCTATTGTAAAAATTTAAAAAGATTATGAGTGCACTGATTGAATTTTTTTATGAAAATTAATCATTGAAATGAAAATAATAATAGTAACCATTTATTGAAAGTAATTCAAAACATTATTTACAAATTTGTTGCATGTCCTGTGGGCTGGAGTCTTTGAAGTTTGAACATTTTGGGGATTTTTTATATTAAATGACATATTCATATTTTTATTTGAACGTGTAAAATTTTCCATTACAAGGTATCTTGATATAAATCGTCATCTGTACTTGAAAGTATGTATGTTCTAGGTGGAGCTATCAATCAACCTCCGTGTGCAAGAGTTCGGAATTTTACAGTTCAGATTCATCTAGTATTTATGTAAACTGATTAATCTGTGTTTTATTTCGTTGTTTCCTCGAAGATGTTCATAAAAATTAGGCAACTAAAATGTTTGCTAATTAGGTCAAGTGCACAGTGGCCTCCTAAATAAAATTAAAGAGCATGATAATGCGTAATTATATATTATTATATATGTCCTTTACTAATTTTTAATTTAGTAGAAATTAAAAATGAGTACAGGACAGTATTGCATTCATCACATCATAAAAATATAGACAATAATATGACGCCTAATGAAACAACTGTTTACTGTATAAATAGCCCTATTACTTGAGCTAACCATAAGGTTTTAATATCTCAGTTAAAAAATGCTAATAGATTGAATATTTGCTTTTGTCAAAAATAAATGTCAAACGTAAAAATATTTTAACTGATAAAAGAAACTAAACTAACTATTTCTACACACACAACGTTAAAATATTTTAACTGATAAAAGAAAAACTAAACTGAGTAACTCTATTTCTACACATACAATGTAAAAACTAAAATTCTGAACAACATAGCATGGGAAAACCATTCTAAATATAACTGAAAATAATATGAAGTTCTTCCAAAAATGCTTACAAGCGTTGCAATCCTAAAATCACCATCGTGTTGGATAAATTAATCGAAATACAAACTGGCGGTTGTGATTCGCAGAAGAAATAAACAGTTTTAGCTATAGTTGGTATCCCGAACCCGACAAACAAAATATTTCAATAATTGCAAAAATGGGCTATCGCTATCAGATATTAATGTGCGTCCCCTAAACAAATCAAAATGACAAATTTAAAATCAAAGCCTAAATACTAGTCTCTACTAAAATTAAAGAACTACTAAATTAATAATTACATAATTAACATAACATCACAATAATGAACACATGTATTAATACTATTATGTATGTCTTATATCATTATTTCAGAAAATTACAAAGTAAAACCTTTTTCTTAAATGCACTCACAATAAAATACAAAATATAGTTCTGATTGCAACTTTTTTTGAAATGGCAAGTTTACTCGTTACCCTCAAAATATAGATGAAATCTAAAATACATTTACCTGTAAATAATTGAATAAATCGGAATAAATTAAAACGTCTGATTTTATTTCTGGTCACCATAGGAATGACCAGATCAGACGCGCACTTCTTGTGGTGCGGGGTAACTATTTTTTTCTACTATTTCTAACTCATGAGCCAATGAAAATACAAATTTCCAAGAATAAATGCGGAAGGAGTATTCAGTCTTAAACTAAAATCTATATTGCGCATTTATTTTCAGAAGGCGTGATGCGGCTATCACTTTCTACACTCGTGATCAGCGCTACCCGCGTCTAGGGACGCCAACCGATTATTTCGGGAGGAAATTCATTAATCCCTATATAATGGACTTAAAACACACCTTATAATGTACAGTCAATTAGTAATGTATATCTTCGACATTAGAGTCCTTCTTCTAGCCGAATCTGACACAATTTGTGCGACACAACAATTTGTTAGATAAACATTTCCTCCGACAAAAAAGAACTGACAATTGAACTAAAGATTAAAAAGACAATTCACAAACAGAAAAAATCATGCGAAAACAAATCAAGATGTCGAAATATTCTCACTGCAAAAATTTTACAATGGAGAACTTAAAAAAAAAAAACTTTTAAGCCTACTTACTAAATATCTAAATTGTACAATAATATATATAAAAAATATTATATATAATATCATTTGAGTGAAGTCCTAAAATTTGTTTTTAATTTTCATAAACATATTCTAGCAATATATAAATATATATTTATAATTATTATTTTAATCAATGATAATTTCTTCCTGACATATACGGTGAGCTCTGATACAAATACTTTTGTCCTCTTAACAAAATTTTTTTCATTTTGTTTTAGAATAAAATTGTGTATTATGACCATTTAATAGTCATAATACACATTTTATTCT
This sequence comes from Atrina japonica, assembly GCA_030159075.1. NCBI lineage: Eukaryota > Metazoa > Mollusca > Bivalvia > Pterioida > Pinnidae > Atrina > Atrina japonica. The sequence continues at coordinate 338,321 of BROG01000706.1, read as the reverse complement.
AAAATAAAACACTAAAATTTTGTTAGGAGGACACATCTGCACAAGAAGAACCACATGAATCAGAGATATATCCTTGCGTTAGATGTAAAGTCACAATCTATGACGAAAGGGGATATTGAATTAATTTGAACGCCATGACTGCGTTTATTATTCGTAATTACTTGAAAAAGAAGCCAAGGCCATAGGAACAACTATGAAATACTACATAGAAACAAACGGTTAAAGAGTTTGTTTTCATAAATAATAATCTACTTCATTTTCCAATCAATTGATATGTCTTTTATAGATTTGTAATTTTGCAAATTTCAAATATACATCCGAACCCTTTTACATTGAAATACCGCTTTATTTGAAATGAATTTGATTAACCTGGAAAATGTCTTTTTCAACATTATAACCAGGCTATATTGAAACCCCTGTTTATTCGAAAGAGAATTTAAGTCCACTTCAACTATACATGGAACGTTCATGAAAACAATAACGTGACCATCTTGTTTAACGGTCTGTCACGTGAATAGGCGTAACCAGAGACTTCGTCAGAGGCTCGTGGGCTGTCAGAAAAAAAGGCGTTCAAAATAAGAATACATGTATTTGAAAATACACAGGATTATTAAGTCCCAAGCTGCACAATACATTTAATCCGTGTCTCTTTTGAAATTGTCTTTTACTTCATTTCTACGGTTCGCTCTGCTCACTTCGGAAATCGGAAAATCGTCCACAGTTCTTTTATTATATTATTTATATAATTGTATAATTGAGTCTTCGATGTCAGCTGACGTAAACTTATCCGTTCATACTACTTTTAGAATGGACGGATCCGATTCACAATGCAGCTTCAAAATCTGGCAGAAGTTGCTGTGCTCATCATCATGGCCACAGAGGGTAGCCCCTGTCGCACAAGAAATCGGTTGAACTTCTGAATGCACTGATGACAGGACTTCATCGTTGTCTTTAATCTTTCGTGTAGGCTGATTTTTCTCTCTTTATGAGTCAGAATCCTGGTCCTTCCGGAACATCGTGGACGCATCTTTCCAGTCGCTAAAACCACGGGATATAAAGCTGCTGTCTGCTTCATGTTCGATATTTTGGCCCATTTGCTGCCTTCAAGCAAGTGTAGCACAAAGTCAAGTTCCCGGACTGAAACAATAAGCACAAATATTAATATTGAAATTGAAAATTAATAATTGATTTATCTATTTACAACATTTATTTATTTACTTATTTATTTATCTACACATTTATTTATTTTCACATTTACTTACATACTTATTTATTTACACATTTTGTAATTTTAGATGTGCAATATTCGTATAAAATATGTAGTGGTGCAGAGAGTGTTGGTCAACATAGCTCATCAGTTCCTCAGGACCATACACATTTTTATCATTATGTTGAGTGATGATATATGATTGTCGAGTTTTCCTTATCCAGGGTACTGGATAGTGTCTTATGCCGTCATTATACAGGTATTCAGTTTTTAAGTAACTTCCTATGGAAAGTCCTCTTCCTTCCTTATTCAATCTCTTTCTCCGCCTCATCCTGTGTTTTCCCTCAATTGCCACTAGTTTGAGCAGTCCCTAATATGGTTCCTCTAGTTCTTATGTCAGAGTGACACCTTTGCTTGTCGCTCGCCTTGGATGCTGTATATGGTGCAGTGTCATATGCCGGCTCGAGGCTGACCTTTTCGACAAAGGTAGTTTTGGATTGCTGATCTGCATTTCTGGAACAGACTCAATTTTCTCCATAGGGACCTCTCCCTAATGGACTCCTGACTGAAATGGAGATAAAAGAACCCAATCCAGCACCCAGGTTAAGGCAGAATCAAAAACAGCATATCATCACACAAGGTGATAATGGGAATGAGACTGTTCCTGGTGAATTAGCGGCAATAATTTTGTCATGATGTGTCGGTGTATCAGACAACACAGTAAGACATTGTCACTGGATGAGGAGGATGCTGACTCATTCCAAATGACACCCACTGAAGAGGACGGTCTTCGCCTTCCAGATATGCTAAATGAGGAAGCAAAGGAGGATGTCATGGTAATAAGAATTTGATATAAGATCTGATAATTATGAACAACTGGGCCCTGAGGAGGAAGAACCTGGACATGCACATGTCACTGATAGTTGAGGGGGGCTACTAAAGATGACTTCAGTTCCTGTGTGGTCCAAGGATTGCATATGCCATTCTCAGACAATCCCCTTATTGGAAAGAAAATAAAACTTTTTGCAAAAGCTTTAACAGTTGGACGCCACTATGAAACAAACCTGAAACGATTTGCCACAGTTTTATTAGAACTATTTTCTGACGAAAGATGAAGTGACATAATTGGTCTGTCTCTCATCATTTTCTTGCATACATGTGTATTATTATATTGAATTTCATTTTTAATTACAAGATATTGAACTGGATACTCTATAAATGAATAACAATAGAACACGTATCTAATCAAAATCCATCTATTAATATTATATTACAAAGTTTGATTTATTTCACTTTGTCTGAAGAGCTTGTATTGAAATTCAATAGATAAGATGAAAATAGTATAGATTGAGTTTATTTTATCTGTTTCTTCTTCATCACCTTAATCATTATCATTGTCATCTGCATCATTTCATTTCAGCACACAAATCCACATATCATTTTATATGTACTCTTCGTGTTTTAATGTTCGACGCATTAACATGGTGACATTGTTTTCGTTCTTAACTTAATCCCGTAACCCCATTGGTCTCTACTAAGTCACCCTTATTCTGATATTAGTTTGATTTTGATTGAGACAAAAACATACCTTCACATATCATGCGACAGACGCATCGTATGTATAGCCTATATATTTTCTTCAGAAAGAAACTGAGTGCAAGTTCCTACAAATGTAGGTTACCTTTATTTATTATTTCTTCACTTCGCATCAATACAAGATTTATATTCTATACTTCAAATAAAATGTTACATTCGAAAACACATTTTATGTTTGAGATTCTGAAGTTTGTATTCTATTTGGAATCTGTAAAATTTATTTGAAATGTAAATACGATATTATTCATTTAATGTAATCCGCTTTGCATTGGGATAAGTCCATAGCACAGATAAACATTTGTTGCACTTTACCTAAAGCTGATGACATCTCAATATTATAAGTGAAAAATTTTGGTGGGATGTAAAACAACAAAAAAGGGACGTAAGTCATACATTTTTTCCTACTAAAATTTATAACACTTCAAAGCTTATTATTTTAGACACTAATTTCATTTATTTTCTTTGATTAGCTTGCTCATTATATTTTTTCTCCAATAATCTACTTTATAATAGCTCCTGACAATTCATCTTTTATAACCAATAAAAATGGAAGATTAGATAATTGCTATAATCCATGATATATTTGACACTGAAAACTGACAAAAATAAATTAGGCCTATCGGGTATGTAGATAGTATAAAGCCTGGATTTTCATGAAATCATGATGTTACGTTATTCTAATTTAAATGCTTTCAAAAACCAGGTCAATAATACTTCCCTGAAGTTTTCCAGTTTCGGTTTGTTGATGACTCAAATAAGTCACGCCATCTCCGTTTCCAATTCCGTCTTTCGAGGTTGAAAATACAATTCCAAAGTGAGGTGATTAAAGAACACGGAAGAGAACAAATGGATTATTCGGGTAAGTTGGTTGATTGATCGGTGCAATCTCTCTTACAGAGTTGTCGGTCTTTCAGAGTATAGGTATTTTTCTATGTCAGCACTAAAATTATGTGCAAAAGGCCGATATCTTATAAAGAGCCAAACCTATAGTAGATTTATATATTTTGCCAGAATCTAGCAAAAGTTGACGTTGACAGAGATTGTTGAGGAGTGCATGTACCGACAACTCTGTAACTCGAATAATTCAAACCCATTCCGTTTCCGATTCTCTCCATCCTACGTTAATGCATTGGTCATAGTTAGCCAGGGATCCTGACTAAATATTATAAACATAGTGCCAAAGTTATAATGCGTAAGACGATTGTTTCTGTCATAGACTTCATCAGTTGAGCTCCAATTTTAAATAGATTTTTTTAAAGGAAAGTGGTTTAATACAAGGCCAAATTATAAATATAAATGCATAGCCAAATCCGTCTAAGAGTAACCACTGTAAAAATATGACTATCTTAGCTTTTGAATAATTTAGAATTTAAATGGTGTAGTTAGTGCAAAATATTATTTTAGAATAAGATTTTCAGCTGGTACCGAAACACTAGGTACTAGGTTTAGTATACCCTCGGGGACTCGAACTGTCCACCAGTAGTGGTAACGACCTAGTAGTTATAAATATTATAAACATAATGCTCAAGACAATCGTATATAAGTATAAGTATATATAGTATCAAAACAACAGGTATAAGCTTATCTATATAGCCTACAGTATCAAAACAGCAAGTATACGTTTATCTATATACAGTATCAAAACAACAGTTATCTATATATAGTATCAAAACAACAGTTATCTATATACAGTATCAAAACAACATTTTATAACAGTTGAGAGTCTATATTATATATATAATCATTAATAATTTAATTTAAATAGAAAACTAAAAAATCAATTGGTACTTCTTGATTATTTTTGATGATAAAAATTTAAGGTTGGCCTACATGTACATACCTACACCCAAATTAAAATATCCAACATAATAGCAAAATTAAGCATATTAATTAATGTGAAAGCAGATTGAATGCCATGAAGTTTTACAAACATTAAATCAAAACAGTTGACAGTCTTATTGTTTGAAAAACATATTAGTGCTATTTTTCTGTGAAAAGGGAGCCGGCCTGACTCGGTCGGTAGCGCACTCGACTCTTGATCATGAGGTCATTAGTTCGAGTCCAGCTGATGGCAGGTTGGTTTCCTGTCCTTTGGGGTCCTGTGTCACAGTAGGTGTTCGCACATTAAAGAACCCTCACTACTCAATGGCCGTAAGTGCCGAACATAGGCAAAAATTTAGAGCCCTTTAGTGGCATTTGTTGACATCTATATATGAGTGAAAGATTCTTGAGTGGGACGTTAAACAACAATAAACAAACAAACAAAACTGTAAAAGGCGTGGATATATCTATTTTCTATTTTATTGTCTTATTCTTTTCTACATGTACAATATATGGCACAGACAGAGACAGGCAGACAGTCACAGACAAAAGACAGACAGAAACAGACAGGCAGGGAGACAGATACAGAGATATGGAGACAAAAAGACAGACAACAGCAGAGAGACAAAGACAGACAGTAACAGATGAAACACACAGATAGAAAGACAGACAAAAACACACAGATACAAACAGAGACAAAGACAGACAGAAACAAAGACAAACTCACAGACATAGTGATAGAAAGACAGATAGAAAGACATAGAGACAAACACAAAAACGAAGACAGGCAGAAAGATGGAGACAGACAGAGATATAGAGAGAGACAGAAAATCATAGACAGAGATAGAAAGACCTACACATACAGAGAGAAAAAGACAGAATGGAGACAAAGAGCAAAAAGACACGGAGAGACAGACATAGACAGACAAAAACAGACAGAGATACAGACAGACAGACTCATGGAGTTTAACTACAACTAGTGGTACATTCATGATCAAAAGGTCAATGCTCACTTATGATCATGACCTTTGACATTTAACATTATTTTTCAATTTTGGTACACATTAACAACTGTATGCTGAATCTGAAGAATGTAAAATATTCTACACGATGAAACAATAGAAGTCCACGGGTTATCACCACCCTCTGCAATTTAAAATTTTCAAATATATTTTGAGTGGTAAAGATCCCCACCTCTAAACCATATATATTCCTGTTTGTCATGTCAAAATCATTTGGATGATACATGTATAGGTTCCGAAGGGTCATCCCCACCCCTACCAGTTGGGAAATGCCCAGGCATCAACCACATTGTACATGTAAATTTTTAGTATTATTATTATTTTATTTTGGGGTGGTTTTTTTTGTGGTTTTTTTGGCTTGTAATCAACTGTCAGTTTGATTTTAAAGAATTAACTTAAAACTACATAAAACCTCCAAAAACAAATTCACTTTGGAAAAAATGAGTTGTTACTGACTACTGTATAGTTGTTTAATGGGGAGAAAATTTCTCATTTTTCTGAAAGGAAATTATTCACTGGTATTAAAGTTCATGCAAGATTAGTTGTGAATTGTCTTTCTGATACTTCATAAGTGTACAGTATCTTATTCACGGGTATTTAATTTCACGATGATTTCTTTGACTGTGAATATAGCAAAATTAAATCCCCCATGAATAAAAGCAACTATGCAGTAATTCAGGGAGAAAAAATTTCAAAAGATAATATATATTTATATATTATTATACAATATGACATTATGAAAATTATAAAAACAAAATATTGATGTGAATAATCATATTTTCTACTATAATATTTGTAAAATAATTAAAATAATATTTTTTTTTTTAATTTTTTATTTTCAGACATTTTTACAATATAGTCGACACAAGGTACAAGGAAACAAACATAAAAAAGAATATATTGTATACTCTCATTCAATCACTTGCATAATGTGACATTGACTGTATTGCTTTTATAAGAGAGAGAGAGAGAGATGGGATGAGGATAAGATTAGTACTCTATACTATATACAAGTGTGTCAGCCAATGTCAGGGTTAGGGTACACAATCAATTGGGAAGAAAAAAAAAAAAAAAAAAAAACATTAGGAATCCATAAACTCGAAGAGTCTTTTCCACTTTCCCCACCTTATATCTATTTTTTCTCTGAAAAAGTCACCCTTACAACTTGCAGTGCACATTTGAATATTATAATTATCCTTTATAACATTGACTAGGGCCTTTAAGCTTAGTGATTTGTGTTGACATCTTACTCTATAGATGTACTGTTTTATAATAAGAAGAATTTCATTGTCAGAGATATTATAATCATTATCAGGTCGCAATAAGCCAAGGAGAAAAGACTCCTTATTAAGTAAAAATGGAATATTAAGGGAGTCAAGCAATATTTCCAAACTAGAAAGCAATTGCTGCACTTCTTGACATTCCCAAAGTAAATGTGTAATTGTTTCTCTCTCCGAGTTGCAGAGTATACATTGGGGAGATATCAGCAACTCTGTTTTAAACAGAACATTATTTGTTGTCAAAATATGATGGACAACTCGGTACTGAAACCACTGAAGTTTTGTATTATTAGTAATTCTAAAGGGTATTTGAAAGATTCTTTCCCATGTATGGTCATCAAATCTAAACAGCTCATTCCACTTTTTTTTGCCCGTTGGGACAGTCTTATTTTTTATGAGGGTATCATAAAACTCTTTTGACCCACTTTTGTTTTTAGAAAATACTTCAATGTTAAGTGGAATGAATGGTTTGGTTATTGATTTTAATTTAAAATTAAATGTAGAAATATAACTTTTCACCTTACATATAACACCATGGAATTGTAAGACATTTGATTAAACACCATATTTCTGTAGGAATTCATGACAAGTATAAAATATACGCTCTTCTGGTGATTTCATCAAATCACCCAAGGTGCAAACACCATTGTTATACCAATTGTCATAAAATATTGTTTTCCTACCTATGGTAATATTTTTATTATACCATAATGATACTTTAAGGACTGATTCCTCCTTAATGTTTTTCACTTCATCAGTTTCTGAAAAATGAAACCAGGCTTTGAGGACATCCCTCCAAAACAAATTTTGACAATTATTTATACATACTTGTATGTACTCATAACCACAATTGGCAATTAAATCAGTATTAATACAAGTTTTAAGAATAATTTGCCAACTTGCAGTTGTCTGAAAAAGTCTCTTTATGCAACCTAGCTTGAGAGAGTATATAAACGCTTTTAAATTAATCATTTTAATACCACCTTTCTCATAACTTTGGGAAATAACATCTCTTTTTACCTTGTCGATTTTACTATTCCATAAGAAATTAAACAAAATTGTATTAATTTTATCTATAAATTTATCATCGGGAGTGGGGAAGGGCAATAAACAAATGGTTAAACTGAGATATCAGTAATGATTTTATTATATGTACCCTACCTACTGGAGTAATGTTTCTTCTACTCCATGATTTAATTAATGCTTTTAATTTAATTAATTTTTTTTGTCAAAATTAATTTTAGGAATCTCATGTAAATTTACACTAAATTCTATTCCTAAAAGAGTAAAAATTTATATTTGCCACAGTCTAACTTTAAATCTGGTAAAAAAAATTCTTCACTAAACTTTTTACTCCCTATCCATATAACCTGTGTTTTATTTATGTTAATTCTTAAACCTGACATTTTGGCAAAGTTGTTTAGCTCACCAATAGATTCGTTCAGGGAGATTTCAGATCCGTCCAGTATAAGAGGTGTGTCGTCAGCATATTGAGATATTAAAATTGGGTAGTCATTTACATTAATACCTTTAATTTTTTTATTGTTCCTAATACATATTGCTAAAATTTCTGCACAGAGAATAAATATATATGGGGCAATAGGATCACCCTGACGACAATTAAATTAAAATAATATAATTTTTATGTTCTGGATAGTCATAATATTTTATATGGATAAATAGTATTTTTGTTTGATAAAATACAGCAACAATACAGAACCATTTAAATTACAGTTCAACTGGAGTTGTCATTCTTGTCTGGAGGTTGGTGATTTCGACAGCTGTTTAAGGGGCAGAAGGACACCTGATCACGTGACCAGAATGTCAGTATAGTAATATAAACTGGAACTGATGTTGGCAATCCAAACAAAAATGACAGACACAAATTTGTCCACAAAAGACATGAATTGAATGGTAAATTCACATCAAGAAGTAAATTAAGTTGCTCTTTGTGAAAATATTAATCTAACAATCATGTGTTTTTGTGTCAGCTATGAAACACAGCTTCACATTGTCTGGCATATTTTGTCCCTTTGTCTGTTTCTCTGGGTACAGTCACATTTTGACATAAATTATCATTACTTTCTTATTGTATAAGATACTTTTATGAAACTTACAGGAAAGGTTCATTTTGATGAAGTGCAGTCAAGCTCAAGGTCATGTTCAAGGTCACATTCAAGGTAACATAATCGTACAATCTTCTCGTAAAGGATTTTTTGTTAAAAAATATTCAATTTCGGCATACTTCGAGGTGTTATTTCTTCCCTATATACCCACAACTTGTTTTATTGAATCTAAATAATTGTGAACCATTCTAAATTGATCATTTACAGAAAAAAAAAATTTTTGATGACTAAATTTTTTACAGTCACCGAATTTAAAATTTAAGTGTGATAAAAATTTGATATTTTGGGGGTCATAGCTTTCAATCTGTCATCCTCTTTACCCACAAACTCTATGGCTTTAGATACAATTTTACCAATTTATATAGAAAAATATGAATTTTGTAAATAAATGATTTTTTTAATAATGAATTAGGCAGTTGTTGAGAAAACAAATCAAAATTCAGGAAAGAGGCATAACTCTTGCATATGTAAATATCCCATATATATTCACAAATGTATTAATTTGATTATTATTATTCTTCTATCGATCAATACATTTATATTGAATAAGTATGCAAAAATTAAGAAACATTTGATCAGCGATATATAAAGCTAATATTAGCTTTATATATCGCTGATTTGATGTTAACATATACATGCACATCCATCCATCCATATATACATACATACAATAACATACATCCACAAATACATTGGTCTACATACATGTACCTACATCCATCCACACACACACACACACAACACACATTAACATATAAGCTACACATATACCTCCATCCATCCATACACATACATTACTACCTACTAACATAATACATACATATACACATCCACACATACACATACACCCACAAAAGCACATACATTAACACATCCACACATGCATATATACATGCATACATACATACATCCATACACACACATCCATCATCACTTACATGCATTCACACTTACATCCATACAGTCACACATACAACCACATATCCATACATCTAAACACACAAACATTAACACATCCATATCCACTCAAAAATACAGACATACAAACTTACATACACACATACATCCACACAAACACACATACAACACAAAAATACATATCTAAATCCATACCTAGTCACATATACATCCTCATATGTTTGACTGTATATGTATATTTATGTGTTGTTGTGTGTATGGATGTGTGGATGTAAGTGTATGTGTGAATGGACAGATGTGTGGATGTAGGTGTGTATGTGTGTATATAATGTATATTTTTGTTGATGTGTGTAAATATATTAATACATGTGTGAATGTATGTGTTTATGTATGTATGTATGTATGTAAGTATGTATGTATGTTGGTAGGCAAGAATGTATGAATGTGTGTGGATGTATGTGTGTATATGTTAATGTATATGTGTGAATGTATATGTATGTACAGAATGTATGTGTGGATGTGGGTGTATATGTATAGATATTTGTGTATAGATGTAGGTGTGTGTGTGTGAATGTATGGATGTGTGTATGTATATTTTATTGTATGTGTGTACATGTATATATGGATATGTGGACATTTAGGTAGTATGTATGTGTATGGATGTATCAGTATGTATGTGTGTATGTATAGCCTATATGTTAATGTGTGTGTGTGTGTGTGTGTGTGTGTGTGTGTGTGTATGTGTAGATGTTTGTATGCATGTATGTATGTATGTTTGCATGTATGTATGTATGAGGTGGGATCAGGTGCCATGGAGGAGTAAGCATCCCCTGTTGACCAGTCACACCCGACTTGAGTTCACAGTCAAGTCCAATGAAATATGTGAGGAGTGTATCCTCGTCACAATTGGTACAGACATCTCTACAACCCCCAACGAAAAGGCAACTCAACATTTCACTTTAAGTGAAACAGAGTAGTCGCAAACAAGACTATTATACCGACTGTAAAATTTGCGGAACGTTGACATTAAACGCAGTTTTCGATATCCCTGTGTCAATAATTTGTCAGTGAGTAGTTTACCTCTGTATATGAAATCTTCATATGTTGTACACGCCCTGGCATATCGGATCATTGTGAAATATAAACTCCATATGCAGGTGACTGACTGGGATATTACTACTTAAATATGGAAAATTTACGATTGGAAAATCAAAATCGTTGCATTTGTCGCATAGCTTAGTTGCTAATTTCCCGTCTGTGTCTATAATAAGTTAAATGTATGTATGTATATATGTATGTATGTATGTATGTATGTATGTATGTATGCATATGTATGAATGTATGTATGTATGTATGCATGTGTGGATGTGTAAGTATGTGTTAATGTGTGTGCTTGTGTGGGTGTATGTGTGTGTGGATGTTTTTATGTATGTATTATGTTAGTAGGTAGTTATGTATGTGTATGGATGGAGGTGTATGTGTAGCTTATTTGTTAATGTGTGTTGTGTGTGTGTGTGTGTGGATGGATGTAGGTAGATGTATGTAGGCCAATGTATGTGTGGATGTATGTTATTGTATGTATGTATATATGGATGGATGTATATGTAAACATGTGTGTGGATGTATGTGTGAATGTTTTGTATAGATGTGTATCCATACATATATCAATCACACATTGCTTATTTCTGAATTGATGGGTGGATGTATGTGGGTATGTATGTGTATATATATGTGTATGCATGCATGTATGTATGTGTGTTTGTAGGCTATGTATGAGTGGATGTGCAAGTATATGTGTTAATGTAGGTGTTTGTGTAGAGGCAAGTATGCATGGATGTTTGTGTATTTATGGATGGATGTGTGTATATGTTAATGTATGGTAGATAGGTAGGTGTGGATATGTGAGTATGTATGTACATGTATGTATGTGTGGATGTGCATGTAGGCCTATATGTGTTAATGTATGTGTTTATGTGGATGTTAGTGTCTTTATTTATGTGTGTGTGTGTGTGTGTGTGTGTGTGTGTGTGTGTGTGTGTGTGTGTGTGTGTGTGTGTGTGTGTGTGTGTGTGTGTGTGTGTGTGTGTGTGTGTGTGTGTGTGTGTGTGTGTGTGTGTGTGTGTGTGTGTGTGTGTGTGTGTGTGTGTGTGTGTGTGTGTGTGTGTGTGTGTGTGTGTGTGTGTGTGTGTGTGTGTGTGTGTGTGTGTGTGTGTGTGTGTGTGTGTGTGTGTGTGTGTGTGTGTGTGTGTGTGTGTGTGTGTGTGTGTGTGTGTGTGTGTGTGTGTGTGTGTGTGTGTGTGTGTGTGTGTGTGTGTGTGTGTGTGTGTGTGTGTGTGTGTGTGTGTGTGTGTGTGTGTGTTGTGTGTGTGTGTGTGTGTGTGTGTGTGTGTGTGTGTGTGTGTGTGTGTGTGTGTGTGTGTGTGTGTGTGTGTGTGTGTGTGTGTGTGTGTGTGTGTGTGTGTGTGTGTGTGTGTGTGTGTGTGTGTGTGTGTGTGTGTGTGTGTGTGTGTGTGTGTGTGTGTGTGTGTGTGTGTGTGTGTGTGTGTGTGTGTGTGTGTGTGTGTGTGTGTGTGTGTGTGTGTGTGTGTGTGTGTGTGTGTGTGTGTGTGTGTGTGTGTGTGTGTGTGTGTGTGTGTGTGTGTGTGTGTGTGTGTGTGTGTGTGTGTGTGTGTGTGTGTGTGTGTGTGTGTGTGTGTGTGTGTGTGTGTGTGTGTGTGTGTGTGTGTGTGTGTGTGTGTGTGTGTGTGTGTGTGTGTGTGTGTGTGTGTGTGTGTGTGTGTGTGTGTGTGTGTGTGTGTGTGTGTGTGTGTGTGTGTGTGTGTGTGTGTGTGTGTGTGTGTGTGTGTGTGTGTGTGTGTGTGTGTGTGTGTGTGTGTGTGTGTGTGTGTGTGTGTGTGTGTGTGTGTGTGTGTGTGTGTGTGTGTGTGTGTGTGTGTGTGTGTGTGTGTGTGTGTGTGTGTGTGTGTGTGTGTGTGTGTGTGTGTGTGTGTGTGTGTGTGTGTGTGTGTGTGTGTGTGTGTGTGTGTGTGTGTGTGTGTGTGTGGTGTGTGTGTGTGTGTGTGTGTGTGTGTGTGTGTGTGTGTGTGTGTGTGTGTGTGTGTGTGTGTGTGTGTGTGTGTGTGTGTGTGTGTGTGTGTGTGTGTGTGTGTGTGTGTGTGTGTGTGTGTGTGTGTGTGTGTGTGTGTGTGTGTGTGTGTGTGTGTGCACGGGATGTATATGGGTATGTTTGTTTATTGTTGTTTAACATTCCACTCAAGAATCTTTCACTCATATTGAGATGTCACCAAATGCCAGTGAAGAGCTTCAATATATAGAGACCACCTGTCATATGTGACCCATTTTGCTTCTTCTCTTGGATGGCCTATTAAAACAGGTTTGACTGTATATACATATATATATCGTGCTATAATGATACCTGGGTGGTAAATAAAAATTAGCTAATTTTAATTGTGTATACAAAATTTATAGGATGCTTATAAAACATGAGCTTTTTCCAGTTGTTTATTGCACAATGAGGTAATACCTGTACATAAGTGAGCACCAAATTTCAACAAGTTATGAAAAAATGAATCAACATGCATAGCCAATGTACTAAATCTTAAATGTAAAATTTTATTACAAAATTTTTGAAAATAATTTTTTTTGTGCAATTTTCAAAAATAAAATATTAATTTTTAATTGTGTTCTTCTATAGCAAATTTCCGTGATATTTAAATGACTATTGCTATATATTATTATTTTATATCTACATACATACTTTATTTTAATCCTTATTATCTTTTACAAAACTAGCTAATCTGATTCGGGTTAGGTGTAAGACCGTATCAGTTATACTGACTGGACCGAGCCCGATTCCCCAGGTCATTATACCCCTAATCGGCTTATCAGATGAGAGGTAATACGGCGTAGTGGTGAATTTGTCTAAAAAATTTAGATAAGAATATAATATTTCAATATTCTAACTAGTGAGCTGTACATACATTCCACCGATTTTCATTTAATTAAGCCGAAAATCTACGTTCAAAATTCCCCAGGTCATTTCGTTACACCGTTTATGATTGGGGAATTATGATTGGAAGTTCTGGGTTGGGAATCCCCTGATACATTTATAGCAATATTTCCGACTGTAAGTACTTATTTCTTTTTGTTTATAACTCAGAAATTCAACTACAAATTAGTTTAGTAATTTGAATTTAACACATGATAGGTATAAGAAAAATGCTGGAGACATTATACTTGCTGGTCATAAGACCACAGTAACGAGGTACTAAAAACAGTGAAGTCTACTGTACTGCAGTAGAGACTAAACAGGTGGCAAGTATACATTGTAAATTATGATGGATTTACAGTACTTAATTGGGAAAGTGTATTATTTTTATAATTATGTAATATTTTTTTATACCTTGACGTCGTTTATGTATGCTGCTTTAAATTTAAGGTCCAACGTCAGCAAAATAGTGGCCAAAGACCTACACCTCACGACCGTGAACAGAACTGAGAAAGATTAGAGACTGAATTCTTTTTTTTTCTAAACTTTAAATGTGTATATAAAGTGACATGTGGTCGTGTATAAAGCATTATTGTACCCTTGAGCACTTAAATTTTGTCAATAACATTTCGTTTTCATCATCTAATATACAAAATTGTCTCGAGATTCCAGACAATCCTACGTTTAGGGCGATTGTAAATACCAGAATCGGAAACGGGTTCATGATAATGTAAAGGGAGACTAGTTGTATGGTCTTTATGTAACAGGATTTGTTAAAGTGATTACACACGAATAAATGAATCATCAATGGTTCTCTTTCTAACTGTTTATTTCAGTTATATCTCAACAACTGACTCACCAGACAGTACACACACACACACAATGTATGTATGTTATGTATATGTGTGTATGTATGTGTGTGTCTGTCTGTCTGTCTGTCTGTGTGTCCTAACAACAGAAATAAAGAATAGTATTTACAGACTTTAGTTATACCAATTCATATTATCAACTCATTTGCATAAATGTAACATGATCAGCCGATCCTCATTCATGTGATACAGTTTACTATTGATAAGTGAAACACACACATGGCTGTCTACACAATGAAGTGATAGAAATAAACTAATTGAATTATACATTTGAAATCATTGCTGTTATTTTAAATCAAGTGATAAATGAATGACTCTTAAACAGTTCAAAATAATTAAATATACACATGTAGCGTGAATATGAGAGAAAAGTATAACTCGTCTATTCTTTAAATAGATCGTATAATCATGTGACCGAGTGTCATTTTCAATAATAGAAAAAGTCTGCAAGTTCTTAATGTTTAGATTTTATTAACAACTAGGATGATGCATGTTAGATGAATGTGACATCGAGATTTTAGTTCCACAATAATCGAACATCAATGAAGTTGTATAACATATCAATATGAGAAACAACAATATCTCATTATCTGCCCTGAAATACATATTGAGCAAATTGTTCACTATTTAAGTATAAATATATCTGATACTTAATGTTATAAGAATAACGTAAATTGAATAAAACAATTCAATAACAGGACGCAAAATATTACAAAATGTTAACCATACCTTTGTGTGGACCAGAGTGTCAAAAATATGAAATACAAATGTAAGTGGATTTCAAAATGTGTTCTCTCACTTGAGACTGATTTGTCCGTGAATTCAGATGTCAGGGAAAATGTTATCTCACCATACAGGGTGAGATAAGCCCATTCCGGAAATGTCAGAAATACTGTTAAAAATGTTGTCGTCTGCAAATGGGTGTAGTTGCTCCATTTTACTGTTTCAAAGTGAGAAAAAAACAGTCAAACACCATTTTGAGGGAGGGATGGCGAAATCTCTCAATCCTCATGCTCAAAATTTTGTTAGTTCAAGCCTCGTCATGGACAAACAAAATTGTGTACACTCGGATTGAGATTTCATCATCCCTCCGTCAAAGTGGTGTTAGACTGTATTAGTCTTTTATTTGTTAGTGCTCAGATTTGTTGCATTCCATTTCTATGTTGGCAGAATGTTCGCTGAGGTTAAAATTTGTAATAGAACCAGACTCAAAATGTAACACATATTTGGTATTAGAATGGAACCTGTCTTGAGAGACCACCACTTCTGCCACTGAAAAGTGGTCCTACAAGACAGGTGATCTCTCAAAAGAGGTTTTCTCTGAAGGATTATTTAACCAAGTGGTTTTCAGAATGTGGTCTCAAAAGACAGGTGGTATTTTACAACAGCAGTCTCTCAGGACAGGTTCCACTGTGGTTGCAAAATTCTCATGAAAGACCTGTCTTTTGAGACCACATTCTGAAAACCACTTGGTTAAATAAACATTGAAATAAAACTTCTTTTGAGAAACAACCTGTCATGTAAGACTACATTTCATTGGCAGATGGGATGGTCTCTCAAGACAGGTTCCACTGTCATTATTTACCTCTTTGTAGTGGTAAATAAAATGGATCAATATACATCACTGCATGACCAAGTACATGTATAATTTTTACACATATGAAAATTTATTTTTGCAGGTAGTTGTGATCTGATTTTGAAAGAAAGCTTACATCAAAGTATAGTTCTTTGTTCAACAAAACACAGATATTAACTCTAGAAGTCATATCAAACTGATGTTATGTAATTAGATAAACCATGATTGCTGTATATATCTGACATTGGAATGGATATCATTCCTTCAAGCCCATATGATCGGCTTGCATCTCTGCGCAATGATCCAGGCAAGCGGTTATTGACTTTTGAAAACAAATGGAGCAGTTCCATACCAGTAGCACCTTATGAATTGGTAAATGATGGCTTTTACTATACAGGTTTAGATGATAAAGTACAATGTACACATTGTGGGGGAATTTTAAGTGGCTGGTGTCCAGGAGATGTGGTCCACTTGGAGCATGCCAGACATTTTCCACACTGCCCTTGGGTTAAAAAAAGAAGACAAAATGGGTATCAAGACCAAGGCATACCATTAAATCTCAGTCAAACAGCGGCATTCAATTTTTCAAATACTGTTGGTAATGAAACCTTTAACTTACGGTACAGGGAATCTCTCGGTCCGAATGACAGACCAGGAATTACAAGGCCAAAGTTTAATGAATACAGCATTGAAGCATCACGTCTAGCAAGTTTCAAAGGCTGGCCATCTCAGATGAGACAGAAACCGGATGATATCAGTAAAGCTGGATTCTTTTATCTAGGTAACAAAAAATGAAATTTAAATTATGCAAATGTGCTTCACTTCAGTCCCTTAGGGGATCCATTGCAATCCCTTGCCCTTAAGTTATCACCATAGCTACAAGCGTCTTTCTGAAACAAAGGATTTCGGTATCAGCATGATGAATGCCTGGAAAAAATCTAAGTCAGGTTCAAGTTTAAGTCAAATTTAAAATCGGGCTTGAATAACTCATTTACATATTTAAAATATATTCTCCCACCCTGGACAGGAATATCTACTGTTTTCCAAGTCAGAATTTCTCTGTCCAAAACCCTATGTAGACAAGCTATGACAGCACAATATAATTTGAACTATGTAATGAGAATGCAGTGGATTAAAGCAGCATTAGCAGCGGCTAGGGCGTGATTTTTTCTTTAAGTGATATCCTTATATAAAGATATAAAGTTCTCATTAACTACAAATCCATATATTGGCTTGTTTAAAAGTTTTATATATTTGAAAATAATAAATATTAATAGTGGGCATCTATGAACAAAAGAAATGGTTGTGGGCAAAATTCATACTGACCTCACATTGGAAAGTTCGTAGACATGCGTAGTTATTTGTTTTCATCCTATTGGGATAAAACGTATTTCAACTGAATCCAATCTACCCGAATTTAATAATTTTATGTATCTATTTGAGGAAAACACAAAATAAAACGCTAAAATAGTCTGATTACTTCTGTGTCTATTCAAAGTACTGCTTGTCAACTCGTATCCGAGTCAAATAGGCACCGAGTGATTCTGTCTCTTCAGAAATATTGAAATCGGCACTTAGTGTGGTTGAATTGGCACTTGGAAATAACAGTTTTGGCATGTGTTGATATTAATTAAAAACTTAGAAAATGTTCATAAGGCACCAATGAAGATTCATCACAATGGGTTATGAAAAGTAATTTTTATGAGCAAATCTAATAATTTAAGGAAAAAGTTCAAATTATTGAATTAACTTACATTCCATATATTTTTTAAATTTAATCTATTATTGCTAATTGCTGTTAAAACATTATATAAGCCAAACAGGCATTCAGATGTAATGAAAAGAATTGAAAGGAATCTAAATTAAATGATTTTGTAATAAATTATAAAGAGATAATGAGGAAAATGTGGTTTTGTGAGGCCCCATCCTCATTCATTCTACCTGGCAGTTCAGAGAAAAAAATATAAGAACACACACATTTAAGTCGACTACAAAAAATCTAAATTTGAATTATTCATACACACACATTTCAGTAGACTACTAAAAATCTAAAATTCAAATTATTCACACACACACACATTAGTAGACTACTAAAAATATAAATTTGAATTATTCATACACACACATTTTAGTTGACTACTAAAATTCTAAATTCGAATTATTCATATATATGTACTACGCAATGCAGAATTTATATACATGTTATTGTAGATAATAAAATTACTTGAAAGAAATTGCCGAAATCACTTGCTCTTTCCGAATTACTTGAGTACTAAATCACCATAAAATAAATATAATATAGACCTATGGTCCCAAGAGAACCGTCATGGCTCCATGGTAGAGTGCTCAATTCGCATCCTGAGGTTTGCGATTCGAGCCTCTGTGGAGGTGACTGGCTTTCCCTATCCTTTGGATGAGAGAGTAAAAACTGAGGTCCCATGTCATGTTGTAAATTTTGAATTTACTGGATGGGTGTAAATACAAAATTTACAATATGACACCCATGTCACAGCAGGTATCGAATAAAGAACCCTCACTACTCAATGGCCATAACTGCCAAGCATAGGTCAAAATTTGAAGCCTGACACCGGCATTTGGTGATATCTCCATGTGAGTGAAAGATATCTTGAGTGGGACGTTAAACAATAACAACTGAGATGTCAATCAAAGTCACTACCATCCGTGCAGCTCACTTCGAAAATAGGAATACCTAACTGATTACGTACTTAAATTTTAAACTTTGAATCATTGGGCTGAATGAAAGCCTAATATCTTACTGGAGTTGGTGAATAATGTTTTAGATATTCTCTACATAATACAAATTATATGGAGATAGGCATTTGCAATGTTAAAAATGTCTCCCACTGGACTGGGTTTCGTGTGCTTACTGTTAAGTCATTAGTCAGTGGTTCCAAATATTCCCAGGTCTATCAAATGTACATGGAAAGTACTCTCAGCCAAATAAAATGAAAATTACCATTATAGTTAATTATATATAAACAGTAGTATTGCGAAAACATTTAAGTATTATTAATAACACCAATGTTATAGTTTTACTAAAAAGGGTAACACGCATGCTCAATACAACCGTTTCTGTCAATAAGACTTCATCAGTTCAACAGATGAGCTCAAATCAAATGATAAATGTATATTTCAAAAAGAAAAAAGTGGTATCATACAAGGCGAAATAATAAACCTAAATGTATTGTCAAATTTATCTAAGAGTACACACTCTTAAAAAGATAATTGACAATCTTAGCTTTTGGGAAATTTAGATTTTAAATAGAACAATCCCAGCAAAATATTACTTTAGTATAAAATAACTAAATATGATGCAAGGACATTTTAATTTTTATATACCTGCTGCATAAACATCCTCAATATTTTTATCATGTAATGCCATCAATAGTATGAAGTCATTGTTTTAAACATCACTGATAGTATCTTGACATGAAATATGTGATATCAAAATATGGCAGTACAAAAGAATTTTTCTATTAATTGTTGGGTAATGTTTGTCACACAGTCGGTCTAGGTTTTTGTCTTGGTACGATTGTCTTGGGTGGGAGTTTTTCTTGTAACTTCACTCACCTAGCAAATCTCGTGGACATCTTCCAAGATGATCGGAAAGTAATCCGACGCCATTTTTGTTTCAGTTTCCATGTAAACACAAAAAATATTGATGCTCCTTATAATATGTTCCTTTCCAACTGCATTCATACTAATGTTTAAGAAATTGAAATGAACACATGGAACTATGCATTACATTTTTTTCTTCAGATTACTTCTTGATTCCTATAACTAAGTTTGTTTTTACAATTTCCAATTATCACTTGCAGGTGAAGGTGACAAAGTGAAATGTTTTTACTGTGGTGGAATCCTTTGGGACTGGGAACCAGAAGATGTCCCATGGGATGAGCATGCCAAATGGTTCCCGGATTGTCCTTTTCTCAAGTTAGCTAAAGGAGATCAATTTATCCAACAAATTCAGCAGGTAAACTATCTATATTGTTTGACAGTTTTTTTATTTAGGCCAATAACCAGGGATGTTTTTACTTCCACCTGAGATTCCAGTTTCTCATATGATCTGTTCTTGGAATATTTGTCTGTGACAGACTCTCTTTCCCTCTCATATCAACTGCTACACCAAACTGATGACTAGTAACTTATGATACAAAACATTCCCTGGAAAGAGGCTTTCAGGTGTATTTAATTCACTCCCTTTGTTCATATATTGAACATGTCCTAGGCAAAATTAATATTTCTCCATGCATTTTTAAAAACTTTCTTGACCTTCTGTGACTCTCCATTTGCTTTTTTGACATCAATTGTGATGTATAATGGACAAGTTTGCCAAAAGGTGCTGTGTCAGGCATTTGGCGACAAGTCAGTTCCACGTACATATAGTATCTGAATAGTATCAAGATTCAGGTATGTTCAAAAGAAGACCATTCCTAGGCCTACTCTAGAGATAAAGACTTAAAACTCTTCCTGTCTGTAAGATAAAGGCTGAATACAGAGTGCTTTTAAAATCTTATAACAAACTACAGTGTAAAAATGAAACTTAAGCTTGGAATATATTTGATATATATTATTCATGTATTGCTGTGTCAGCTATATATGAGATGTATCCCATAATAAGACACATGACAGTTACAAACATAACTTTGACAGCTACAACAAAATGCTGATAGCTAGCACAAACACTATTAGTGTCCACAAACATTGCTAACTGCCACAAACATTGTCAGCTGCCACAAACATTACCAGCTGCCACAAATACTGACAGCTGCCACAAACACTGACAGCTGCCACAAACATTGACAGCCACCATAAACATTGACAGATGCCTCAGATATTACCAGCTGCCACAAACATAGCCAGTTTCCACAAACATGGCCAGCTGCCAGAAACATTGCCGGCTGCCACAAACACTGACAGCTACCACAAACACTGACATTTGCCAGAAACATTGAAAGCTACCACAAGTGTTAGAAAGATGCCACAGATATTGCCAGCTGCCACAAACAGGACCACCTGCCACAAGGATTGCATCAGCCACAAACAATGACAACTGCCACATACATTAACAGCCACCACAATCATTGACAGCTGCCACAAACTTTGACAAATATCACAGACATTACCTGCTGTCACAAACATCCCCAGCTGTCACAAACATCCCCAGCTGTCACAAACATTGCTAACTGCCACAAATATTGATGGCTACCACAATCATTGACAGATGCCACAAACCTTGCCGGCTACCACAAACAGGTCCAGCTGCCACAGTGTTGGCAGCCACAATTATTGACAGCTCCCACAATCATTGGCAGATGCCACAAACATTGCCAGTTGCCACAAACAGGGCCAACTGCCACTAAAATTGCTTGCTGTCACAAACATTGATTGCTGCAACAAACATTACCGGCTGCAACAAATATTGACAGATGTCATAAAAATTGACAGCTGCCACAAACATAGACAGATGCCACAAACATTAATAGCTACCACAAGCATTGACTGATGCCACAAACATTACCAGGTGCCACAAACATCTGCCATTAAAGTTGCCCACTACCATAAGAATGGCCAATTGCCACAAATGTTTATTGCTGCAACAAAACATTGCCAGCTGCACATTGTTGGCTGCCACAAACATTGCCATAAAAAACATGGCAAATTGCCACAAACATTTTCAGCTGCCACAAACATGGCACAGTGTTTTTGTTTCTATACATGTACTCACTCTGATATCTCTACCACATCAAAGATGTAAAATATCTGTAATACATTGTAAATCTGAAAAGTAATACAGTACTCATTTGTATTTGAGTTACAAAAAATGTCCATGCATATTGATTTCATGTGCAATGATAAATATACATGTGTTTAAATTAGGGACAATGATTTTCATCCATCATGGAATCACAGACAGAATCGCAGAATCATCAATCTGCAACGGAATTTGCATTTTTAAAAAATCTTTAAAAATTTCAACATGAGGTAGAACTTATTAAAGTGTGAACTAGTGTGCTATTTCAATGTTTTATAAACTTCATTTCTTTGTTTTTTTTTACAATATTTCATCACCTAATTTTACATCAATTACTATTTTATCTAGTAGATCTATTAGCCTACATATATGCATTTACACATTGAAAGATAAGGGCAATCATTTACATTGCCATAACATCAGTACTGACTGACATCCGGATTCTTAAAAAACCAAAATAGCTTTAATTTGATATATTTAATTAGGTTTTCATAACCTTTAGTTCAATTTCTGAATATATATACCAGTTTTTATAATTTATAGTAAAATTTCTACAATCCATCCTCACTTTTTACGACATACCACGCAATTGACAGCCAGTTTTGTTTTTTGTTACCAACACAAAAACATGTTCACACCTTGACGTTTTTGACAGTGAGCTACGATGGCTTAGGACACATGTACATGTATGTGAAAAGAGAAGACTTCCCCCATTTAATAATTAAATACATCAGCACAGGTTAATCAGTTTCCATGGGATCTTTATGAGGATGGTGACGTTTAATTTTGCAGATTTTGTCAGCATAGTATAGATTACTCAAGTGTTGATATAATAGAATGAAAGACTATAAAAATAAGATACATGTGCATGTATGATGTAGATCTACTTTGTAAGTTTATTTAAAGTAAAACATACCAAATAAAACATCACAGAATTGTTTGGGTGATAAATTCAAGCAAAAATTAGTAATTAGAAATTATAATTGTAACCAAAACTTGTTACCTACATGTGTATGAGTATAGGCCTACAGTACTTAAAGATTACTTATCAAATATTTAAAAATTTTAAAAGCATACATACAGTGTTGGATAAACATGCATGTGTTTTATTTACTTCCCTATTTGAATTTGTGTGACAGACTATTGAAAGTATGATTTTTCATCTAAAGTATGTTTTAGTTCTTTTTGTTATGAAAATAGAAAAAAAC
The DNA here is from genome assembly GCA_030159075.1 of Atrina japonica. NCBI lineage: Eukaryota > Metazoa > Mollusca > Bivalvia > Pterioida > Pinnidae > Atrina > Atrina japonica. Next base: position 314,934 of record BROG01000706.1, on the reverse strand, counting down.
AGAATTCACCAAAACTGAAAACAGAATTGAAGCAAATTTGAAATGGAAAATCACTGGCCCTATAAATTAAAAACACAATTTGCAAAGATAAGTACAATTCTCACATATAACATGTGTGTTTCTATAGAAATTCTAAGATTTTACATGATCTATCTTATTAGGAGATGCAACAAATGCAGATAGATGAACCACAGTTACCTAGTGGTAAGTGAAGTTCTTTTTTTTCAAACCTGATTCAATGATGCTAAATCTAAGGGGAGATAATTCTTGTAAATAATTTGTGTACAGATAATGCTTTGTTTGTCTTGGTCTTATTATTTTGTCTTGCTATATGTAAGAATTTTCACTTTATGAGATGTCGACAGCTATAGAGTAAGATTAATACTCATGTGACGTCACATTTGACTCTTAAGAATTGTGACCCCTTAAGTCATTGATTCTTGAAAATCAAGACATTTTAAGGGATTAGAACCACAATGAAAATTTTTTATTCAGTATGTGGTGTAAAATATCCTTAGATCTGAGCATCTACACTACAAATATGTGGTGTAAATATATATATAGATCTGAGTGTCTACATTACAAATATGTGGTGTAAATATATATATAGATCCGAGTGTCTACACTACAAATATGTGGTGTAAATAAATATAGATCTGAGTGTCTACACTACAAATATGTGATGTAAATATATATATAGATCTGAGTGTCTACACTACAAATATGTGGTGTAAATATATATATATATAGATCTGAGTGTCTACACTACAAATATGTGGTGTAAATATATATATAGATCTGAGTGTCTACACTACAAATATGTGGTGTAAATATATATATAGATCTGAGTGTCTACATTACAAATATGTGGTGTAAATATATATATAGATCTGAGTGTCTACACTACAAATATGTGGTGTAAATAAATATAGATCTGAGTGTCTACACTACAAATATGTGGTGTAAATAAATATAGATCTGAGCATCTACACTACAAATATGCGGTGTAAATAAATATAGATCTGAGCATCTACACTACAAATATGTGGTGTAAATAAATATAGATCTGAGCGTCTACACTACAAATATGCGGTGTAAATAAATATAGATCTGAGCATCTACACTACAAATATGTGGTGTAAATAAATATAGATCTGAGCGTCTACATTACAAATATGTGGTGTAAATATATATATAGATTTGAGTGTCTACACTACAAATATGTGGTGTAAATATATATATAGATCTGAGTGTCTACACTACAAATATGCGGTGTAAATAAATATAGATCTGAGCGTCTACATTACAAATATGTGGTGTAAATATATATATAGATCTGAGTGTCTACACTACAAATATGCAGTGTAAATAAATATAGATCTGAGCGTCTACATTACAAATATGTGGTGTAAATATATATATAGATCTGAGCGTCTACATTACAAATATGTGGTGTAAATATATATATAGATCTGAGCGTCTACATTACAAATATGCGGTGTAAATAAAAATATAGATCTGAGCGTCTACTTTACAAATATGTGGTGTAAATATATATATAGATCCGAGTGTCTACATTACAAATATGTGGTGTAAATATATATATAGATCTGAGCGTCTACATTACAAATATGTGGTGTAAATATATATATAGATCTGAGCGTCTACATTACAAATATGTGGTGTAAATATATATAGATCTGAGCGTCTACATTACAAATATGTGGTGTAAATATATATATAGATCTGAGTGTCTACACTACAAATATGTGGTGTAAATATATATATAGATCTGAGTGTCTGCACTACAAATATGCGGTGTAAATAAATATAGATCTGAGCATCTACATTACAAATATGTGGTGTAAATATATATATAGATCTGAGTGTCTACACTACAAATATGCAGTGTAAATAAATATAGATCTGAGCGTCTACATTACAAATATGTGGTGTAAATATATATATAGATCTGAGCGTCTACATTACAAATATGTGGTGTAAATATATATATAGATCTGAGCGTCTACATTACAAATATGCGGTGTAAATAAATATAGATCTGAGCGTCTACATTACAAATATGTGGTGTAAATATATATATAGATCCGAGTGTCTACATTACAAATATGTGGTGTAAATATATATATAGATCTGAGCGTCTACATTACAAATATGTGGTGTAAATATATATATAGATCTGAGCGTCTACATTTCAAATATGTGGTGTAAATATATATATAGATCCGAGTGTCTACACTACAAATATGTGGTGTAAATATATATATAGATCTGAGTGTCTACATTACAAATATGTGGTGTAAATATATATATAGATCTGAGCGTCTACATTACAAATATGTGTAGTAAATATATATATAGATCCGATTGTCTACACTATAAATATGTGGTGTAAATATATATATAGATCTGAGTGTCTACACTACAAATATCTGGTGTAAATAAATATAGATCTGAGCGTCTACATTACAAATATGTGTAGTAAATATATATATAGATCCGAGTGTCTACACTACAAATATGTAGTGTAAATATATATATAGATCTGAGCGTCTACATTACAAATATGTGTAGTAAATATATATATAGATCTGAGTGTCTACACTACAAATATGTGGTGTAAATAAATATAGATCCGAGTGTCTACACTATAAATATGTGGTGTAAATATATATATAGATCCGAGTGTCTACACTACAAATATGTGGTGTAAATAAATATAGATCTGAGTGTCTACATTACAAATATGTGGTGTAAATATACATATAGATCCGAGTGTCTACACTACAAATATCTGGTGTAAATAAATATAGATCTGAGTGTCTACACTACAAATATGTGGTGTAAATATATATATAGATCCGAGTGTCTACACTACAAATATGTGGTGTAAATAAATATAGATCTGAGTGTCTACACTACAAATATCTGGTGCAAATAAATATAGATCTGAGTGTCTACACTACAAATATATGGTGTAAATAAATATAGATCTGAGTGTCTACACTACACAATCATGATGTATGTTGTGTAAATATACTTAGATCTGAGCAGCTACACTACACATACTTGGCCACAGAGGCCCCGCAAGTGATTAGAGCATTGTGCTTTAAACCATGAAGTCTCTAACATCTAATCAACAGTACTCAGCACAAGTTTGAGCTTACAGTTATTTGGCTAATTTTGTGAGAAAGTTTGCCACTTTACTTGCAAAAGGTTGGTTGTCTCTCCCTGAATACACTGTGCCCAGGTTCTCTCCTCCACCACTAAAAACTTATCTTCACTATATGACAGAAAAATATCTGAGTCTGAACCCTGGACATTCTGATTGCATGACAAATTTTAATTTTAAAAAACTGATCCACTACAAATGGTTAATTAAATAAAAAAAAGTTCAAATAAATTCCTGTACAAAGTTAGGTAAATTCTACCAGGGAAGTTTAAGTAAATTTCACCACCAAATTCAAGTAAATTCCATGTCAGAAGTTCAAGTAATACACTACAGAAGTTTAAGTAAATTCCACTACAGAAGTTCAAGTAATCATCTACAGAAGTTCAAGTAAATTCCACTACAGAAGTTCAAGTAAATTCCACTACAGAAGTTTAAGTAATCTACTACAGAAGTTCAAATAAACTCTGCCACAGAAATTTAAGTAATCCACTACAAAGTTCAAGTAAATTCCAATGCTGAAATTCAAGTAAATTCCACTTCAGAGAATAAAATAATCCACTACAGAAATTCAAGTAAATATCACTTCAGAAGTTCAAGTAATCATCTACAGAAGTTCAAGTAAATTCCACCACAGAAGTTCAAGTAAATTCCACCACAGAAGTTCAAGTAAATCCCACTACAGAATTCAAGTAAAGTCCACTACAGAAGTTAAAGTAATTCACTACAGAAGTTCAAATAAACTCCACTACAGAAATTTAAGTAATCCACTACAAAGTTCAAGTAAATTCCAATGCTGAAATTCAAGTAAATTCCACTTCAGAAGTTCAAGTAATCATCTACAGAAGTTCAAGTAAATTCCACCACAGAAGTTTAAGTAAAAATTAGAAACTTCAAATCAATATTATAAACAGATGAATTTATTTCTATAAAGATTTTGTATACCTCTGTTTATTAGTAATTTAATTTTTTTCCAGAACAAAATGGTGCAACCAATCAGACAGATGAAAACACAATTGTAAAACAAGTTGACTCTGCCTCATCTTCAGTGAAATATCCTGTTCAGGCTACTTCAGACACTACCTTAACGTCTGTCGGAAATCTAAATACTAACGAACAAACAGGTCAGTTCTGATACTCATTGGTGGAAAGGTATTTTATGATTATTTTCACTGTGTAAAGCAAGGCAGACATTTTTCCTTTTATATGTTAAAATATTGGTAATATACACTATATTTTAAACATAAAATAAATTTAAAATGTTGTTCACAGAGAATTGTGCAAAGATTTAAACAAGTTGGACATTTCAATTGACCGAGATATATTTCATGTCAAAATGTATGATTTTTTCCGTGCTATATTTTTTTTCAGTCTGATAGTTTTTTTAAACTACTTTAATATCACACTTTTTAACATGATTTGACAAAAAAGAATTTTAGACTGCATTATGTTTGTCAAAAAATTTCATGTTTGTCAAAAAATTTCAAAATTTTTCAAAATGCTTTTTCACATGGCCTACGAACCATTAGAACTATAACACTGAATGAGCTAAAGCCATGAATGAAGACTTCTTCTGGTGATCAGATGAACATAGATCAAAAGCTTTTTTATTGATAAGTAATAAAATTGAAAACTTTTACCCCATAGGCTAGTTCAGAAGTATGGGGCATGGGAGGTGACATAGTGGTGAAAAAAAATATTCTGTGCAAACAGAATAATTATTGAGAGAAGAAAATTATTCCATGTGCACTGAATAAATTTATTCAAAGCAAACAGAATAATTATTGAGAGAAAAAAATATTCTATGCAAATGGAATAAAATTATTCTCTTTGCACATAATAAGATTATTCCATTCACAAGGAATATTCTTTTCCTTTCAATTATTGTTCCTTTCACACACACAAATTTTTTTTTCACCACTATGTCACCTTCCAGGCTCCGTACAGAAGAAAACCTCGCTTCAGTTCTGTCTGACTTTAGGTATGTGATTATGTGTTTTCTAACCAAATAGATGCTTAAAAGTGTTTATTCAAAGAGTTTTGTGATATTTGATATATTTCAATACCATAAATTTTAACATGTTCACTAAACTTAAAAAACATCATACATCACATTGTTTAAATATGAAATCTCATCCCCAGTCACTGAGTAGAAAAAAAGTGCAATGGCCTCTAACACAATACAATTACTTTTGATTAACCCATACCAAAAAGTACCCACATTATTGGTTTATTATTTATTTGACCAGACTGCAAAACATTGCAAAGGTTAGGTTTGAGGGAAACTTTAAATGAAAAATGGATAAGTGGACTCCAAAAAATTGTGGCATTAAGGGAGGTGGCAATTGAAAAGGGGAGCATTATAAAAAGGTTTTACTGTATATTGTTCTAAATTGATAAAGTAATGTTTGTATATCATCATATATTTAACATAAATATTACGTAACTCGAAAATTAAAATTTGGCCTCACAACAGTAAGTGAGTGAGTGACATAGGATAGGAACACCTCCTCTCTCCCCCACACTTTTTCACATACAAGCAAAATTCTAATATTATCAACATGTAAGCAAAATGTTTAAAATGTAATTGTATATGTATATTGCATAATCAAAAGACATATGAAAACAAATTTTAAACTAGGCAAAACATTTTCATGAATAAATATTGGCCCTCTACTTTTGATTTGCTCTGTATGCCACTGAATGAACACCAAGTTTTAAATGACCTTGATAAAATGTTGTACATACTGTAAATCTTTGCAGGTCTTCATTTTCACAATACACAAATTCTAAATTTATTCGTGAAATAATATTTTCACAATTTTGAAAGTCCATTTTGACAATCATGTACAATTATCATACTTCATTATACGATAAAAAAAAATTTTGTGACAGAGAGCTCTTGCGAAATTAAGCGTAATTAAAATTGTTGCAAAATTAAACTGGATTTACAGTTATTATAATTTTGAATAATTCATACATTTAATGTTTTTTTTTTGTAGATGTTAAGGCCATTTTGGATGAAATCAAGAACTTAAAGGAACAGAGAATCTGTAAAATTTGTATGGATAAAGAGGTTAACGTAATATTTTTACCCTGTGGTCATCTTTGCTGTTGTGCAAATTGTGCAGTTTCTGTTTCAGACTGTCCCATATGTAGAGGAAATATTGAAAAGTCTGTAAAAGCTTATTTATCCTGACTCTCTTATTGCCCAAAAGATGTGTAACACTTGACCTAGTGAGCTATTGTTATCACTTTTACTACAGTTGTTGTCATATCAGGAATGATGTTTTGGAAGTCATTTACAAATAATCGGGATTGACATTTATTTGGATAAAAAAACATTTTCAATTTCTTATTGGTCAACTTGGAAATCTGTCTTTCTGAAACTGATATTTTGACATGTCAGTGTTCATGACTTGGGTCTTTCAGAAATTATCTTTTTTTTTGTGGGGAGGGGACTAACATGATTACAATGGTGATAATTGCATCCCATCATAATCACACGTTCTTCTGATATAACTAGAGATAGCAACAGAGTAAATGATGTAAATATATCATCTCAAATATTCCGTAAATATCTATGTAACACATGTCTCGATTGTCCTTCAAAATTTTCTTCCCTTTTAAATGCCGATTATTTGTTATGGAGTGGTTCACACCAAGCACCCCTTGTATTTTGATGTACCCCACAGTGACAACAGGAATATTTTTTTCATCTCATATGAAAGAAACAACTCTCACTTTCTATGCCATACTACCTATATCCGGTAATGAGAATTCTGGTCAAGTATGAGTGGGACGTGGTATTGAATTTGAGGCCTTTCTGCTTACAAAACCAATGCTCTAACCACAGAGATAATTTTTGTGGTAAATTTGAATGAAAGCAATTGTTTTTTTCTGTGATTGAATGATCAGTATGTTGTTTGTATCATTTTCACAATCTTTCCATAAAATGATGAAAACTTTTGTTATCAAGTATCTAGGATAAAATAACCTGTGACTGTTGTTTCACCTACCACTTATCATATGCAATACTATTTTTTTAATTTATAAAGAATTCAGATTTTGTTCTATGTTTAAATTATTTCAAATCAGCTTTGTTAATTTTGCATGGTTTTGTTTGAAAGACTTTCCTCTTTAGTGATGTTGATGTAAAGTGTTTTGAAATATTATGTTTGAAAGTAAGAATTAAATGTAAATACATTTTATTTTTCTAAATTTTGCAAAGTTATTTTTTTCAATTGTTGTTTTATTTTCATCCATAGTAGTATCTTCATTTCTTTTATAAAGTTGTGATTCAGTTTAATTGAACATATCACTTAATGTATTAAGATATAAAGATATATTAAGAGGTTTTAAAGAAATTCCATACACTAAAGTTGATACCAGATAAAAGTAAAAATTAATAAAGTAAACTTTTTCATTCCTTAAATTTCAAATTAAAAATGAGTAAACAAATTTAAAAAAAATACTTTATGGGAATTAAACATTTTTAGATGTAGAGTAACTATTCTCTCCGTTATTAGTCGCACCAACAGTTTCCAGGGTTGGGGATGGGACATTAGTTTTTCATTGTGTCCATCCATCCTTTGCTTTGTCTGGGCCTTATCTTCCTCTTTTTTTCACCTAAGGTCCCATATTTGGTGCAGATATACATCCAAGGAGACAGAGTGTCACCAGCAAAATTGTGCTCCTACAATCCTTATTTTTAGAATTTACAGGGTTTCTGCAACTTTTTTTTTTACTTTTAGGATAGACATTATAAGGTCTAGAAAATGTAAATATAATCTGCAAAAGACAGGCATTTGTACATAGACATTATAAGGTCTAGGAAATGTAAACATAAAGAAAGTATAAGGTCTAGGAAATGTAAATATAAAGACAGTATAAGGTCTAGGAAATGTAAATATAAAGACATATAAAGTCTAGGAAATGTAAATATAAAGACAGTATAAAGTCTAGGAAATGTAAACATAAAGACATATAAGGTCTAGGAAATGTAAACATAAAGACAGTATAAAGTCTAGGAAATGTAAATATTAACCTGCAAAAGACAGTCATTTGTACATAGCTTTGTCACATCATGCACCTAGGGTATGATACAATGACATCACCTGTCATGGTATGATGATATCATTAAACATTTGTCCCTCATTTTAACATATTTTGATGTTGAAAGTCACTCAATTGTTCAACTGATGCACCAGAATTTTCTTTTCTTTCCCGTTGAAAGTTTCGATAGTCACATTTTACTGAGCCACCACTACTACATCAAATGGAAATAAACTGACATCATTGGATACAATGTGACATTAGTACACAATGTGACCTTTTCTACAATTCTCTTTGGCTTAATCTTCGAGACCTGTGACCATAGTCTTGAGACTTTGGACTTTGTCAAATAGAATGACATCACCTTATCTGTCATCTATTAAATCATTGACCTACATTTGTTTACTTGTGATACTTAACTCATTAACCCCTGAAAAACAATGGGATTTAATGTAAATCAATTATTTTGACCTGTCCAAATGTGTCCTCAGGGGTGAATGAGTTAAGGACGGTGTGGTCTGATAATGTTGTCTCAAGATAAACACTGTTGCCTTCAGCATGTTCAGCTTGGATACTATTCCGTCTCTTGACAACACTGTCAGTCCATAGACCGTAAAAAGAATGTGAAAATAGATACATGAAAAAATGGGTTCATGGTCAAGAAACAACGTTATACTTATGTCAACATTTCAGTCTTTATTGAATATTCAGTATACTTAATTCTGCATTTTTAAACTGATAAGTGGGATCATAATGAGAATTTATGTATATACATGTAGATTTGCAATAAGTCTAGAACTTGAGTAAATGACACCCAGGAAATGTTGTGACAGACTTTGACATACTTAAGATTGCTTTATGTTCTGGGTTATGTCAAAACAACAGAATTCTAATTTCAGGTTGAAACAGAACAGAATTCTAATTTTGACATATTTTTGTATTGCTTCTTGATCTGGGTCAAGTTGACATCAATTTGAACCTTTGGTCTCTCAAAGGATTTATTATGTTTATGTAATCATTATTACAAACCTGTAACAGTGCAAAATGCTAAATTTTCTTTTCATATTAGAATTGATGGTTTTTTTTTAATATCTTTCAAAAAAAAATCATTAAATGCTATTAGATTGACATTTAGTTCCTACATAAACACTAGCGGTATTTAAGTTTACATTGACAAGCCAAAGTTAAGAATCAAACCTGTATATACATCCTCGTAGAAAATGTTTTCATTATTGATGATACATTGTTTGCTAGACTTAACAACTTTAGCAGTAAATGTTTGGCTGGAACTCTAATGTTTATTCTTTTTTAAAAAAAAAACTAACAATTTACCTGCTTGTAATTGTAACTGATTACTCAATTATATAGTGGCTGTTTTGAATCTAAAATATTGATATTCAACTTCAGATGTGAAAATGAAAAATAAGGGCACAGACAAAATGTATTAGATATGACTAGAAATTGCAATATACCTTGTAGGCCTACATAGACTGTTATATAACCATTTTTCTTACGTATCAATCCGAGAATCCCATATTAGCCCAAGGGTGCTGAGGACAATAATGTTTAAGAGTAATCTAATTCCAATAAAGTGTAAATGTAATGGCTAACCATTCTCAAATTGTTTTTGATTTCATCTTTTTTGTGTCATCATTTTAAATATATTTTAAATGACTAATATAACGGAAGTTTCGTTATGATATAAAGGAAGTTTCGTTCTGATGTGGACGATACGGATTATACACATCCCTGATATGGATGGCAAATATAAGCAATATCACCATATTTAGTAAGAAGTATATATTGAATATACATTTATACACATAACTACATGTTTCTATCTACATGTATATCATCGGACTGCATGTGCAGTCTCATCATAGAAACATTTGTGTGTTTTTTATTCATTACGTGACCCGTATTTATTTGATTGCAACCACAAATTTTAAGTTCATTCCCCTTTTAAAGTTCATACCACAGGGCAATATATACTCATGCCAAAATACTATGACATCATCAAATACTTTGGATGAATGGAATTGACATCGTCAAATATTTACATAAATGGAATTCCATTTACATGATTTAGAAAAGTTCCTGTGGAATTTCCCAATCCAACTTCAGTGCTATATGATGTTACATACTGCATGGGCATATTGAACTGTGTCTTATATCTGTATGATTACACGCACATATACATACATATTTATATATATATATATATATATATATATATATATATATATATATATATATATATTTATCTATTTATTTATATTTATATATAGACTAGAAGCATTTTTCACAATGTTTAAATTTAGTGTTTTACTGGTCATTAAAAGGGACATTAGCTGTGCCTTTTCTAAAGGAAAATTCTTTCCTTTAAAATTGTTAAATTCCTCTATATTTTGTGTAATTTGTTTGAGAAACTCAGGTTTGGCACTTTGTCAATTGCAATTGATTAATTCAACCTTACTATTTGTATATGAATACAACACAGGACCTGACCTTATTTTCACAAAATATATAGGAATATAAGATTTTTTATGCCTGTGTATAGCTCTTATTTGTTATTGTACATGTAGTAAAATTACAAAAAATCAAAATAATGTTTTGGATAAATACAGCTAATATGTCCCTTAAATGTTTGTGGTAATATTCTCACACCAATTTTAGTTCACATAAAAAACTAGCACAAATTTGTCTTTGCATCAACATCACAAAAAATTAAAATTTCAACTGAAATATCTTAATTTATTTCAGTGTTTATATATAGGTTACATGTATATATCAACAGTTTCTTTTTTACTTTGTATTTGTCAGTGGAGTATTTATTTAAATAAAAAAGGATTGAAAAAAATTCTTTGCTGGATTTTATCTAGTATGGTAATTTTTGTGTGATTTGTAAAAACATGTGGTTAGTGTGAAATTTTCATTCTTTATCATGTTTTAACTAATAAACAAAATGGGCTTAATGGCAAACCTTTGTATGTTTATATATGATTGTAGTTTTTAAGTGAATTTAGGCTTTCTAGGACTATTTCAAGTTATTCACATTGGTCCTTGCATACACTTTTAATCAGTTGATGAGTAATAAAAGATGGAGGAGAGAGAAAGCAGAAAACATTTCGTGTCTTCTTGATTTTCTGCAATGGAGACCTACTTTACGTATTTTCTTAACTTGGCATGTTCAGCCAATTAGATTTAAAGATAGTTGAAATTGAAAATATTTCTGGCATAAGAAGAGTATTGTAGGTCTTGCCCATCTTGGAAGAGCATTGTACCCCTTGTCCTCCTTGGAAGAGCATCGTAGTCTATGTTCCGTTGGAAGAGCATCATAGCCTGTGTCCTACTTGGAAGAACATTTTAGCCCATGTCCCTCTTGGAAGAGCAATGTAGCCCATGTCCGTCAATTCTGGTTTATGCCAAGAATATTTCACTTAAATGGAGACTTTACCTGTTACAGTTGATGGGCCAAAACATTTTATCTGAGCTGTGGAACGCTATCCTTGCAGTGAGAGTTCTTTAAAGCAATATAAGCCATCGTCAACAGCATTTTTTCAAAAATGTCAAAACAACTCTACATGTATATTAAATATATCTCTGAACATAAAATTACCTACATTAATCACAGTTTAAAACACTCGGAGGACCTTTACTATAAATTTAAATATTTTGTCTGAAGTAACTTTGAAAAATTAAGTCATTATTATTTACATATGTGTATAATGGTTCTTTTTTGGAGTAAATATGAAATAAATGCAAGCACCTGCATTCGATTCCGTATTTGAATAGCACAATGCTTCCTCATATCTCTGTTATCTTTGTAAAAAATACTGAAACTTAATTAAAATTTGCGATGGCGAATTCAAACTTATCATTTACTAATGTTTACAATGATTTATGTTTCGCAAATTTATTCTAATAATATGCATGCATTTGTTATTTTAACCACCAAGTGATCTCAATCTGATGTACACAAGATCCAATTGTGCATCAAATCTGCAGGAAAATTTCCATTGACGATAGCTTATATGACTACCACGACATGAAACATTAAAAGGACATATTGGCTGTGTTTACCTAAAACTATTATTTTGATTTTTTTCTACTTGTACTTGATGTACAATAACAAATAAGAGCTATACACAGGAATAAAAAATCTTATATTCCTACATATTTTGTGAAAATAAGGTCAGGTCCAGTGTGGTATCCATTATACAAATAGTAAGGTTGAATTAATGAATTGCAAGTTAATAATTGCCAAACTGGTTTCTCAAGCAATTTTCACAAAATATATACAGTAGGAATGTAAGATTTTATTGCCACTGTATATCTCTTTATCTCTTTTTTTTTAGCTCACGTGAGGCCGAGGCTCAAGTGAGCTATTGTGATCACTCTCTGTCCGTTGTCCGTCTGTAAACTTTTCATATTTTCGACTTTTTCTCTGAAACCACTGAAGGAATTTTAACGAAACTTGACTGGAAGCAAGTGCTCAAGGTCCTTTACCAAGTTTGTAGTTTTCAGCCAAATTGGCCAAGGGGTGGATCCAGGTTTGTATTTTTCACAAAAATCGGGTATATTAATTTTTGACGCGTTTTCAGCCTTTGTCATTTTCATTCATTTTTGCATGATTTCCTCAATTATCTCCCCTTACATTCACTTTGATGCATTCATTTAATGTGTTTTACTTCTACTTAAGTGAAGAAATGTTTTTGTGCAAGATTTTTGCAGAAATTTAATTTCTAGAATTTTTTATGAATTTTTTAAGACTGCAAAAAGAGGGAGGTGTATTTTTCACACTATCAGCTTTTGTTTCAAAACTACTGAAGGAATTTTGACGAAACTTTACAGGAAGTAATTGCTCAAAGTCCTTTACTAAGTTTGTAGTTTTCAGATAGATTATCCCAGGGGTGGATCCAGGGTGGGGCAGAATAGGTCCCAATAGGTACCCTCTTTGAAAATCTTCTTCTCCACAAGCAATACATGAATTGAAAAACAGATTGTTCCAGAGTGATCTAAATGGATGTATGATTCCATTTTGCAGTTTTCATAGAAATCGGAATATTAATAAATGACGCGTTTTTGAGGTCTTTTCAGACTTTGTCATTTTCATTAATTCTTGCATGATTTCCTCGATTATCTCCCCTTGCATTCTCAATGCTGAATTAAAGTGCGTTACTTGTATATAGTTGAAGAAATGTTTTTGTGCAAGAATTTTGCCGAAATTTGATTTCTTGAATTTTGGATAAATTTTGTAAAACGGCAATATTTATGTTTCTTGGCCAGATCAGCCTACATGTACATGTACATTTTCTTCTTTCCACATTTGTAGGTGGTTCTCAGGTGAGCGATTGAGGCCCTCAGCCTACATGTACATATTCTTCTTTCCACATTTGTAGATGGTTCTCAGGTGAGCGATTGAGGCCCTCTTGGGCCTGTTGTTTTTGTTAATGTATATCAAAATTAGTAGTAAAAAAGTAAAGAAAATTTGAAACCTAAAACCTTCCACTTAGAGTAAAACTCAATCATAAAAGATAAAAAGAATCTAGCACCACTTTGAGTTCCAGATAGAAAATTATCAGTCAAGGGTGGGCTGGATCAATAAGTCCCAAAGGAGGCATCAGCTGATTTTAGGATATTGATCCATCCCACCTGAGACAGGTATTTTTCTATCTGGAACTAAAATATGGTTCTTGATTGGAAAGCTTGAAATCCTATTTGTTTACATGCATGAATTAATAAGTTTGACTTATTTTAGTGGCTGCATCACTCAACCTTTTTCTCATCCACTGTTCGCAAATATAAACCCATATTATACACATATATATTTATTTCTTTTTAAAAAAAATTAGGTAAGATTTATGTGCGATTGTTAACAAATTTTAATAATGTAAACTTCCAGATATCGACACCAAAAATTCCGTGATCCTCCATGTCTACAAAAATTGCAGATGCCATGAGTAGAGATAAAAAATGTTCAGGATCAGCAGTTCTGGATAGAATTTTACAGTCCGATGAAAAACGAGATCAGTCTATACCAATTGCAAGAAAAAAGTTATTATTGCCCAGCTTTCTATTTAATTGTATATTTAGTATTTTTGAGTGATTAAATAAAACATCCTATCAAAAGACTTAAAACCCATAAATATGCGAGAGGGCAGCAGTCGACCAGTGCTCCAGATACCTTTCTCAGCACTTGGGTATACGGTAATACCCATCATTTCCAAATCCAGTGGGTCACAAAATTTCTGTCAAGTGGGTATTTTCCAATTCTGTTGCCATATTACAATTGTCATTGATTTAACTATAAAGGTTTGGTTCCTAAATTACCACTAATTAATCTGTATTTAACTGTCTACACTGTAAGTCCACAATTTAAACATCTGGGTTTGGGTCAGCTTAACTGCATTATCACTACAGAGCTTTAACATACATTATGACCAAGGTCCATTCAGAACAAGTGAACTCAACATTTTATCTCTCAGCAGGTTTCAGATCCGATGTGTTTAATTTTACGCTTCAGTTTTGATTTGCATTGGGTATATTACGCATGGATTATAATTTGCTTGCGTATCCATTTATTTTTTGTGTGTAAAATACACAAATACGCAGCTTAAATGGAGCACTGAGTCAACTGTTGCATGGTACTGTTATATGCACAATAATTATGCGCAGATGGTTTCCCCATCGCAAGCAAGTTCCTGAAATAGAGAACCAGGTAATACATGTAAATTAGTTGTTTCATTGGTACTAAGGGAACAGTCAAATCATTGACCCTCAATAGCAGGGAGGGCCTAGGGAACTTGCTGTCTGTCTCTGGCAACAGTTCCCTAAGCCTTCCCTGGTACTTCAGGTCAATGATTTGACTATTTCCTCAGTACCAATGAAACAATTGAATGCTGCTCAATGGCTGTAAGAGCCAAGCATAGACCAAAATTTGAAGCCCTTCACCAGCACTCCATATGAATGTAAGATTCTTGAGTGCTACTTTAAACAACGACAGAAACCATATTCACCCTGTCTTAACACGCTTGATTTTGTCCTAAATCACATAGCCAAATGGATGGCATCATCTAAGGGCAAAGATGGTGAAAATTAAATGACAGTGAAAATTTCCAGATATATTTATACAGTAAATAATTCACTTTATCAGTTCAGATTTTTATGATAAACATTAAAAAAAAATTTGTAAACAGACAGCAACATTTTTTTTAAATTAATAGAATTTATTTTTAATCATTTGCAGTTAATTTTCAATAAATGTATACATAGGAATACATGAAATAATAGCAATTTTACAATTCAAAGGCTATAACTATAAGTGCCATGTGGCACTCCAGGCACATACTCATGCATTGGTTTGTCAAATAAAAATGTGTATCACATGTACTATAGGACAATTTATATTGGTACACAGCTATTTGATTTTGTATTTTGAGAACCAGTGTATTTACAGTGTATTTCTGATGAAGATTTCTAAGTGTTCTCTTTGTGATTTATTGTCCATTATATGGAAAATGTGACCTTCAGACTCCCCTTGTACCTAGATGCCATTCTTTCTCTTTCATGTCTAGGTCAGCCCCTACGATTCATACAACAGCTGAATGGAATCGATTCTAAGAAGCACATGTATAAGTGAAACCAAGAGTTCTCGATAGACAGCATGCTGGTGGCAGCATTGCATCTCCGATACTATAATTTTTACTTAGAAGTACCGGTAGGTCAAAAACCATTATATAGGTAAAAGGTCATAGTACCATCTGAAAGGGCTGGTTACATGTGAAGTATTAAATCTGAAAGGGCTGGTTACATGTGAAGTATTAAATCTGAAAGGGCTGGTTACATGTGAAGTATTAAATCTGAAAGGGCTGGTCACATGTGAAATATTAAAGCTCTGCAACTAATATTTCAAAAGTTATAGCCATTTTGTAAATGGACACATCTGATAATGCCAGGGATGTGATATAGCTCTCCAAACATTCTGTCATGACGAGCAAATGAAATAATTAAATATATTTGCATACATATACCTATGAAGTACTATAACTTGTCTTTATCTAACAGAATAGTTGCACATGCCCAGGCAAAAAAAAAAAAACAACCTATGAAAGAAGAAATTTCAAAGATGGACAAGTTGGTCTTTATTTCGTGTTTTACAAATCAGGGGGCCAGTTTCACTAAAGGTTGTAACTTTACAAGTCAATGTAGACTCAGTCATAACTTAACTCTAAAATGAGTTTCACTAAAGGTTGTAACTTTACAAGTCAATGTAGACTCAGTCATAACTTAAATCTAAAATGAGTTTCACTAAAGGTTGTAACTTTACAAGTCAATGTAGACTCAGTCATAACTTAAATCTAAAATCAGTTTCACTAAAGGTTGTACTACTTAATTTCACACGTACAGTAACTAAGTGTATGTTAATTTGTAAGCATACATTTACAACTTTTAGTGAAACTAGGTACACATTGATAAAATTGTAATTCGAGTTACGTCTAAAGTTACGCCTACCTTTGGTAAAATTGGCCCCTGATATCTACATGGATATGAATATTAACCTTTAAAAACATACATGTAGGTGAAGTGGGTTTTATGAACGATAAAGATGAAGCGTCCATAGTTTTTCAGGGGAACAAATTAAATCAGATATAATACACTAACATCAGTAATATTTACATGTTGGTTAGAATGCTAATATAAAAATAATATACTTAAATATCACAATACAATTGAGTTATACAAATGACAATGGCAACACCAGTTGAAAATATGGCCAATAACATGAGTAATACAATGTAAAATTATCACACATCATAATGTTAAAACAAATGATTGAAATTTGTATAATTTTACCCAGGTCCATATAATGCTGACTCAGATACAAGATTTTGAAATATGACGCTACATTCTACATAGAATGATAAAATCCAATGATTCTCTTCAATCTTCAGCCATATCCCTTCAAACTCTTGAATTGTGGGCAGGGCTAATGGAAGGTTGTATTCTTTAATTATAAACAGTAAAATTCTCATGATTGTACATTTATAATTGTCACGTTTTGACTGATAAATCAGGAAACCTTACTGACAACAGACATACAACATAAAAAAAATTGTTATGGACATTTAAATATGTACCTTACATAACATGCATAATGACAGGTGGAATGTAAAATGACAGGTGATTTGCAAAAATAAAACTCACAAATATTTAAAACAGATATTACATGTAAAATAATGTATTCCTCCAAATGAGAAATACAAAAAATAGTTTTTAAAAATACTGTTGGTTGCTGATCATTTGGAAATAACATTTTTCTTCATTAAGAAATAAATTCTCATTCAGAAACTTAAAGTGCATTTTTTCAAAAATATGTTTTTCCTTTTTTACTACTTAGATTGATAGACAATTACAAAAAAATATACACAGGCATAAAATTTCTAAGATTCCTATATAATTTGTGAAAATTGCTTGAGCACATTCTATTCCGATTTTTTTGGAAGTCCTCTGATTTGCTTTGCCAAAATCCACTTACCATGAATATTTTTTATCTAGAAAGTTCTAAGAAGCCCATATCAAATTTCAGTTTGAATCAGATGTTACTTCACAATGAAGAATGATAAACAAATTGAATAATTTCAGATCAAAATTAATAGTCCCTCTAACCTCTTGAAAAGCTGGGAACCACAAATGTCAATATGTGCATTTCTTTACAGATAAAAAATACTACAGTGCAGTTATTTCCCCTTGGCAGCGTTCACAACAATTGAGTGTCAAATTGTCAAATTTTGCATAGGGGTGAAACCGGTCAGCTACAGCATCTCTTGATGTCTGGAAACCAGCATTAGGATCTACATCAACTGTAAGCAGCTGTAAGATAAAACATTAAATATAAATTACTGTGTTTACAGGACCTTGAATGATCAAATGACTGGAAATGGAGACTTGCACAGGGTTACACTCCATACAAGCCATAATTCAGCACAAACGCATTCTCACTCTCCCATATTTTGGCATTCGTTTAAAAGTAGATAGGATGGTTATTTTCTTAAAATTGATTTTAGTTAAGAAAGTGGACAAATTACAGATTAAGCAGATGAAAATGAAAAACGAGGATAAAAAAATGCATTTGAGATATCTGAATCCTGTTTACAGAAGCTCAAGTTCAGAGGTCAAGATATTCACTTTATCAAACCCTTATTCTACTGCCATTAACTCCAAATTTGAAGAGGAGTCCAGAGGATTTCAATAAAGTGGTGTTCAGAAGCTTACACACAATAAACACCTGCACAGCAAAACGTGTACCAGCAAAAAATATATGCATGGCAATAGATGGCAATATACCACAGTCACTCAAGTCAAGCAACAGACCACAATCATTTAGGTCCGGCAACAGACTGCAGTCACTTAACTCGGACAAGTTTCTTCACTTGATTTTACAATAACCGTAATCAATTTTGTACCTTCAAACTGGTTTTGTGTTTTGGTAATTCAACTGGTCTGAACTTACAATAATAAAAACATAATAATTCAATCCATTTGTTTTCACAAACTGTGTTGTTTTTTTCTGTAATTTAACAGGACTCAACTTGCAAAGCTGTGCTGAAATTTACTACCGTACATATTATCAACTGATACTTACAGACTGTGCTTGTGTTTCTGCATAAGTAAGTGTATCTTCCCATGGTGTATCCATATTTATGATAAATTGTGATGTGACATCACTTGGCAGTAATCTGTATTTCACATTTTCTGCTAGTCTCTGATTTATACGAGCAAGGTCAAGGGCATTTGAAGAAGGTCGCTTTGTAGACTTGTCAGCGTTAAGAGGGTCAAATGCAGACTTGATCTGTTCAAGGCTTCTGTTGAAAGAATAGTTATAAATTTAGAAAAAACAAGAGGCCCAAGACGGCCTCAATCGCTCACCTGAGAACCATCTACAAATGTGGAAAGAAGACCAAGAAGAATATGTACATGTGTGCTGATCTTGCCAATAAACATAAATAATGCTGTTTTAAGAAATTCATCAAAAATTCTAGAAATCAAACTTCTGCAAAATTCTTGCACAAAAACATTTCTTCAACTATATACAAGTAAAACACTTTAATGCATCATTGTGAATGCGAGGGGAGATAATTGAGGAAATTATGCAAGAATTAATGAAAATGACAAAGTCTGAAAAGACCTCAAAAACGCGTCATTTATTAATATTTCAATTTCTATGAAAAATACAAACTGGAATCATACATCCATTTAGATCACTCTGGAACAATCCGTTTTTCAATTCATGTATTACTTCTGGAGAAGAAGATTTTCAAAGAGGGTACCTATTGGGACATATTCTGCCCCACCCTGGATCCACCCCTGGGATAATCTATCTGAAAACTACAAACTTAGTAAAGGACCTTGAGCAATTGCTTCCTGTAAAGTTTCGTCAAAATTCCTTCAGTAGTTTTGAAACAAAAGCTGATAGTGTGAAAAATGCAGCCCCTCTTTTTTTGCAGTCTTAAAAAATTCATAAAAAATTCTAGAAATAAAATTTCTGCAAAATTCTTACACAAAAACATTTCTTCACCTAAGTACAAGTAAAACATATTAAATGAATGCATCAAAGGCTGAAAAGACCTCAAAAACGTGTCAAAAATCAATATTCCGATTTTTTTATGAAAAATACAAACTTGAATCATACATCCATGTAGATCACTCAGAAACAATCTGTTTTTCAATTCATGCAGCGGTTCTGAAGAAGAAGATTTTCAAAGAGGGGTAACTTTTGGGACCTATTCTGCCCCGCCCTGGATCCACCCCTGGGCCAATCTAACTGAGAACTACAAACGTGGTAAAGGACCTTGAGCACTTGCTTCCTGAAAAGTTTCGTCAAAATCCCTTCAATGGTTTCACAGAAGAAGTCGAAAATATGAAAAGTTTACGGACAGACGCTGGACAACGAACGGGGAGAGATCACAATAGCTCACTTGAGCCTTCGGCTCAGCTGAGCTAAAAATGATAGTGGTAAAACTACATACAGATGTAAATAAATCATGTATTCAGACTACAGATGTTGATTGTTTTAACCAATAGATGGGTACGAAATAGACAATGTGTCAAAGGTTCTTCAGAAAACAAATCTTAATCCTGGATGGTTATTACAATTACAAAGGCTTAAACTTCAAACATTAAACATATATTGACATTGGTGAATTCATTTTAATTTATTTTACATCTTGACAGGAATATGACAATTATAATTGAAGATGTCAACAACTTTAGTTCAACGTGCTGACATGCAACAAGTTTTAATGTATGCTAAGAACCCCTGTCAAATGTTGATGCAATGAGGGTTTTAAAATGTGTCATGTGATATGGAACCTTGAACTTGAGTCTCATCTAAATGACCCCTTAGCTTTCAATTCTTAGGTGGGGCTTCTGTGGCTGAGAGGTTAGAGCATTGCACTTTAAATCATGAAGTTTCTCACTTCCTGTCAGCACAGGTTAGAGTCCTGCTGGAACCTAAGCTGATTTTTGTGTGAAAGTTTGCCAGTTTACTTGCAGAAGGTTGATGGTCTCTTCTCGGGTACATTGTAACTGTGTTCTCTCCTCAATCATTAAAAAGTGACCATCACCATATAACTGAAAAACTGTTGAGTGTGGCATAAAACAACATTCAAAATTAAAAAAACAATATTCACTTCTTAGGTCAAGTGTGTAGCAAAGGAACAGATGAAACCTCATTTAGATAATTCTCAAACTTGATCTAGATCAAGAATCATACCTAGGACCTCTTACTTGCAGTGTCTGGGATTTTCTCTATTCTAAAATTCCAAATTGGGAATTTCTGCATGTTGCTTTGAAAAAAAAAATTGCAATGGGAATAGGTGCTGTAACTGGACACCAAAATACCTTATGAAAATTCCTGAGTGTGTATGTTCTAACAACATAGGCACTGTAAGTTTAATCATTTTGATATAAGATCTGATTTTTAGTTAAATATTTACATACATACTTAAACTGCTAGGAAACATACTTGTAAGTTTCAAATAAATTTCTTCGTAACTCATGTCTTTCATTCAACATCTGCTGCAACACATTTTGTGAGTCTTGAAACTGCATCGCATAAAAGGCTTTGGCACTTGCAAGCTCATCGATCATAACCCTATAAAAAAAGCCACGACTGTAACATCACATGACAAAGGTGGAATTTGTTAGTTTCATTGTTTTTTTAAAGGGGCATTGGCTGTGGGTTTTTTTTCCATTTTTTCCCTTTTTACTACATTGGTTCATGTACAATAACAAAAAGAGATATACAAAGGCATAAAAATTCTTTAAGTTCATATATATATATCATATAAATCCTATTTCTTTTATTGACACATTTTGTAACATGTGAAGCATATATATTCCAGCATTGCTTAGCATACACTACATTGGATGCACTTAACTCATTCAGCCATGGAAATTGTATGATCAGGTAACTTGTTTAGGGTGGAAAGAGTTTAAAATATCTATTTAAACATCTATTATGCAGTCAAATGCTTTTTTATTTGAACACTTACACAGTTCATTCATTCATTCAAAAAGACTCCGATGATCCAAAATTAGGTCAATGTAAACACCAAAAATAGGGAATACCTGTACATCATAACTCTCATAAAAATTCTTTGAAAAATCACATGATACTAATTTTAAAATGCTTAATACAGTGCAACTTCCGAAGAGATACAAATCATTTTGCCAAAGTCCGGATTTTCCTCTATTATTTTATAGTAAAAAAAACTTCTAAAAACCAATCCCTCTAAATTTCAAACACTGGACAAATTTTCACAATGAAATCATGTTAATGTACTTAAAATTCCCTACAAATACCGACATTTCCTGTGGCAGCTTCGCTACGCTGTTCAACCGTGACAGAAATCATTAACAAGTGCATGATTTCACGACTGTATATTCCCGTGTACACAAGTAATTTGCCTGGGGTCATTTCACATTTGTATAATTTGCTGTGTTTCGATTGATATTAAAGGTAATTAACTGGGCATTTGAAAAAGGATTTCTATCTGAATTAAACAAAGGTACCTTTATTTTTTTTAACTGCACAGCACACTTCTCATTTCCAAACGTATGCCTATCGATTCTGGTAAATGATGAATTAAAACAATTTATTGATCTACTAAGCTGTTGAACAGGTAATATTGACAGCTAATATTGATTAAGGTAAATCAATTAATATCTTATGATGACTTTAAATTTCAAACAATCTAGTTTTAACACCTGTTTTTGGAAATGCCGAAAATATTTGCTTACAAGTCCTGTAAGACAGTATCCCACAAGAGCTTGTAATAAGAATAGGTCAAATATTGATTTTTCAAGAGGCAAGCGAGAACACATGGCACTGCCAACCATGCTTGTTATTTGGTGTTGACATAAGTCAAATTTCATAAAACTTTAAAATCAACAAACACTACGTCTAAATAATGAAATTCAAATAATTAACAAAATATGACAAAATATTGATAAGGTACACAAAGTACTAAGGCAAGTGAGCCAGCCTGGTAGCGTGCTCGACTCTTGATCATGAGGTTGTGAGTTCAAGTCCAGCCAGCTGCAGGTTGGTTTCCTGTCCTTCGGATGAGACAGTAAAAACCAAGGTCCTGTGTCACAGTAAGTGTCGGCACGTTAAAGAACCCTCACTGCTCAATGGCCGTAAGTGCCGAGCATAGGCTAAAAATATGAAGCTCTTCACCAGTATTTGGTGACGTCTCCATATGAGTCAAATATTCTTGAGTGGGACGTTAAACAGTAATAAACAAACAAACAAAAACGAAGGCAATTATACAGTTCATACAAAAACCAGAACGGACCGTAGTGTATAAAACAGGAACTGACCAGAATTACTGACTTTCCGTCAACTTCAAAAACCGAGCCCTCCGAAAACCGGTCAAAATTAATGGTCGGAAAAAGAATCAGTTTTCGGAAGTTGCACTGCACTCATTTGTGCAATTTTCATAAATATCTTACCGATCCTTAAAAAAAATGAAAAACATCCAGCTATTTACATTTTTAATAGACAGAACTTTATATTTTCACCATTTTTTACTTATCTTTGACGATTGGCATTTAATAAAGCAACTGAGAAAACACTGATCAGTTATCTTTTACATGTACCTGTCAACATTAAAAGGGATAACACAGGCTAAGCCAAATGTGATTGGCATTATCAAAATGGATTTGGAAAGTAGAGGACACTCTTGTTAGATATATATATATAAAGATGTACAATGAGTGATTTTATACCTGCTGGTGTATATACATGGAGTGATTTTTACCTGCTGGTGTAAATACATAGATGTAAAATGAGTAATTTATATTGCTGGTGTCAATACATAGATGTAAAATAAGTGATATTTTATACCTGCTAGTGTAAATACATAGAGTGATTTTTACCTGGTGGTGTCAATACATAGATGTAAAATAAGTGATATTTTATACCTGCTAGTGTAAATACATAGAGTGATTTTTACCTGGTGGTGTCAATACATAGATGTAAAATAAGTGATATTTTATACCTGCTAGTGTAAATACATAGAGTGATTTTTACCTGGTGGTGTCAATACATAGATGTAAAATAAGTGATATTTTATACCTGCTAGTGTAAATACATGGAGTGATTTTACCTGGTGGTGTCAATACATAGATGTAAAATAAGTGATATTTTATACCTGCTAGTGTAAATACATAGAGTGATTTTTACCTGGTGGTGTCAATACATAGATGTAAAATAAGTGATATTTTATACCTGCTAGTGTAAATACATAGAGTGATTTTTACCTGGTGGTGTCAATACATAGATGTAAAATAAGTGATATTTTATACCTGCTAGTGTAAATACATAGAGTGATTTTTACCTGGTGGTGTCAATACATAGATGTAAAATAAGTGATATTTTATACCTGCTAGTGTAAATACATGGAGTGATTTTTACCTGGTGGTGTCAATACATAGATGTAAAATAAGTGATATTTTATACCTGCTAGTGTAAATACATGGAGTGATTTTTACCTGGTGGTGTCAATACATAGATGTAAAATAAGTGATATTTTATACCTGCTAGTGTAAATACATGGAGTGAATTTTACCTGGTGGTGTAAATACATAGATGTACAATGAGTGATTTTATATCTGCTGATGTATATACATAGATGTACAATGGGTGATTTTATACCTGCTGATGTATATACATAGATGTACAATGGGTGATTTTATACCTGCTAGGGTAATTATAAGGAGTGATTTTGTATCTGCTGATGTATATACATAGATGTACAATGAGTGATTTTATACCTGCTGATGTATATACATAGATGTACAATGGGTGATTTTATACCTGCTGATGTGTATACATAGATGTACAATGGGTGATTTTATACCTGCTAGGGTAATTATAAGGAGTGATTTTGTATCTGCTGATGTATATACATAGATGTACAATGGGTGATTTTATACCTGCTGATGTATATACATAGATGTAAAATGAGTGATTTTATACCTGCTGGCAAGGAATTTACTTCTCCACATGTCTGCTTGAATAGAGATTTTGTCAAGATGTTCATAATCATCAGATAGCTTCTTAGAAAAGTTGACCAACTCCTTGGAAAGTTGAGCCTTGTCCCTGAATATACAAATATTTATCATGGAAACATAATCTGTTGTCACAGGAATACAACACATAAATTTTATTGGAAACAATTTCAACAAGATGCCACAGTTCTGGTTGATTATCGACAAAAATTTATTAACAAGAAGAGACCCCAGGGATCTTACGATGCTAATCTGGCAAATTTGGTCAACATATTGCAGAAGAAATCAAAAATGTTTAAAGGATGATCAAAACTGATATTTTTGTTTACTCAGAATATTTCTAAAGATCTTTTTTGGAGCCCCTATGGTGCCCCATGATGGGTCTTAATACCTTTTAATTTGCAAACATTATGTAACTTTATATGTAGGGCTTAAAAAAATCAATTCTCCACTCGTCCAGATGAGTAATTTTTCGGAAGTGCCGAGTAAATATGAGCCTTCACTCATCCGCCTGCTGAGTATCTTTTAATGGGTCTCAAAATTATTTTTGATTTTCAATTTTTTGTACCAGTCATGTTTTTAATAAAAACAATGCATCACTCGATTATTAAAAATATCTGCGATACGTACATCAATGATGTAAATAAATAACCATCAATTTCAAGGAAACCATTCAGTACCTTGCTTGTCAGGCTTGTGATAGACATAACACATCGGCATACGTATTTACTGTTGTATCGTCGTAAGTACACTGCTTGTTGCTGTACAGTGCTGAGGTGAATATTGCAGAATATGTGCCCAGAACGATTACAGTTTAGCTCTGAGAAATTTTTATTAAAATGCAGTATATCTACGGGGCCAACATTCATTATAATGTCTCAAAGAAAGTTGTCATCTTTTCGGATTTAAGGCCAATTATGAAAGTTAATTGGGGATACATTTGTGACTGTCTGTTGCCATGTTGGCATTGGGATTCTGTCGTGGACCATTTTCATGTGCTGCATGACTGAGTTGGCTGAATTTCTGCCTCGATTTTAAGTTACTTAAACTCATATTTTACCACAACAAAACATGACAGAACCCGAACTTACCACAGTACATAAATCTAGTTAGTAGCTTAAAATCATGGTAGGATTGACTGAGCTACTATTTCAGTGTTTGAATTTTTCAGTTTTGCAGTATTAAAATTTTTGTGTTTGAATTTAACAACTTGACAGACATTATATTTATGCAAAAAATCCTTGTTTTTTGTTGTTAATGAGAACTTGAGTTTCATATGATTAATCTTAATACATATTGTATTCTTTTCCTCAAAAATAATTTTCACTTGTGGTAGGTGTTGAGTAAATTTGCCCAAGTGTTGAGTGAATTTCCAAAGTCATTGTGCAATGTGCCAAGAAGACAATAACATTTTCTTTAAGCCCTGATATGTAGGAAGTTCCTACTAAAATCCAGACAAAAGTTGATAATAAAAGGTCACCCTGAGCATTTTGCTAACATGAAATAAAAATCAATTTGAAAGGGGAAATAACTCCCATTAGCATAGCCCCAACAATTACTGTCATTGACGTCTATGTGGATCATTGCATGCTGAACATTTTTTATTGTTTAATTTTTTCTCTAGGTTATTATACTTTTCAACATAATGACAAAAACATGAAAAATTCACTTAAAAAGGTAAACCATACCTAATGCAAAATTTCATGTCAAAATTTAAGTCACATGACAATGAATTTGATGCGGTTTAATCTATGTATTTTCAACATGTCCAAACAGACAGATAAATTATTAGATTTCCAAATTTAAATAAAACTGATTTCCAATTCAAAAGGCACAGGCCCCATTCTTGAAGAGCTTGGATATTCCTAGTATGAAGATTAAATCCTCATTTAGATCCTTTAGGTGTACATGATTATACATAATACATGTAACTTAGTACCTGACAAGATGTTCCATTCTAAAGTGCAAATCATCTCCGACTGAAGCCACCAATAGTCTCTTCAATTCAGAGTTGATCTAAAAAACAGAAATAAACAAAATAAATATAATGAGATCATAGAGAGATCAAATCCATCTGTAGTAATACTAGTAGTATGCAAATAAAACGATTGGTTCATTCAAATTTGAATTACAAACTAAACGATTGGTTCATTCACATTTGAATTACACACTAAACGATTGGTTCATTCACATTTGAATTACAAACTAAACGATTGGTTCATTCACATTTGAATTACACACTGAACAATTCCTTCAAATTTGAATTTCACACTAAACAATTGGTTCATTCAAATTTGAATTACACACTAAACGATTGGTTCATTCAAATTTGAATTACAAACTAAACGATTGGTTCATTCACATTTGAATTACATACTAAAAGATTGGTTCATTCAAATTTATGTTACACATTCAAAATATGTTTATTTTGTTTCTGAATTTTTCACAAAGAAATTTCCATTGACAAGGAGATGTCACCAGGTGAAATGTCCTCTAATTAATACCTGTACAATCATGACAATGGACTTATGCCAGTGCAATGAGTTTCTTTAGGTGAAAGTCTATCGTGACATGGGACCTTGGCTAAAGATTCAGGACTCTCTTATGCCACTGGACTGATAAAACCATTATCTATCTATGTTTTTATGACAGTCCACACATTGCATAATGACATATAACAGACTGTAATGATTGCCTTTTGTACTTGACTCACTGTAGGGACCTAATAGATAATGTAACTGGTAGATATTTGTAAATAAAGAATATCTAATACATTTAGAGAATATATTAGATAAAAATATCACACATATTAAACATATGATATAATATCATCAACATCTGGGTCTGGTAAAAGGATCTACTCCTGATGCAAAATTTACTATTTTTTTTCCCCCAATTTTTAGCAATATTTTTCAAATACGTTCACATCAGGCGATCAGCTCACATTCCGTATGCCAACTAAGGGAAATCTCACAATTTTAAATACCACTCAATCAAATCTTCCATGTACAAATGAAAACCTTGAGAAACCTTGAAAGGAGGTTGGATGAATAATTTTTGTGTCTTTATTGTTATGAGTAAAATAACCAGTTGCTTTTTCCTAAATTTGGCAAATTGAGACACAATATTCCCAAGTGAAGGGCACAGGAGCCTGTACAATAAATGGTCTATTAACCCCTGCATACAGAATACTTCCAATTTTTACCTGTAACTGAATATCCAATTGTTTTTTTAGGCTCCCAACTTGTTGATCAAGTTGCGCTTTCAATAGATCCCTTTCCTCTTTCATTTTTTGTAATTCCCTTTCCAAATGGTTGTTCGGAGATGATGAGGATTCACAATTAGAAATGTCTGTAAAGGATAATGAGTCTACAGCTTCTTCTAAACTTCTATCACTTGTATCATGTGAACTGATACATGTGTCGTTTGATGAGTTTTTATTTACTGAAGTTTTGTGTGATTCATCCTTTCTCTCTTTATTTCCTCGGACTGACGGTGCCACATTCGCTACTGGTTGTATATATTTTTGATCAGAAGATTTGCTTTTGGTGCCATTATTCGGATATCCTGACTGACTTTTTTGTTTAACCATAAAACTATACTTTGGTAAAGGATGACGTAATAACACGGTTCCCTTCTCTTCTAATGTAGACTTTGACTTTTTTAATTCTTTCCCATTACTCAGTGTCCGAGTTATTTCCCCTGAGTTTGTTTCAATTTTCACTTGTGGTTTTGCAGCAAGTATTAGATTTGGGGGTGGCCGGGCAGTGGCCATATTTCTCTGACACTTTGTGTTGATCTTATCTGTAAATATACAGGAATACTATATATACAAAATGAGGTACATTACATACAAGAATAAATTTTACAAAAAATGTTAAAAATCTTAGTTCTTACACAACAGTGGAAGGCTAAGCCACAATGTACATAATAACATCAAATACATAAAATATTTATGTACGATAGTGAAAGGCTAAACCACATTAATTAGACAACAACAGCAGATGATCTGATACACATTTCTATGTACAGTGGCAATTAAAGATATTTCCTAAATCACGTAAATATATGAGCAGATGGTCCTCAATAAAATAAAACAATCATTAGGTTTATTACTGACCATCCATGGGAATATGTCGGATTAATCAACCCAAATAACAAAATTAATAGTTAATAATTGTGAAATGCTAAGCCACACTGTACATCATATATCAAATGTATAATATATCTATGTACGATAGTGAAATGCTAAGCCACATTGTACATCATATATCAAATGTATAATATATTGTGTAGTACGGTAGTGAAATGCTAAGCCACATTGTATATCATATATCAAATGTATAATATATTGTGTAGTACGGTAGTGAAATGCTAAGCCACACTGTACATCATATATCAAATGTATAATATATCTATATACCAGTACTATAGTGAAAGGATAAGCCACACTGTAGTCTGCACATCATCACGGGTTTTCCCTTAATCATGATTTCTGTGTCTCTAATGCATAAAATCTTTTCAAGACACAAAAAATGAATATCAGTAAGTCCCTAAGGATGCATAAATTTTCTGCATACATAAATCAAACTTGCATGTATATTTTTTTTCAACCAAGACAAAAATGTGTGTTTTATAATTTGTCTATGCTACAGTTACATGACTAAAATATCTATACTATAGTAAGCCATTTTTTAAAAATTGAAATATGGTAATGCATATATTTGGAAAATAAATATGCTTTTACCAGTAATCAATGGGACTCACAAACTTAAGTAAGGACTCAGACATTTTGTTATTGTGAGTCCCAGGGAGTCACACTATATATACCAGTAATGCATTACAGGGCAACCTCTACATGACTTTCAGATAAAAATAGGAGTGCTCAGAGATCAGTTCTTAATCACATTGTCAAAATATTGATCCTTCTATCGATGTCCATGATGGAAATGTGATACATGCAATAATGAATTAACTTCCAAATACTGGCCCTACCTGTGTTAGAATGCTGCTTGCCAAGTCATCTGGTGTTTTTAATCTAAAGAAAAAAAAGACAAAATTAATATCCATCAGAGTTAAACCTCAGTTTTAGAATGTTGCAATATATAACATTCCTGAGAGGGTAGTACTGGAAATTGTGATCCCACACCCCTTAAATTACTGTCAACTGAGGCTTCATCTTCGTTGACAATGCATTTTCTCTGGGTTACAATTTCCACTAACTTAGGAATGTTACATCTATACAACATTGAGTAACATCATATATATCAGGTTCTTGGTGTCTTATTCATATGTTGGACACAAAAGATTTTATACACACCTTATACAATGATATTATCATTCAAATGAACTCCGACAAAATACACAAAATTTATACATGTATCAGGTTACAGATCCTTGTAAGTATAAAGTATTCTAAAATATATCAAATAAATTTCTAAATAAACTCAATAAAAATATCTGTAGACAACTAAGTACCGTACACACTTTACATTATATAGACGATCATTAAGAATATATGTAAATTTTACATGATGTTCTCCAGATTTTAGCCTGAAGGCAAGTACAAGTTACATATATACAGAAGGTAAAGTGCTCAACCATCATGACCATCACATGATCAAACTGACAATTAGTTGTCATTCATCACTGAACAAGATAAAATACTCACATAGCCTTTTGTTTAAGCGACTTGTTCCCACATGTGTATACAGTAAATATACATGCAGGCCACAAAATAAATAAAATCATTGTAACCCATTTAGAGGTTATGGTAAAGGAATGATCGTAACCTTTTGGTTATGATAACAATTTTAAAGACTCCAAACTATACATATAATTTTATAAATTACATTGTATTGTATTTTCTTTTTTTGAATTACATACAATTCATATATTAACATTAATATTGACAACAGTTTTGTATATTTCTAGACAGTAATTCAAAGGTCCAAGAGGGTCTCAATCGCTTACCTGAGAACCATCTATAAATGTGGAAAGAAGACCAAGAAAAATATGTACATGTAGGCTGATCTAGCCAGAAACATAAATATTGCTATTTTAAGAAATTCATAAAAATTCTAGCTATCAAATTTTGGCAAAATTCTTGCACCAAAACATTTCTTCAACTACATGTATATACAAGTAAAACACTTTAATGCATCATTGTGAATGCAAGGGAAGATAGCTGAGGAAATCATGCAAAAATTAATAAAAATAACAAAGGCTGATAAGACCCCAAAAGCGTGTCATAATCTAATGATCTGATTTCTATGAAAAATACAAACTTGAATTATACATCCATGTAGTTCACTCAGAAACAATCCATTTTTTCAACTTTTCAACTTCTGGAGAAGAAGATTTTTAAAGAGGGTACCTTTTGGGACCTATTCTGCCCTGTCCTGGATCCATACCTGGGCCAATCTGGATGAAAACTACGAACTTGGTAAAGGACCTTGAGCACTTGCTTCCTGTCAAATTTTGTCAAAATCCCTTTGCTGGTTTCATAGGAGTTGAAAATATGAAAAGTTTACGGACGGACGATGGACAGGAAGTGATCACAATAGTTCACTTGTGCCTTCAGCTCAGGTGAGCCAAAAAAATTGACAAATATCATCGAAACCAGAAAGAGGTTACGTGAATTGCATTTGTCAAAACCTCCATGTAACCTGAAACAATTGCTCTTGTGTTATTTTGTAGTCTGTACATGTATGTGTATATATACAATGTAGAGAGAGAGGGAGAGATAGAGAGAGAGAGAGAGAGAGAGAGAAAGAGAGAGAGAGAAAGAAAGAAAGAGAGTGAGAGAGACAGACAGACAGAGAGACAGACAGACAGACAGAGAGAGAGACAGACAGAGGGAGAGACAGACAGAGAGAGACAGACAGAGAGAGACAGAAAGACAGAGAGAGAGAGGGAGATAGAGAGAGAGGGAGATAGACAGACACAGAGAGTGAGAGGGAGATAGACAGAAAGACAGAGAGACAGAGAGAGAGAGAGAGAGAGAGAGAGAGAGAGAGAGAGAGAGAGAGAGAGAGAGAGAGAGAGAGAGAGAGAGAGAGAGAGAGAGAGAGAGAGACAGACAGACAGACAGAAAGACAGAGAGAGAGGGAGATAGACAGACAGACAGAGAGAGAGGGAGATAGACAGACAGACAGAGAGAGAGGGAGATAGACAGACAGACAGAGAGACAGACAGAGAGACAGACAGACAGACAGAGACAGACAGACAGACAGGCAGACAGAGAGAGAGACACACAGAGAGAGAAAGACAGACAGACAGACAGACAGAGAGACACAGAGAGAGAGACAGACAGAAAGACAGAGAGAGAGACAGACAGAAAGACAGAGAGAGAGAGATGGACAGACAGACAGACAGGCAGACAGTGAGAGAGAGAGACAGAAAGACAGAGAGAGATAGACAGAAAGACAGAGAGAGAGACAGACAGAAAGACACAGAGAGAGAGAGACAGAGACAGATAGAGAGACAGAGAGAGACAGAGACAGAGAGACAGAGACAGAGAGAGACAGAAAGAGAGAGGAGAATGTATACTAATACAAAAGTATAAAGATACATTTAATGCATAATTTGTCATATAAATTCTTTTTATTTTTAGATTTTCAACTGTTTGCATAAGGTTTTAATGTATTCAACCAGGGATTCCACATACAAGTATTATCAAAATCTTGTCAAAGTGAGTATTGCAACAAGTAATGTTAAATTTGATATTTTTAGGTTAGGAGTTTCTTGTCTACAATATACATGTATGTCTAATATAAAAAATCTCAGATACCATAGTATAAATCTTTAGGATGTCTAGGATATAGGTACAAATCTGGTAAAACATGGACAAACACGAACCTCTTACAATAAAGAGATGGGATCAGGTGATATAATTAAACAAGTTTGATCATTGTCAAGAGAATTTCTTCTTATGTCCATTTGCTTACGAGAACAGTAGGACAAAACCATACGTCTAATGAGTCTATTAAATGAATTTTGTTTGTTTGTTGTTGTTTTACATTCTGTCAAGAATTTTTCAGCTACGGTATATTGAGATGTCACCAGCTTTAGGTGAAGTGCCAAGACCTGTGCTACGGCCTGACACCAATGCAGTGATGGTTCTTTTACATGCCACGCATCCCATGACACCATAACTCGGTTTAAATTTAAAAAAGACCTGTGACATATACTTTGTATACTGAGCATTTTGTAAAAGAAAAGTCGTTACCCTTTTTATGTGGTAAGTTGTTTCTTGGGATCAAGTCAAAGCACATTTTGCAGTATGGGGTTAGTAACACATTATATTGAGGGAAATTACACATGTATGTGCATTTCTGCAACATAAACTTAACATCAAGATTGAAATTTTCAAATCACCATTTTATTCATATTTTTTGCTTTTTAAATTGATGAAAATAAAGTTTAGCTTCGCTGAGAAATATAGGTCTAAAAGACTTGTCGAAATATATGCTATTAAAAGTCAATTTGGCATCCTTTATGAGTTTTAAGATATCATAAGAATGTTACTTTTTAATTATTTTTTAACATTATACACTTGTGACAGAACTGACATTAAAAGCAATTGACCTGGCTGTTTACAATTCCTGCACAGGATTAATATGCAAATATGCAAAATTAGCAGCAGTCTTTGAAGTGGAAAAATGTTTTACATGCACACATTTCAAGGCTACTGATGGAAAGTATAGTGTAAGGGTACAGTACTGTTACATGTATGTCGCATAGAAATTTAATATTGATGAAACAATGTTTGTAAGCACAAGATTTTATAATCGTATCGCTGATCTATGTAGTTTGTTGCATAATAAATAAGCTGTTGGTACTGACATTAGGCCAAAAGTCTGCCCTAATTCTAAGTTACTTTTTTGTAAATCCTAATTTTACAAAATAACTTAAAATTGTTGTAGAAATTGGGCCTACTCATGTGTGATATAAATGGTAAAGTATGTGAAAAAAAAATTGTGATGCTTTCTTTGTCATTATTGTTCTAATTTGAAATAAAATTGGGTTTCTCACACAAGTTTTTGCTAATTCGGAAACTCTGGAAATAACATGCATTTTCTCAGTAAAAAAGGCCGATGTCATATTGTGATCTGTAGGTCTAAATTTTTTTCTTACAATCATTTACAATCTTAATCCACACTTAATGACGTGCTCTACAGTTAAAAAATTTGTTTGCACATTTTGGGTAGTTGAAAATTGTGTTGATTACACATACACATTATATATATTTCATGCACAATTTATATCTAGGTCTAGAACATGTAGTAGGTCAATCAGGATATGGACTGCATGTACTCATTTTAAAACCATCATATTTCTCTGCCATCCATGTTCAAGTTATTTCAAATAAATTAATATTCACAAGATAAACATCTACATGATGAGGAAAAAAATATCTTATTTTGTCAATTCTCCATTTGGTTACATGGAGATCCTACTAATTAGAGTATGCTACTGAAGCATGTATTATGTTAGAGTACATGTACCACGTATACAGAACTACAGGTTTTAAGTATATTTATTGAGTGATAACATTATATTTTGTTATAAACTGGTAAAATAAACATTTTATAGCTCATTTTTTTTTTTCAATGTTTTTTTTAGTTTTTAGATTTTTTGCCCCAAAAAATTTTTTTTTTTTTTTTTTTTTTTTTTTTTAGAATATGCAATTTTTGAAGCGATGCTCACAAAAGTAAATTTTTTACCTAAACTTTTTGGACACCTAGTGCATTTTGATTGAAAAACATGGGATTATAAATATAATTCCACAACTTGACCCTTGAGACTTGCTTAATGACAAGGCAGAATAATTCAAGGACCTGTACAATCATGTATGGAAACAAACAGATCATGTATGTCTCGTGGAAACAGTTTAAATAGTAGGAGAAATTCTTTTCTTTTACTTGTTTTACATCTATTGCCATTTACTTAAAAAGACCAATCAATGTAAATCAAAATTCGTATTGTTTTAACTGACTTTAAATAGAATAAAATAATTTAATTACTACCTGTATTACATTCTTTTTGACAATTAAGTGCACTGAACATATATAACCAAACATATTTTGAAAAAAAAGTTTTTGTGCTTAATATAAAATTGCATAAATGCCCTCAAAAAGAAAATATACAGTATGATAAAAGGTAATACTCTTTAGAGTATTCTAGCTTACTTTTAATTGTCTACATTATCCCCCCAATGTATAATGATATGATTAATACAGCAACTACAAAAATATGTAAATTGATGGAAGTTACCATAACTACATAACCTGAATCGCTCAATCAGACCTAATCGCACATGGTCCTTACACTTGTTAAAATTGTGGCAAGAAATCCTTAATCCCCTTATGACAAATAATTAAACAAGCAAAACATGACTGTTCACACCAAAACACACAACACACACACTCATTACAGTCTCTATATATATACAACATGGAGGTATATATGTAATATATTCAGATATATTCTTGTAATATCCAATATATATATATTCATGCGGCGTATTGATCCCTCCTACAATATCAATATAGAAGTATATTAAATATCTGTGTTTTTTTGTACTAACTATATTTACTCGCCCTTTCTTAACAGGAATACTGAAGTAATTCAAGTTACTTTCTTGCATAGAAGACTTGCTGTCATCTAATCAAATATTTTCAAAGGTAATTCAATGGAAGATGGCAAATACATTGTAGTTTAAATAAATTGAAATGATGGTACTGATACACAAACAAAATATTATGTGACACACCTGCTCTCGGGTTAATTTACAAGGACTGAATATCAGTCTTGGCTTCTGGCAAACAATACGTCAAATTCAATGTCCAATTTTGGGGACTTTATTTATTGGGGATTTACCAACTTACCTCTCTAAAACTTTGATAATGCTGTCCAGTCTCATCTGGGACACAATAAGCACATGGGGTTTGATTCAGACATTTCCTCAGCTGAAAACTGTATTGTGTACTTTTCCCATGAACTGTGATGAAATTCATCTGAGTTAGATAACAATTATATTTTTGGATTAAAATATTCCCAGTCATAATTGGAATTCAAAACATCTCTTTTTACCATGGATAAGATGACCTTGAAACAAAATTAAAAAATCTGTTAATTTCAGATTTTTCTCTCTGTGACCTTGAAAAACATAAAATCACATTACCTTTTAAAATTTTTTAGAAAAAGTTTCATTCAAATCAGACACAAAGTAAAGAATTACTGGTAATTTTTAGTAAATAGCAGTCATATTTTTTATCCATATTAAAAACCTATAAACATTTTTTTTATTAATTCAGTCATTCTACAAATTACAAAATTTAAGAAAATCAAGCAAAATCTAAAGGACTACACACATACAGTTACATTAATAATAATATGCAGAAATCGCTTTAGATTTTCTGCTCCAGTTGTGTTTCTCAAAATGTCAAGACTATCCTCAATATCCTGTTCTGATGCACCTCGATACACTGTAAATTTTGAACCTTTCAATTTCATTTCGTTCAAAACGCTCATTCACAGTCTTAATAAACAGCAAATTTAGAGTTGCTTTATGCATCCACTCACACACACATTATGCATAGAATTGGGTTTTGTAAATCAACATTGTTGTTACTGTGGTGGTTTCTGAGTATCTTTATGAGCTCTGTAGCATGCCTAAAGGGGCGATGATCCGCAGTCTGAGGAATGTCAGTCACTAAAGTAACTGATGTACAATACCTCCTACATGAAAATCATGATCTGCAGCTACTAATGAAGCACCATCTGCAAACTCTGTTGTGACTTCTTACACACCAGAAGATATGTGTACTCCTGGTTCTCCCACTGGAATGATTGCTTTGTCATCAAGACATACAAACAAACAATTGTCTCTGATAACACAAAATTCTTTCAAATATTTAAATAGTGTTGAAACATAACGTCCATCAGGGTGAAAAACTCTGGCCTGCCTGGTCTGAACTTGCTTGAATTGTAGTCTTATCAGCTCTGTACTAGGCACTGGTACATTCTGTGGAAGTCTTTGTATAATTTGCTCTTTTAAATCTTCAACAGAAACTGCATATTTCATTGCCATGTCTCCTTTCAATTGAAATATTTGCATTTCATTTCATATTTTTCCTCTACCTTTCGACCATTCAAAGATCTGTAATCAATCAGCTCTTCACCCTCTAAAATTTGTGCAACGGGGTCATTGACTTCTGTTTCAATTTTCTGAAATGGACTCGGGTTCCAGTGAAAAGAACATGTGTCTTAGGAGGGCTTTGGGGGCTTTAACATGTCTGGTATACTTGTTTATAAAATCCCTTCGCATGAGTATCTTGGTAGCTGTGAAACAATTTGTGCAATCACAATTTCAAATTTTTAATATATTTCCTTCTTTTGATATGGTCATTTGGACTAAACTGATCCAAATCAACTATGGTGTACTGATCAATATTTGTGAGAAGAGAGTCAAGGTTTCATGCATCATAATTTTTCTTACTTGATAAATTGTTTGTTGCCTTTTATTGTACAATTAACAATAAAATTAGCATCTATATGAAGGGCTGCTGTGGTCAGAGTTTTTGCAAGTTAAATGTTGCAAATGAGGTCTTGTATGGTGATGTTTAACTGAACATTATTGTACAAATCTGCTGAAGCAACCTTTTCTGTCAAACTGTGATCAATGTACCACAAACAATCTTTCCAAGAACCTAACAGTCAATCATAGACATGGATTTATGTCTGCATCTTGTTTATTTTGGGGGCCCGAGTGTGTCCATCATAAATGTGAATGCGCATTTGCAGGTTTGCATGGTGATAGAATTTAATTCCTTGCTCAAACTTAAAGTCCGAGACCTCTATCCCGGCGTACATTATCTTTGATGACAATTTTGAGAGGTTTAATCCAAAAATGGTCGCTTCAGCTGCATTCGGCACATTATTGTTGGCTGAACAAATCAAAATGAAAATCATAGCTAAACCGTTTTTTAGTCTCGGTCATGTTGATATTTTTTTATGTACAAAAAAAAATACCGAAGCGCGAGCCCGGAAAATTGGATATGCGCAAAAAATGGAGCGGCAAATCCAGAACGAGGTGTATGGCCTTATGAGGATGGGCACATTTTAATGACGGCAGAGGACCTGTGTATCATGTACATCTACTAGACCAATCAGAATTCAGAACTGACTTTAATCACGTGCACTGAAATAAATTTTTTATTATATAATTGTGTTTAATCTTTGTCTAGCATTTTCAGCGATTCCCTGCTAGAGCATTTATTGTAATCCCCATGACATGCCAGAATAAACACACACACACACACACGTTTGTATATATATATTATATATATATATATATATATATATATAAAGTACTAAAATTAATAACTACACAGACAAAATAAATATCAAATTTTGGGGACGACCTTCATCAGGACAAAACAATTAAAATAACATGAAAAAACTTACACATAGAGACCCGACAAACATGTTTTGGTAATTGTAGCAAATGCTGTTTCAGTTTCATGTCATAATTTTAGTTTGTACAGTGAAGGGCAGAGTATTTAAATTCAACTAAAACATCACTGAAGCGACTGTGATATTCTCTGTCTAATACATGGATATCTTGCCTGTGTGGTGCGATAAGTGATAGTTAATTAAATCATGTTTTACCAAAATACATTTTGAAAAGAAATAATTAGAGTGAAATTTGTAAACTACAGTTTCACGATGTATCATTGCATTTGGTCACCACGTTTGTTCTGTACTATAGATACAATTACTAAAACAAGCCTTTTTGGTGTAGTGTGTCTTGGTATTGTTTCAAAATGTCATGTATTCGTGTATTGTTTCTGTCTGTTTCGGTAACTGTAGTGTGTTTCGGTCTTGACTCTAGTTCTGGAGATTTATTCAGAATGAATCCAAAAACACTCATAAATCATTTTACATATTACATATTTAATATATTCAACAACATATATTACGACATGTGAATCTTGCTCTACTAAATTAAGTATGGTTTGGCCTTGTTTCAGTAATTCAAGTCTGCTTCAGTAAATCGCCCTACCGGTTGCCAGTGACATGTTAAGTTTTTTACGGATGATGTCTGAAAAAAATCCTGATATATCAAAGGCAAGTAGTACCTATAGTGAATAAAATAATTGTGCAGATGTGTTGTCTTTTTTACCACAAGTATTGGTCCAGCCACTCTATTATATTTTTGATGAATGTTTTTCCCAGCAAGTGTAAAAAAGGAGGAGCTGCGCTCTCTTTCAAGGTAATGCCTTCGTTCATATTACTTAAATTTCTTAATGTGATACAGATTATCTTTTCAATGTGGCTTTCGGATATTTTCTATCCACATTTATCGTGTATCGTGTAAGGTCTTAAATCCGTGCATGTTCTACACTCGTGCCTGTTGTTTACGTGCCGAAATCTTGTTGACATCGCATGTTCTATGACTATGACTAGTATGTGGTTAAACTACAATATATGTTCTTTTGTAAATTCAGTTTTAATACTAAGTTACACATGCATCGAACGTGATAAGGGGCACGAAATATGGACACTCAATGCTATATAATATCTTGCTTCTAATCTGTCCCTTTCAAGGCTTTTGTTAGAGTTTATTTCTTTCCGGTTTTTATATGGACCTTTTTCGACTTAACACGAACATTCTGCTCTTGTAACATACAAACTGCAATCGCTTTCAATGTACTGACTTGGTTCATATAATTATCAAATATATAGATAAATCTTGTTTCCTTACTTTTGTAAATTTGGAATGTACGGTGTTATTTTCTTTCTTTCCTGCCCATCACTCATCCATCTTCCAGTCATTCATTCTTCGGTTAATTCTGACCTCGAGCCCGATTTAGACTTCTACAGAACAACGGTGTTCTTTTTTATCCCTTTTGTTGTTGTTGTCTTAATAAAATATTGGCGAGGAGATAAAAAAAATAATGGGGTATCATAAAAATATTTTTGAGAAGTTATGACATTTAAGCATAAGCCAAAGTCCATAGATATATGCATCATAGACATAGATCTAGCCTGGTTTAAAGCTGTAACAGTTTTGCAGAGTCTCGATGTTAAATTCAACATATTTCAGGAATATTGACTTAACAACAATTTACATGTATTTAGAATCACCGTATTACATACTCAATTCAATTTCCATCGGTCTCTAATATGTCTGGCCAGATGACAGACTCCTAATGAAATGATCGGACGATGTACAGACACTATGCCACACAATTTAACTCATAACTGTGATAGAGTGTTAATACCGGTAATTTTAAAAAAAAATTCCATAGCAATCATCATTATGTTTAAAATAAACGGACCCATTGAACACTGTGTTAGTGTTAGAGCGTCTGAATAGCAATTAAACGGAATGTCCCAAGTTCGATTCCTTGATCATACCAGCTAGATCATAACGAAGACTTTCAAAAACTGATAATGTATAGTAAAAGGCTCGGTATACGAAGTGAAATCCAAATGTCATTTGGATGAGGTCCTTTGTCACAGCAGATATGGCATGTTTCGTATCGACTTTATACAATTATTTCTCTTGTCCACAGGAACCTGAAATTCTGTCCGTATATTGTAATGAGGAGTAAAACAAGTTGTTTCAAACTTGTTTACCACCTCATTACAGAGGGCAAGCTATGTAAATGATTTGTATATCAATATATACGGACAGAATATTTCAGGTTCCTACATGTGTACTTGTCTTGACTTAAAAGAACCCCAATGCATTAGACCATAGCACAGGTTTTAATTTGTGATACTTCAGTTGGTGACATTTTCATATAAGTAAAAATATTCTCAGTGGAATGAAAAAGAACGATAATACATATAAACTCAAATTGATTTATCAATTCGCATTTTCTCTTTAAAATATAAAAATCTCAGATACCAAAGTATAAATCAATAGAATGTCCAGGACATAGATACAAATCCGGTAAAAATGGACAAACACGGACCTCTGGAAACCAAGAGGTGGGATCAGGTGCCATGGAGGAGTAAGCATCCCCTGTCGACCGGTCACACCCGCCGTGAGTCCACAGTCAAGTCCAATGAAACACGTGAGAGAGTGTATCCTCGTCACAATTGGTACAGACGTCTCAACAACCGCCAACGAAAAGGCAACTCAACATTTCACTTAGTGAAACAGAGTAGTCGCAAACAAGGCTATTATACCAACCATAAAATTTGCGGAACGTTGACATTAAACGCGGTTTTCGATATCCCTGTGTCAATAATTTGTCAGTGAGTAGTTTACCTCTGTATATGAAATCTTCATATGTTGTGCACGCCCTGGCATATCGGATCATTTGTGAAATATAAACTCCATATGCAGGTGACTGAGGGATATTACTACTTAAATGTGGAAAATTTACGATGGGAAAGCCGAAATCGTCGCGTTTATCGTATAGCTTAGTTGCTAATTTCCCGTCTGTGTTTATATTAAGTAAAATGTCTAAGTATGAAGCGTGTGTACTTGATTCTGTTGTATCTTTAATTTCTAGTTCGCTGGGATATATCGCATTGACACATGTATGAAAATTGTCATTATTAATTGACAAAACGTCGTCGATATATCTAAATGTCAAATTAAAGGACACCGCTAACTTTTTCTTCTTTTGATTCAGCAGTTTCTGAATGAAGTCTGCTTCGTATGAATAAAGGAACAGGTCGGCCAATAAAGGAGCACAATTGGTTCCCATAGGAATGCCGATAGTTTGTTGAAAGACCACGTCTCCGAACATTACAAATATATTGTCTATTAGAAATTCCAGCATGTTTTTTATATCAACTTCAGTATACTTATGCGTAAAACCTATCTTTGTGTATTTTCATATGGCACTTTTAAGGTTAAATAACAAACATGTGGTAATAGTGCATTCCCAAAAACTTAGAAACAATTATGTCTAAAGAAATGTTATATTTAAGCGTTTCTAAGAGAAAGTTTTGTAAAACGCACCTGCTAGCATTATAAAATAGTATCCGATGATCGGGCGTGATATACCAAAAATATTTTATGTCCTAACGCGGAAGGAAGTAGTGTTATTCACCAATCAAATTACTTGTTACTTAGTCTCGTAGCACGGTGTTGCCAACAACAACTGTAAAATTGGAACTCAAGAAACATTATAAATAAAGATGGTAAGTACCATTGTAACACTTTTTCGACAATTTTTGTTTTCATTTTCATGTTATTCTTACTCGTTATAGTCAGTTTCCAACGCAGCGAATCTCCATTTATTGCAAGTGGTCTTATTCCACACAATCACACTTCTATTTCAAAGTAGGCTTACAAGTTTGGACATCTTTGAATCTGAGAAAACTGACAGACACTGTCACTGACTGAGTTAACCACCAGTAATATGATCTACTTATGGAGATAGATGCACAGCTTGCTACTGTAACATCACATTTCAGTTTTGTAAATCAATTCATAATCTTTTAAAAATTTCAAATCAAAATATATCTAGGCCTACTCCAGTAAACTTAATTTACTTTGAAAGTTTACCCATTTGATTCTTATAAGATGTTCATGAATACGATTTAAAGGGGGGGGGATGTTATGTAGCATGCATATGATTTTGATGGTTTTGAATTACATGTAGTATAATTCCTCATAATACATGATCATGTTCTCGAGAATTTGATGAAGAGTGCATGTTAACTTCCACAGGTACTTGTGCCGTTGTGGACCATCTAAGTGTGCCTTGTCCATAACCCCTTGATCTTTTAGTCTATTTTATTTATTCTTTTTATCAAAAAATGATAATTTGGGGATATACCAGGAAATATGGCCAAACAACAGACCAAATGTGGTTGTGCCCTGTATAAAAAGAGATGGTAATTATTAAGACACTTCTCATTGTTTACATTGGCAATGCGAGACATCTGCCTGGTTATAATTGCCTGTATTATAATTAATAAACACTTAGCGGCTGGTCTTGCCTGTACCTTCCCTCTTCTCTAGAAAGATTACCATCACTGAAAACATAAGTAACTTTTCACTGGAGAAGATATAAAATATATAAATCCCTCTTTTTTCATTCAAATAATTTTTTTTTTATAATAACTTCTAGTAAAACGTGTGAAATATAATTTACTAATGATGCATACATACATATATATATATATATATATATATATATATATATATATATATAGATAGATAGATAGATAGATAGATAGATAGATACTAATGATGGAACTAAGTACACTGTCAGATAATTAAAAACTTCTTACCTTTGTATATGACATTATTTCAGAGTTCAGAAGAAGGGAGATTTTGTTTCATCTGTGAGTGGTATGATCCACATGCAGCCTTCATAAGGAGATACCAGCTTATGTACTATGAAAGAGATGGAACTGTTGAAATGGTATGACAACTTGTCAGATGATCCTCAAAACACACAAAAGCTCATCTTAGGAATACTTTTAACTTTTAACTCAAGCCAAAGCACATTCTTTGAATACATACCAAGACTCAAGCTAAGGCACATCTTCTGAATTCTTAATATGACTCAAGTTAAGACACATCATGTGAATACTTAACAGGATTCAAGTTAAGGCACATCCGTTGAATACTTAATAAGCTAAGGCATATCCATTGAATACTTAACAAGCTGAGACACATCCTTTGAATACCATACTTAAAATACTAAGGCACATCTTTTAAATACTAAACAGCTAAGGCACATTCTTTGATTACTTAACAAGCTAAGCCACATCCTTTGAATATATAACAAGACTCAAGTTAGCGCACATCCTTTGTATATTAACAAGACTCATGTTAAGGCACATCCTTTGAATACTTAACAAGCTAAGGCATATCCATTGAATACTTAACAAGGCTCAAGCTAAGGCACATCCTTTGAATATTTAACAAGCTAAGGCACATCCATTGAATACTTAACAAGAATCAAGCTAAGGCACATTCTTTGAATACTTAACTTAACAAGCTAAGGCATATCCTTTGAATTCTAAACAAGCTAGGGCATATCCTCTAAATACATAACAAGGCTCAAGGTAAGGCACATCTTTGGAATATTTTTAAACAAGACTTATGCTAAGGCACCTCCTTTGAATATTTAACATGCTAAGGCACATCCTTTGAATACTTAACAAGCCTCATGCTAAGACACATCATTTGAATACCAAACAAGCTAAGGCATATCTTTT
Source organism: Atrina japonica (assembly GCA_030159075.1). NCBI lineage: Eukaryota > Metazoa > Mollusca > Bivalvia > Pterioida > Pinnidae > Atrina > Atrina japonica. The sequence continues at coordinate 270,902 of BROG01000706.1, read as the reverse complement.
GAATACTTATCAAGCTAAGGCATATGCTCTGAATATTTAACAAGACTCAAGCAAAGGCACATCCTTTGTAAACTTAACAAGACTCAAGGTAAGGCACATTCTTTGTATACTTAACAAGACTCAAGGTAAGGCACATCCTCAGATATTCAAGACATAAACTAGGGCACATCCTCAGAATACTTTTAATGAATCTCAAGCTGAAACACATCCTCGGATTATATAATATAGGTTCCATCAAGCTGAGACACACCCTATATGATATAGGTTAAAGGTACATTGAAGCTGAAACACCCTTAGAATATATGATATCAGTTAAAGGTACCGTCTAGCTGAGACACACCCCTAGAATATATGATATAGGTTAAAGGTACCTTCAAGTTGAAACACACACTATATGATATAGGTTAAAGGTACATTGAAGCTGAAACGCCCTTAGAATATATGATATAGGTTAAAGGTACATTGAAGCTGAAACACTCTTCGAATATATGATATAGGTTTAAGGTACCTTCAAGCTGAGACACACCCTTTATGATATAGGTTAAAGGTACATTGAAGCTGAAACACTCTTAGAATATATGGTATAGGTTTAAGGTACCTTCAAGCTGAAACACATACTCTGAATACTGGATATACCCAGTAGTTCAAGTTAAGACACACCCTGGGATACTCATCATAAATGCACATATATTTTTTGTGTTATTGTCCTCACAGTGGCGCACCTAAACAAAAACTCCAGATGTATTATGTTACATACCATCTGTCCTTCTGTCCAGTTGTTTGTCCATTGACTTTCCTTCCTCTCGCTTTAATGCTTTCATTTATCCTTTCACCGAACATCCACAACAACACACACACACATGCAAACACACACATACACACACATGCAAACACACACATTCACACACACATACACACACACACAATTAGTTATTTTTGTGTTTATAATAAAATTATGAATGTCATTTAGATATCTGCTTTTTCTCTTGTTTTCAGTTTGATATCAAGAATCACAGGATGTTCTTAAAAAGGACAAAGTTAGATAATTTGAAGGTAGAGGACTTGTACATTGGTAGCAATATTAGCATATTTTCTCGACAGATGAATTTTGTAGATTATGGGGATGATTACACTAGGAGCAGATTATCACATAAAAAGGAAAGGTTGGTCATTTTTTAAATACATTTTGATATCAAAGTATGTATATCAATCTTCTGTCCAGCTTGGTGTCGGCACATAAAAGAACCCTCACTGCTCAATGAGCATAAGTGCCGAGCATAGGCCAAAATTTGAAACCCCTCACTGGCATTTGGTGCGTCAAAATGACTGTCTAGTAATTTTCAAAATATTGAGACTTTCACAGATAAATGGTATTGAAATCAAATGTAAATTCCTTTGTTCAGTACAACATGTAATTGTAGAAGGTTGATGACTCAACAGTTATAAAGCCATATGATATCAGCAATTGCGAAAATGATAATACTCTGTCATATGTATTGTTTTAAAATGTATGCTTATTTCTATATTTTGTTGTTTTAGAACACTTGGAATGATCAAACCAGATGCAGTGTCTAAATTAGGACAAATTTTAGACCTAATCTACCAGAGAGGATTTGTAATGACAAAACTAAAATGTTGCAAGTTGAGCAGAAATGAAGCATTTCAGTTTTATCAAGAACACCAAGGAAAACTTTTCTTTGAGTAAGTGACTCATGTTAAGAACGTAGTACTTGTATCAACATGTAATCTGAATTTTACATGTAATTTTATTTACATACGAAAAAATATCATTTAAATTAAGAATGATAAAATTAGCATAGTTGTATATCCCAGCTAATCCTTATTTGCAAGATTGCAAAAGCAAAAATTGGTATATGGATAGATGACATCTGTCTATGTCAGCAACTTGCTTTGGCTGTGGCATTAAGCTCTGTTGTCAGAAAAATGTTTAGAGTATCGCATTGTAAATTCACATGATCATGGAGACATTAGTTGACTATGACATGGCTTTAAAGCCCTGTGTTTTTTACCTTGACTTATACCTTTGAGGTTCACTTATGACATACAATGCTTTGCAGTCCATACCACCTTTAGCAGAGTCTAGTTCATGTGATTAAAACAACTACCGGTATAGTCATTTGGCCACTGAGCCATGTTTCTTCTTCCATTTTTTTTTTTTGGAACACCTCGCTGTTTACCAGGAGAAGAAACATGCATGACTCAATGCCCAAATGACAGTAGGAAGCAGATCGCTTTGATTTTGTTATGGAAGATGCTTTATATTTAGTATATTGGAATAAATTTGGGATTTATTATGGATGAACTAATCATTCTCTGTTTGTTGCTGTTTGTACGTTGCAGAAAACTTCTGCTGATGTTTATTTTTTTTAGAAGTACAAGTAAGACTAAGAGTCCGTGAGTTTTATTCAGCCTCTCAGCCTTGGACTTCACATGTTTCGCGTTGCAAGTACATATATACACTGAAGACCAATATAACTAATCCACCTTTTATACCTGTTGTGGGACTTGTTTTCCAGTGAAACAATTACAAATACCGTATGTCTGCTGTGTGGGGATATGAAGTGGGAATGTTTAACAATATTTTTTTCAACATAATTTTTAAAGACATTTTTTTCAACACAATTTTTTTTATTCAAAGTTCAAAAGGTTTTTATCTTCTTAGCTCAGCTTTAAATAGTAAGCTATAAAAACTAGGTGATATTATACTAACTGACCACTGGTTTGTCGAAATGAAGCACAGAAATGAGATTTGTCACAATTTTTTTTTCATTATTTCAGCAATTTATTGAACTTTGTGACAAGTGGACCAGTGGTAGCCTTTGAAATAATGGGTGAGGGTAGCATTGCAAAATGGAGAGATCTTCTGGGACCCACAGACTCGGCACTAGCAAGACAAGAAGCTCCTACTTCAATCAGAGCCAGATTTGGAACAGGTATTGAAGACAATTACATTAACCAATGTAACCAGGTTCCCTCTTCCACCATTAAAAACTTGTCTCCATCATATAGGCCGAACTGAAAAGTTGTTGAAAACAATGTAAAACACCACTATTTAAACAAAACAAAACAAGAATTTAAATTGTTAGAATGTCAGATCACCCGAGTGTTTCATTTGATCTTTGTCATCTAATGCTGTCTGGCAAAATATGACACACATCATGTAGCTGTGTATCATGTGATGTGCATCATATCAGTGTGTATCATGTGCATGTGTATTGTGTGTACATCATGTATCTGTGTATCATGTCAGTGTACATCATATCGGTGTGTATCATGTGTATATCATGTAGCTGTGTATCATGTGATGTGCATCATATCAGTGTGTATCATGTGCATGTGTATTGTGTGTATATCATGTATCTGTGTATCATGTCAGTGTACATCATATGAGTGTGTAACATGTGTATATCATGTAGCTGTGTATCATGTGATGTGCATCATATCAGTGTGTATCATGTGCATGTGTATTGTGTGTACATCATGTATCTGTGTATCATGTCAGTGTACATCATATGAGTGTGTATCATGTGTATATCATGTAGCTGTGTATCATGTCAGTGTACATCATATGAGTGTATATCATGTGCATGTGTATTGTGTGTATATCATGTAGCTGTGTATCATGTCAGTGTACATCATATGAGTGTGTATCATGTGTATATCATGTAGCTATGTATCATGTGCAAGGAGACATATTGGTTTTGCTATGGTTGTCTGTCTGTCCAAGTGCCATTACCTTAACCCTGGGTCATATCTTCAATGTGAAGATCACAATGTACCCATGGACAGAATATGAGACATCAAGTCTAAAATGTTCCAACCCCTCAAATGTATTTAAGCTTGAGTATGTTACTGTTCATGACCTACCTATCTTTAAGATCAAGGTTACAGCGCACCAAATTCAATGTAGGCTTACTTTGTGTAATTGTGATATAGCCAATGAATTGTGACAGTTCATTCACACAGACTATGATAGTAGTGTTATGATATAGTCCATTCTACAAGTGAAATAAATCTTAAATGGTAAGGGAGGGGCATGTGTTTTTAAGATTGATAAAGGAGGGGCATGTGTTTTTAAAAATGGTAAGGAAGAGCCATATGTTTTTAAAAATTGTTAAGGAGGGGCATATGTTTTAAATGGTAAGGGAGTGGGGATATGTTTTTGTTACAAAAACAACTTTTAGTTCATTTTAAAAGACTGTATTTTAATTAGGTGATATGATCACTCTAGGGTGTATAAGAAAAAAATCAATATTATAAGTCGTGCTAGTGTTTACTTCCCTTTTGTTTAGATGTTGATTACCGGTACACCAACCAGACACATTACATTGGGACACAATATATTTGATATTTTTTCTTTACTAGACACAACACAAAATGCTTGTCATGGTTCAGACAGCCCTCAATCGGCTGCCAGGGAGTTAGAATTTTTCTTCCCTAGTACTGGTGCCGGGAGACAGGATACATGTAAACTATCAGACTGTACTTGCTGTATCATCAAACCACATGCTGTCAAAGCAGGTAAGCATAATATCTAACATCAAGTCACAGCCCAATATCTGTACACTCAAAATCGGGAAATTTTCTTTATTTTTGTGAAACAGTGCTTCAAAATTTATACGCAAGACGATAATCTGTTACATTATTATTGTACTTCATTACAAAAGTTGCCCTTCATATACCCGTGTTCTGATGTGAACCCCAATAAATATCAGTGGTTTTCTAAAACTTGCCATTTTATTGTGACTTTCAGTATCGGGTAAGAAAATATAAAGAGAATTTAATTTTAAGGACCGAGAGCTCTTGCGAAACAACGCAAAATAAAATTCTTGCAAATAAAACCCGATTTACAGTATATATATATATATCTGTCTCATTGACACAAACACTAAGATATATAGGACATGTCTGTAGATAAGACATGTTTGTAGTTCAACACACACATGGCATTTTCAATTAGTTTTGCATGATTGCTCAGAGCTACCAGCTACCTTTTTTTTAGAAAAAAAACAAAACTTACATCGTTTTTACTGATAGATTTCGTAGGTCAGAGACCTCTGGTTTAAACTGAGATGCAATTGAAAATACATGTATCTTCTTTATATGTGGCAAAGACAAATCTTTATTATCAATCTTTTGCTTTACATTAAATGCCTGTTTATTTGATAAATAAGATTATGAAACGATTTATCTCCATGGAAGTGTCTTTGTTTCTTTAAATGTTAGTATGTAATTAATTGTTTTGTCATGTAATGCACTTTTTTTTCAGAAATTTGTGATGAACACCAAGATTTTAATAGTAAATATTCGTTTCAGGACTGGCTGGTAAAATTATATCAGCTATCCAGGAAGCTGGTTTTGAAATTTCCATGGTGGAAATGTTTCACATGGAAAAAGCTGATGCAGAAGAATTTCATGAGGTTTATAAAGGTGTTGTGCAGGAGTATGGCTCTATGGTGGGAGAATTAACATCAGGACCATGTATGGCATTGGAGATACGAGCAGCAGATGCTGTCAGTAAATTCAGAGAAGCAGTTGGACCCTCAGATCCAGTATGTATCTGTGCTCAGATCAATGTTAAGTTTTTGTTATAGTGGTGATATTTGGTCTTGGTGATTCTGGGGGCTTTAGCATTGATGTAAAGAAGTTTCATTGGGCACATTTTTTTGATTTGGGGGGAATTTTTATGTTTTTGGACATACAGCTTCTTGCAAAAATTTGTGTATTCAGATCAATGTTAAGTTTTCATTAGAGTCATGATTCTTGGGTAATGATAATGTTAGGTTGCTGATAATTTAGATGGAAGTGCCATGAGGGTAAAAATCAGAGCATATTGATGTGCATTGGGGTCTTTGGGGGTATATGCCCCACCCCCTTATATTCATTATCTAATGTATTTCTTGAAAACCTTTCACATGCCTACTCCCAAACCATATATGTTCTTGTTTGTTATGGGTAGATACATGTATAAGTGTATGATATTGGGGGTCCTTCCCCACCCCCTGAAAATTTATATTTTTCTAACTTATAACTTAAAAACCTTTCACAGCCCCACCATTAAGCCATATATATTATTGATCATTATTGGGATGTATGACAGACATTTTGAAATAAAAAAAAAAAATACAGGTCAACCAGACCAGTGAAAAAAGGAATTTCACTGATCAAAGAAATTTTTTTTACTGGTCTGTATATATACAAAATTGACAAGAAATGAAAAATTACTGGTCATTTAGACCAGATATCAGATAGATTTCAACGGACTTTCGTAAAATTGACCAGTTTTTCTGGTAAGACCGATGAATTTAAAAAACTCTGGTATGGGGGGTCCATGGAGGTCCTGCCCCACTCTCTGAAATATGGATTTTTACTTATATCTTAAAAACCATTCACAGCCCCACCATTAAACCATATATGTTATTAATTATAATAGGAAAATACATTAGTGTATGTGGGGGTACTGCTTCATCCCCTGAAGTATAAACTTACTATACTTTGCTACATTGATATCAAAGCAGCACCGGTGAGACATATAATTACATGTAATTCTTGTTTTTTATATGTTTGTTAACATTTAGTCTGTTTGCAATATTTTGGTTGAAAGTCATTAGGCCTATTTTTCTTTCCTCAAGTTTTTACCAAATTTGGTATGTTGCTTTTGTATGTTGGATTATGGGCAACATTAAGTAATATTTTTATATTGAGTTATGGGACTTTTAAAATCTACATAAAATGGCTCTCAAGTGCATAGTGCTTTCAAATACTACCTTTTTTCTGTTCACTTTTTCTTTTGTCCATTTTTTTACTTTATTATTTTTTAAACTGTATATACTTTTCTTTAAAGGAAATAGCTCGACACCTTCGCCCACGGACACTGAGAGCTTTATTTGGAACAGACAAAATCAGAAATGCTGTACATTGCACTGACCTACCAGAGGATGGCATTTTAGAGGTAGGAAAATTTGACATATCATTAATTATGTTTTCTTTTAACAGAAAATGTCAATATGTTGTAGATGTTTTGATATTATCCAGTTAGCATGGAAAATTGCCTGTCGTAAATTTCAATTATTTGCGACCATTTTATGACACAGTACTACAATGTCTTATTTTTGCCCCTGCGAAGTATTACACAAGAGGTTAACGTGGTTAAATGCTTCACACAACTCTAGGAATATAGACATGATAAAGGATTAATCTTTTCTTTGTAAATCACCTGAAATACCAACCTGTCAATTTGATATCCTTAGTACAAGTAAACCAAGTACTGTATGTACATGTATATGTAATGTCATTGTAGATGGATACATATAAATAGATAGTATAGGCCTAAATAGCTGTAGTATAGAGCTATAGGGGATCTAGGGTGTATAGGCATGTTTCCCATGTGTAGGCAGGTGTATATGGGTACTTTAATGCTTATGCACTATTTATACAAATTAATGACCAAAGGCTGGTTTTAGATACATGTATGTATCATTTTGTCAATGTACTGACCTACATGTTCAATATTTACAAGTGGAATACTTCTTCAGAATTCTTCATCATTATGTACCAACCTACATGTTCTATATTTACAGGTGGAATACTTCACCAGAATTCTTAATCATTATTTACTGACCTACATGTTCTATATTTACAGGTGGAGTACTTCTTCAGAATTCTTAATCATTGATACAAAGACTGAACTGTGATAGTTCTGTATTAGACTGCTTACAAGTGATGTATTAAGTCAGCGGTCAAAGTCTGTGATTAATCCCTGTCAAAAGAAATGTCATGCTCTGAACATTGAACATTCAATATTGTACATAGTACTGTAAAAACTCATGATTTTTTCTTAATATGTACAAAAACTCTCATTAAAGGTTTATTTAACTTGTTGAATATGTTGCTGTAATTTAGTGTATTACAAAAATATTTGAGCCATAGATATTTACAAGTATTGGTACACTCTAAAGGAACACAAGTAGTAATATTTGAGCTATAGATATTTACAAGTACACTCTAAAGGAACATAAGTAGTGATATTTGAGCCATATGCCTCCTAGATATTTACAAGTTCACTCTAAAGGAACACAAGTAGTGATATTTGAGCCATAGGCCTCCTAGATATTTACAAGTTCACTCTAAAGGAACATAAGTAGTGATATTTGAGCCATATGCCTCCTAGATATTTACAAGTTCACTCTAAAGGAACACAAGTGATATTTGAGCCATATGCCTCCTAGATATTTACAAGTTCACTCTAAAGGAACACAAGTGATATTTGAGCCATAGGCCTCCTAGATATTTACAAGTTCACTCTAAAGGAACACCAGTAGTGATATTTGAGCCATAGGCCTACTAGATATTTACAAGTACACTCTAAAGGAACACAAGTGATATTTGAGCCATAGGCCTACTAGATATTTACAAGTTCACTCTAAAGGAACACAAGTGATATTTGAGCCATAGGCCTCCTAGATATTTACAAGTTCACTCTAAAGGAACACCAGTAGTGATATTTGAGCCATAGGCCTACTAAATATTTACAAGTACACTCTAAAGGAACACAAGTGATATTTGAGCCATAGGCCCACTAGATATTTACAAGTTCACTCTAAAGGAACATAAGTAGTGATATTTGAGCCATAGGCCTCCTAGATATTTACAAGTTCACTCTAAAGGAACATAAGTAGTGATATTTGAGCCATATTCCTCCTAGATATTTACAAGTTCACTCTAAAGGAACACAAGTGATATTTAAGCCATATGCCTCCTAGATATTTACAAGTTCACTCTAAAGGAACACAAGTGATAACACAAGTGATAGTTTTGAGCCATAGGCCTCCTAGATATTTACAAGTTCACTCTAAAGGAACACCAGTAGTGATATTTGAGCCATAGGCCTACTAGATATTTACAAGTACACTCTAAAGGAACACAAGTGATATTTGAGCCATAGGCCTACTAGATATTTACAAGTTCACTCTAAAGGAACACCAGTAGTGATATTTGAGCCATAGGCCTCCTAGATATTTACAAGTACACTCTATAGGAACACAAGTAGTAATATATTTCAGTGTCATTTTATATTCATTGTCATGTTTTGTACTTGTACTGCTATGACATAAGTACATGTATTGTTGACCAGGATATTGTGACTGTTTTATATAGATTTGAAAAAAAAAATAACTATGTAACTCTGAAATCTTCCCAGTCTTACAAGCTCTGTATGAATCATATTTGTTTTTCTGCCAGGAATAGTTCATTATACTGTTCAAACATTTTTTTTCAACTTACCATTAGTTACAGTACTTTATATGCTGGTCAGATCAACCAACTAGTGCATAAACTTGCAAAAGGATCCAAAGAATCATTTGACTGACTCTCAATAACCAGAATGACAGTTGAAATCACAAGAGTGACAAATGACACCACAATCTTCAGTCTATCTGAAAACTGATCTCTCATAGCTCGTTTTCTGATGTGTCACATAAAGGATCTAGCGCAATCTATGGTGTCACCTCACATAGATGTGACTTACAAAATATTAATGGCAAAAAGATGTTATTAATTTTATATAAAAAAAAGAAAACAGTCCACAAAATTCCATCGGAATATCTATTGTCATTCAAACCCATCCAGGGTTATGAATATAATTCTGTACCACCATATTTTGTGTCCTCCATGTTGTTTATAATGTTTAAAATGTTTACATCTCTTTGCCCTTTAATCGCTTACAAGATTGTGTAAGACACATTTTTATTGGTTGAAAAGGACTGCACCCTAAAGCAGATCGCATTAGATACTATACACAACATATCAGAAAACAGGAGCATTAAGAGATTGGTTTTTAATTGGATTGAACAATCTTGTAAACATTAATATATGTTTTTTCAAAATACATTTAAAAATGCATGAAAGAAATGATTTTTCATAACATTCTATAAAAAGTTTGGAAAGTTTAAGGTTAAAAAAAAACAAATTTTGAGACAAACCCTTTTAAACAAATTAGGTTGGTTGCCTAGAGGCTTTTTTCAGATTTTGTTTGTTAGATTGTCCTATGCCACAGATTGCTTTGTGCCACACTCTTTTTAGTTAGGCCAATTTTTAATGGTGGAGAGGGCCTGGTTACAATATGCCTGGGAATAGACGGAAAGTAAACTAGCTGGCAAACATTATCAAGGAGCTACAATGTATATGTCTTGCCTGTAGCATATACTCAATAATAACAGTAACTGTGACCTAGTTTCCAGAAAACAGGTCAGACCAGCTCCAGTACCCAAAAAGGTACATCTAGCGTACATGGGGATCATTTGTGTGAAGTCAGATTCAATCCACCCAGTTGTTTAAGAGTTCTGTCCCAGAAACGATTTTCAGTGCCAATGGCCTAGTTTTCTGAAAGTATGTCAGACTGACCTTAGAACACCAAAAGCATATCTAGGACACATGAGGATCATTTGTGAGAAATATGGTTCCAATCCACCCAGTAGTTTAGGAGTTGCTGGCCTGAAAAACGAAATGTTGACGATGCAGTACTACCGCTGGACGGAATTAGTGATCCCTGTCTCGCAGGCAAGACAAAAAATCAGCATAGGTTCCAGGGACTAAAGATGAATCTTTATGGTTTAAATTTTGATGCTCTAACCACTCAGTCATTGTGACCCCCTTCATATTATGATACCTTATGGGTTCATATATCATATGTCAAAGTTAGTGAAAAATCCATTGCAGAAAGGAATTAGCTTCATCATCCTTAAATCATTATCTTCAAAACTAGATCCTTATAATAAATTCAGCTTTATATCGATGTCAAAGAACTATACTCACAACTACAGAACATTTTTTAAACTTGTAGATGTTGTAAGGTGTTTATAACAAAACTTTACTTGGTATAGATACTTTATGCCATTTTGCAAATTTTACTGCTCCTGTGTAGTCATAAAGATAAAACCTGATTTGTCACAAGTCCTAATTCTTTGTAAATTGTGTGGGCCTAGGACCGATGTCAACACTTTGCAAAGATACAATATCTCTACTCCCTTTTAAAGGAAGTCTCTGGTATAATCAGGACCCAGAACATTGTATCCAACCAGCGAGGCAAAACCTCTAGTAGCCATTGAGCAACTGCAAGCCATTTAGTAAACTCAAAACAAATTTCAGACATTAAGAAAATTTATTATTTTTGAACAACCACATTTATGTTTAATTTTGATGAAATCCTTACTGTTGTACCATTCAAATATTTAACTATATACAACAAATGCATGACCAGGCATGATCAATTAACTAAAGTCTAGTCATACATCAATTTAAAAAAAAAACATGAAAATGAAAATGCCGCCCCATTGAATTCTCTCTCTCCTTTCTTAGACTTCTCACACTCTCATTGGTTTACATTGTATTCAAATTTGTTTCATTAAACAATGGAGAATCTGTAGAATTACGTAACACGTTTTATAAAATATGATCCTCCATACTAGTGCCACGCAGACTCCTGTACCGAGTAATTGAGTATTTTGTAGACGGGTCAGTTATTTCTATGACAAACTACAGTTTACATAAACCAGAAATCCTGCACTACTTAATTGTTTCATCATTTAACTTTTCAAGTTTAAGTGTAGTGTCTCCAGCTTCAAAATTGACAACCATTCTTCAAACATACAAATTTTTTCAAAATGCAAAGGGAAATTTTTTATAGATTTTGGCTAGTAAAACATCAAAGAAATTAAGTTATGGCAAATGACACTTGATGACTAGGACCCTATACTCTGTAGTATATTTACTGGAGTAATGTATGATTTCTGGCTGTATTTTAAACAAAACAGTCCGCCATGAAAAACACTATACCAACACAATACTAGTACAGGAGCACCTTTTGTGCATTGGAACATATTTGGATATTATACAAGATTCCATTTATATACTTTCTACTATCAACAACTGAAACATTAATAACAACATATTTGCTGACATGAAAATGTTTAGATCAGTGTTAAACATTACACTTTAGTATCAAAGTTCAATGACTTTATGCTGAAGGCAAATCAACTTAATCTATTGGAAGTGCTGCCACTGATAATACATAGCTCAAATGAAATGCTTTAATTACTGTCATAATAAAGATCTGAGAAAGCATTACTAAGATATAACAAAACCCAAACATATACTAAAGCATCCAAATCATTAAGTGAAAATGGCACCAAAATACCTTTTTTTTATCTAGTGAGCAACTTGTATATCATTTATCAATTGTGCATACTGTAACACATAATGAACTTTTGTTTGGAACTAGCAAGATTAATTTGAATTCTGGTACAAAAATATATCAATGTGTTGAAAGTGAAAAATATAGATATATATATATATATAAAGAACAAAAAAAGGAGGAAATAAGGCAAAACAAAAACTCCATTTACTGGTGTGTTGCAGTAGGCTTGAGAACGTTGGTTTCATTGAAAGTTGGTAAAAAGATGCCACAATATATTGTCACATATTTATAAAAAAAAAAGAGTTGCCTGATATGTTTGCTTGAACTCCCATGTACTGCTATACATTTGTAAAACACCCTGGCTGTAGCCATCCTTAATCCTGTCCAAATGAAAAACATTCTAATACTGTTCATCAGTTTCAAATTTTCAAATAATCAGTTTTGAAGGCATTCTTTAATTTGTCTAGTATGGAGAAATAGTTAAATGTGAACATTAATTGTACAATTTTGCTCTCTTACAAACTCTGAATATTCAAATAAATGTTTTATCATTCATTGCACTCTATGGTCCAATTCCCACAGAATTTTTTTACATAAATCAGAATGAATCACAACACTTAGAGGTAAACTATTATTAATAATACTTTTTACAAGTTTGAACTGTTAAGAGTGAACAATGCTAACAATGAAGCAACTCACTTCAAACAAAGATAAAAAAAAAAGGTTCACCTGATTTTTCAGCTAAGGTGAGCTACAATTTTAAGTATTTCTCTTCATAAAATTCAACGCAGCACTGGATAGATGTTTCCATTTGTTTTTCTCAAACAAAGATAAAAGAATGAAATTTGGCATATAGGTACATCTGAATGTTACAAATATGACATCACATGCCGCAGCACAACAGCAATGACTAGTTTAATACTACACATAAAACATCCCTAAAGCAGCTATTGTTTGAGCTATTTCCCTTTGTTGCACTTTAAACTATAGTCCCATAACAAGTTCATCCCCTGCCAACTTTTACTTCCCCACTCTCATATAACAAATCAACAGACAAAAAAATTATAAAACATTATTTCTATCATCTAAAACAAAATCTAAAAAAGATTGCCCTGGTAAATTGTGGTAATTAAAAAGTTTGCACACAATACTATGTGCAGAAAAAAAACAAAAGGAAAACAAAAATGGTTAAATTGCACTTAACTTATAAAATTGAAACATCACAGATACGCAAACTGTAATATCAAAAGATTTGTGATAAGACTTTAATATCACAAATATCTTATTTTGAAGGCTTCCAATACATATTCCAATGTTGGAAGCACCAATTAAAAGCATTTAGTATAACAATTGCATATCAAACATAGATCAAGCACCATATTTTAATAAATATATCTAATGTGTCAGATCATATACAAATTATATGACAACTTTTGAGACATTTTTAATGAGTTAAGTGTGCAATTTATGATTATGAGGAAACAATGATGGGCAGAGGATGAAAAATAATTGACATTGAAAAAATAAATAAGAAATGTACTTCACTTTGACAATTGGGCACAAACTTCAATGTTAATAGCAACCTTCCAATGACCATATGATGTCACATGTACACACAAAAGTCAAACACCGATTATCTGGACCTTTTGCTAAAACCGACTCATGGTAAGCCGTATATTTCTTTCATATTTTAGGTTGAAAAAGTTCAACCAGACAATAAATTAAAAAGAATCTGTCCTCATAGAGTCCAGATTATTGGTGTTCGACTATAACCTTTGCCAGATTTACAATTTATAGAAAAATCATTACACCTCAGCTTTTACATGTAAATTATTTTTTGGAGCCATGACATTCATTTCCTGGATTTATCTGAAACACTGGGAAAATTTCTCACAAGTAAAAACTGCAATTTACATTATGGATACAATGTCAAGGTAATGATATTGCAGTATTGTCATTTTGTAGTGGATATATCACATGTGGCACAGAAAGCTCCAACCAGACACAAGTTACAGTTAACTTGAAAAACATTTTCCCTAGTCCAGTAACTCTTGTCTAAAAAATATGTAATAAGATTGTACAATGTCACACAATTTGTTATGCAAACAAAGAAATATTTTTGTTACAATTCAAATGAACTGACTTCACATGACAATCTTACATGTCTGACTCTGGCATGGAAAATGCAGCAATACTGGTAGGTGGCAAGGTAGTATTTTATAAACAAAATTACTTTTACCAAATATTCATTGATTTAGAAAATCTTTCCTAAAGTTTACCCACAATTATACAATTACAATCACAAAATATTTCAACCATTTTATGGATCACAAGTTCCTGATTGTAGTTCTTGCACGCAGGTGTTTTTTTTTTTAAAAAAATATAAAAAATGCACAAAATAGTAAATTTGCTATAAATTGTTTTCAAAGTTATTTGTAGTTGTTTTAAGCATCTTTTACAACACTGCCAATGTGCACATTTATATTCGTTGAATCTGGCTGCCCCAACATTGACACAAATGAACGCAATTTTTGTGAAGTTATAATTTTAAAATCTGATGAAATGACGAACACATACTCAATACTTGTATAGATGATATTAGGTTATCAATGGTCTGAACACATTTTGGAATGTTTATCATATCGTTTATTCCAGCACTGCCTTTAACGAGACAAAACTGGATATATATATATATATTATCTGGATCCCCAACTTGATTTACAGTTCGAGAAGACATATAAAGAAAACAATCTTCTCCACAATCTAATGTGAACATTTGGCACATAGTAAAGTATTGTAATGGTTTGTGACGAGAATTACTTTGTGGAAAGTCACAACCATACACAAAATACAAATATATAAAATAACCTCATACTTTTTGCTTATGTTACAAAATAATACAGAGGGATAGGGTTCCCATATTTTAGACCCTATTCCGAGATTCATTAAGATTCTATATACACTGAAATCGGGTCAATATACTTATCATTGAAAACAAGGTAGAATTTCAACATTAAAAACATTCTTACTAATTACTACAAGACGTTGGTAGTGGCGTAAGTATATTTTCCAGTGTAATCTATCATGGATTCGGTAAATTCTAAAAGTAACATAAATCTATAATGACATGAAAATGTACTGAAATATATCCAAAAGGATAGAGGATTTACAAAATACTTATAATAAAAGGTATTATTGTATGAATTTTTCCCATATCAGTAAGATTTTAGCATTGCTTAAATATAACTATAAGGTTGGTGTTCATTACAGAACCCAAGGGATCATGATACACTTCCTGTAGGGATCCAGAATTACAGTTTATACTACATGTGTATGTCCAGGTTCATCATTGCTAATTCAACAGCTCATCTACATAAGCATTTTGACCCTGCAGGAATTACTTATTCGTCTACAATTATGCAGCAATTATATTTTTGTAAAGTATGGACTAAAATTGTTTTTTTTTCACCAATATAAATATATCTACCTTTGCCACAGACCCCTCTCACTACAGAAATAAGAGCTTGTATCATTTGAAAATCTTAAGTTATACAAATATTCATATGCATAAATATTCATAGCAAAGTGTTTGTTCTTGGGACTATATATCACAGTTATTAATAGATGGGACTTCAAAATAACACATTTGTGCAGGAAATTTTAAAATATTATATAATACTAAAAAGAAATTCCAAAAAAGCAAAAGTTGGATACAAAATTTTGAATTTCCATCTGTTAAATAACTGAAAAACTGGCTCAAGTTGAGAATACATCTTAGTGAAAGACATCACGGTATATACACCTTAAAGTACATAAACAAAATACAGGTTTACTTCTTGGTATATTCAACATTTGTGAAACTAGCCTTCATTAAAACAATTCATTTTCAGTATGTCATTCTAAGAAATGACAAGGTAACAGCTTTTTCACAATAAAGTAACAACAAAATACAATTTGTTTTAATATCAGCATTGATATGATCATGTAAAATTGTCACTTTATAAAAAAAATTTCTGATATGGTAATAAAACAATTCCAATAAATAAATTTATATCAACAATGGATTGAAAATGATAAGACTAGATTCACAAATTATAAAAGTATTAAATGTCTTTCTTCAAACTGCTTCATTCTCAAAATAAAAACCCACTATAACTTCATTTCCCCCATTTATTCAACTTTCTAGGAAGCAGAATTTCATTCTGCAGAGAGATACAAGGCTAAACAAGCAAGATGTCATCTATATTGCCAAGTCCAAGGAAAGAGTTCTTGTTCGCAGCACCAAAATTGTGTGCTTTTTTCATTTGATTGATTGTTAAAACTTCAATGATGACGTAAAACACAATCCAATACTTTGGGTTCAATGTAAGTAAAAAAAAAAGAACAATATCTTAGCAACTGTAACATATTTCTACAGTATAAAGTCTTAAAAAAAGTATCTGATGAGAATTTCAAATATCAACACATGTCTTACAAGAATGCACAAATATAACACCATTTGTCATGTACATAATAGTGTAAGGTAACACACAAAAATCAAAATTCTCAGACAAAATAACATTACATAAACCAGTCTTGTAGCTCATTTAGTAATTACTTTGCAGTTCTGTCAAACATTATTTGATCATTCCTTGTTCAACAACTACATAAATCCATGAATATTTGACATTCAGTATAAAAGATTCAATAGTCAAACAACTTTATTTTCAGTTAAGTCCGATATTACTCTAATCTTTGTTTCTTAAATTTAAACAGGACGGCATCATTGCAAATTTCACCACAATAACTACACAAATAATAAAATCATGAAGAAAAAATGGTATTAAAGATGGAAAACAGAAGTAGAACCAGCATTGTTTTTTTTTCCTTTGTAACAACATTGTCATGGAACTGGTCAAGTATACAAAAACGTCCATGATCACCAGAAAAAAGCACCTGTAGGGTCAGACAAATGTAAAGCCATATATCACTTCTAATTTCCACTTTACCCTGGCTGATCAGAATAGCATTCTACATAACAAACTGAGATGGATTATCAGGTGTGCTTTAAAGACCCCAATGGCTTTGTATAATAGTTAAAAGTGGCATTTGTCAATTAACAGTGCTACCATGTAATGTCCCTTTTACAGAATGTATTGACCGAGGGACAATCTTCTATATGTTTAATACTTCAGGCTAACAATACTGCTATATATACATAATCTAATCTTATCAAAGCACGTAATGATCTAAATCATAGAAACATACTGATAATCAGCTTTGTCATAACTTTATAGGAAAGCTTCACTTTAAATATAAGGCTAGTCAGTGACATTGGGCATTTCTTTTTTTCATATCAGGCATCTTCAATAAATGAAGCAGATTTCATATTTTAAGTTTATCAATCAGACACCTGTCATTTGGTCCCTCCCAAATATTAATTTACATCATACAGATATATTCCCCAATTTTATGTAGAAATCTATTACAATAATCCTCATCTTAGATTAACTTATGTATATACCCATGATGCCCATATAAAACCCTGCTACCATTTAGAAAGGAGATTCTTCAATATATTTATGATGGATTGTATAAAAATTTTGTCCTATTACTTAACCCTTTCCCCCCCATTTATATTTATACAAGTATCAAAACATTTCAATCTGATTTTTCTTCTTTCTTTAGAATAACAGTACAAAAGCTCTCAAAAAGTCACAATTACTTCAATGTAAAATTGCTTTAGCATGTAGCAAAATTTACAATACAGGGGTTATGAAGTACTTTTTAATAATGTGAGCTCTCTTCACAAGCAAAATCTCAGTCGATACAGTGGAATTTCTTTGTTTTATTTCAACAATAATTCATATTGTTGATTCACCAATTTCTCTATGGCTCTAACACTTCCTTCAGATCATTTCTGCAAGTGTCCTATTTTACTTGTAAGCAAAACTTGGTACTCAAAATTATGAGGCAAGATGTTCAACAAGAAGTACGTTGAACAAGGTTTTAGTTTGTCAAACCCAAGCAAACCACAGAGCATGAGTCACATCAGTAGATTATAAGAACTGGTTCTACCAAACTGTTACCCTGCAAATTGTACAACATGCAAAAGAACAAATGTGGTTGTCACGCTCATCTCCCATTTTAATTGCCCCACCAGTCTGGTGCATTTCCACCGCCTTGATTGCTGTAGGAACCACCATAGGAGCCACCATAGTTACTGTACTGACTGTACTGGTTGGCAACAGGATTACTGAAGTTGTTGTACATATTGCTCTGTTGCTGGGGTTTGGGTTTATTCTGCTGACGATAATCACGAGATCCAAAACCAGAGCCACCAAATCTGAAAAAACAACAAACAACTTGATATAGAAATCATATGAAGTTGAACTTCACTTAACCTTCAAAACATTTTTCATCTTTAATGGTTCCCTATGCTCCTCTTGAAAACTATAAGGAAGCTGCCCAATTTTAATGTGGCAAGAAAAAAATGTGGTTACAATGTACCTAGGAAAAACCATGATTCTTTTGCAAGTTAACTTGCAAACTACCCAATATGATCAACTAAGAATCTAGCCAGGTTCAAAATAATACAGAATAAAAGTTATCAAAGATTTGTCCAAGCAGTATAATAAACAGGGGTTTTCCCTACTAATCGGTTGATATTAAAAATACATATCACAGTGCTGCAGACAAATTTATGAGCACTTTGGTATAATGCCAATCAATTCCAAATCCAGTGGGTATTTTTACCCACAAAATATCTGTTAAGTGGGTACTTTCCAATTCCGTTGCCATATTACGATTGCCACTGATTTTATTATAAAGACTTGGTTCCAAAATTACCACTAATTAATCTGTGTTTAATTGCCTATTCAATATAAGTCTACAATTTAAACATCTGGGTGTGGGTCAACTTAACTGCATTACCACTACAGCGCTTTAACACACATTATGACCAAGATCCATTCAGAACAAATGAACTCAATTTTTTTATCTTTCAGCAGGTTTCAGAACCAATGTGTTCAATTTTACGCTTCAGTTTTTATTGCATTGGGTATCTTAAGCATGGATTTTAATTTGCTTGCATATCATTTTATTCTTCATGCGTAAATATGCAAATACACAGCTTATCTGGAGCACTGTTCATCACATTACAATTAACATAAAATTTTTGTCAAGACATAAATATTACTTTATCAGGACAACAAATTTTAAACATGTCTTAATCTTTAACCCTTTCCATCACTAAGTATCTACATGGTAAGTTCTTTTGTATTGTCTTAGACCAGTCTATTATGGTCTGTAGTGTTCAAAGGGTTAAGCATTTCAAACTGATCTTTGCTACATGCAATATTTGATATTACTAAATAATTTATCACTAACTTACTTACCAATATCATTAGCTACATAATCTACCTAGAAGTCAAAAGTAACTTAAGGCAATGATCCAGCTATACTGTATATTGGGCATATGGCAATAAAAGTCAAGAGAGAAAATGAAATGAAATGAAATGAAATAAGCAATTTGGTAAAGAAAATCTCCATACTATTAACACAGCAAATGATAAAATGAAACAATGTATTGGAATATACCTTCTGCCTCCTCCACGTCTATTAGCAGATGGTGGAGGTCGAGCCTCGTATGCCATGGATTCAAGCCATGATGGTACTTCCTGATGTGCCTCTACCAACAAGTCCATTAAATCACGTACAATGTTCTTGTTCTTCTCATTGAAGAAAGATGTGGCAAGTCCTGTAGTTGAAAATTTAAAGTCACTTTCAGATTGAAAATAATAGATTTGAATTTTCATTTTCATTGTAGCCATATCAGTTCATAAGACAACACTTAAACATTAAGTCTTTTTTCAAAGTGCTAGCATTTGATATTAGGATGTCTATTAGAAAGATTGGGAAAACTGTCATCCATTGATCTATAGCTAAGACTGAACATTACCCTACTGGTTAGAAAATCCTACCAACTAGTAAATTTAGGAGGGTGGGCTTTAGCATGCACAAACATCTGTAGCTGATAACATTCAAGACTTACTGAGTTCAGGTGGGACAACACACACCTACCATCAAATACAGCGTCAATCATCAAATTTCTAAATGCAGTAATGCGAATGTTTAAAGTAGTTTCTAATGTAATTTTTTATGTACCAAGTCATTTAGCATATAGATGGCTTTGATAATTAAAATTATCAATCTAGTCTATTTTCTCCTGCTAGCAAGATTTATATCACAATAAACAATTACAAAAATGCATGAATAGAGATAACAAAAACAGAATCGCTTTGAAAATGCTTTAAGTGTACTTATTATATTGTTTCAAAACTGCAGAAAAAAGTAGGAGTTGGAATTTATGCACAATTGCTATAAGATATTGGAATTTTTGTAATAACTTGCATAATAGGTGTGATGAAGTTCATAAACCAATGGGATAAGTAAAATGATGTCTACACCAATGGTAACACTAATAGTATACTGACAATCAGAACAGTTAACTTTGAGCCTTTGAAAACAATTCTTACCCAAATTTCCGACTCTTCCAGTTCTTCCAATCCTGTGGACATACTCTTCAATGTCACTGGGAAGGTCAAAGTTGACTACATGTCTTACATTCTGGATATCCAAACCACGAGCAGCTACCTAGAATTAAAGATGGTAAACATGACAAAAATTGGAATTTTCCTCATTTTTACAACCCTGGATACCATATCTCTACAGGTAAAAATCTGCAGTCTGACAGAATACCAATGCTATAATACTGACCTTATCTTGATAAAGGCCATACTGCTTGGAAATACATAAATCTGTCAATATCAGAAATATACAGATCTGCTGATACCAGAATCACATAGATCTACCTGTATTAGAAATACATTAATCTGCCAATATATAAGAAATACATAAATCTGTCTATATCAGATTTACATATATCTGTCTATATCAGAAATACATAAATCTGCCTATATCATAAATACACCAATCTGTCTATATCAGAAATACCGTATTTTACGGCCTATAGGTCGGTATTTTTTCTCTCCAAAGTTGTGACCTCGACTTATTCACCGCATCGACTTATCTTAGTGAAATATTTAACTTGTATCTGCAATTCCCCATTTTAACATTGTAATTCAACATTTTTCACTGGATAACGTAGGGGCCTACTCCAAACACCGATTTGTTTTACACTTAATAGAACGATTAAATGTGACTTCATGTGTGCGTAATGCACTGTGTTCATAATCAAGTGACAAAATAATGATCTTTCAAGTTACAATATCATTGGGATTCAAGACTGTGTCAGAAACTGCGTAATAAAAATACACTGTTAACATTACATTTATACCGGACAGTTTACACTTTTCAATGATTCCCTTATCTCGGCACCCCACTGTGATATCGAAGTTTTCATTCAGACTCTCAGGACACTACAAGCTGTGTTCACTGGAATGTGACCTTCAACTGATAAGGATCCCGCGGCAGTCTTTGAAGTTGGGAAAGTTTTGGAAAAAGTGTTACATAAATTAATTGACACTCAACTTTGAGTATTTAATTGTTTGATAATTGCAGGTACATAATAATTTAGGCCAATGTAAGGATAAGAGAAAGTGTTAACAGCATAAAGAATTTAATGATGATTTGACAGGTAACATAATAGCGATGTATGTATACATAATCAGTACACACGAGTAATATAAGTGATGTTAAATATGATAAAATGCATCTTGTAAGCCTTTCAATCACTCCTATTTAATAATGTACAGTAAAATAGGCCTATTACTCTGATTATTTTAGTAGGCTACCATCATTTCAGCACCAGTTATTAAACGATGTATTTTTGTGTTCTCCCATTCACGTTTCCATCTCTGCCGACATCGACCTGTCTTCCACTTCGACCAATCTAATACTTATAGCTTGATTTTTGCCAAAAATCGGCCATTTAACCTATCCCCCATATCGACCTATAGGCCATAAAATACGGTACATAAATCTGCCTATATCAGAAATACATAAATCTGTCTATATCAGAAATACATAAATCTGCCTATACACGTTTTGACATGTGACATCGATAAATATAAAGAGAAGTTCTAAATATATGCAGCAGATATATCCTATTCATGTTAACCAAGTGGTAAAATCTTATATCAATCTTTGAATTCTCACTATAACAAACCCCCCAAAAAGGTACTGCAATCACCAGAAAGGTCAGTTTTTTCCTATTAAAAAAATGTTAAAGGTCAATGTCAGATATTCTTCTTTACCTACTCTAATTCAAAGTAACTGAACTTGTTCTCCCTATAAGATGCATCATTTTACTATATGCAGGTTGATGTATATTTTGTCTGAAATTCCAACATACTTACTGCAGTAGCAACAATAATTGGCCTTTCTCCCATTCTGAAAAGTCTCAATGCTTCCTCTCTCTCTTTTTGTGACCTATCACCATGGATACTGGTTGCTGGATAACCTTCCCTAATAAGGAAATCTTCAAGTGCATCTGCTCCCTTTTTAGTCTCCACAAATACCAAAGTTAAAGAGTCCGGACCAGCAGCAGCATTCAGAAGATCAAGAAGGAATGACCGTTTCTCATTTTCTTCAACCCATACTACTTTCTGAGTTATGTTCTCACTGGTACTTCCAACACGTCCAACAGCCAAAAAGATGTAGTTGTCCAAAAAGTCACATGCCAGTTTCTGAAATACATTTAAGCATACTAAACAAAAGAACAAGATTTGTGTGCTAAATATGAATGATTCAAACTGAGGTTAAATTAAATTAGAAACATTTGAATCAACATACACTCATGTACCAATCCTACCGAAGCTAACAAGTTGATCATAATTTTAGACATTTATCAAATTATACAGGTTAGATGTTTATTACAATGTATACATCATTTTATTCTCTTGAATTTTTTAAATATAAATTCTAAAGACTGTCGTGTTTAGCTCAAAAGCTCTCAGGTAAAATGGAAAGACATGAGACAGAAGACAACTCAAAGACATTTTGACTTCAATTTTCAGTAATGGGACACAAACTTTGTTTATGAATTACTAAATTATAAAGCATGAGAGGAAGGAGAAAATTTTTAATGTCTGTTGGAAATTTAAATGACCTATCTTTAACTTGAAATCAGAAATATAAAGACTTACCTGAATTTCTTTTGGAAAGGTTGCACTGAACATGAGTGTTTGTCTGATGCCACACTGTGGCATGCTATCCTTTTCAACAATTCTTCGAATCTGTGGTTCAAAACCCATGTCAAGCATACGATCAGCTTCATCCAAGACAAGGAACCTTAAATCACAAAATCATTTTCTTTAAAACTATTCACAATCTCAACCATACATTAAGCAAACACAAAAGTTCATCATTACCAACTTCTTTTTTATGGATTTCATATAATCTAGACATTATATAAATACTACACTGACAGAGGAGTACATATCAACTGAAGGTTATGATTTATCCATAATCATTCAAATGCAACCAAGTGTTAGTTATGTCTCAAAAAGAAGTATAGGACATATTCCAAGGGCAACAAGCATTATCTAACTTATGGTTATGATTAACAGACATAAGACAAAATTGAAATCAGTACAATTTTAATTTGACATCTCCAGCCCTTTTGTCAAGACCATCATCACACAGTATACGGTCACAGCTTACATCTTTTTCCCCCTAATCATTGTTGAGGAATTATGAAATTTATTAATTAATTGGATGAATTAATTAACAGTAAACAAAAGCCATGAGATATTTCCACGTACAAATAAAACAAAACTGCCCAAATTTTTTCTGTATTAAGTGATAACAAGAAACAATATCAATTTATAACATGATAAAGTTCATCCTTACTTGCAACATTCAAGTCCAATTTTGCCTCTCTCCAACATATCTACAAGTCTTCCTGGTGTGGCTACCAAGAGATGACAACCACGATCAAGGTCACGCATCTGAGCTCCAATATCAGCACCACCATACACTACACAAGGGCGCACACGTGATCTATATGCAAACTAAAATAAACAATAAACAATAACATAACATTTACTTAAAACACATGTATTACTTGTTCACTGAATATATCCGACTCACATCATCAAACATATTTTGTAACGTTATCCTGATCCTGTAATATACCATGTATAAACATCATATTTGCATTATGTAATCTATTTCAATTGGTTTACAAAATTCTCAAATATTATAGCAAATTTTGAAATACAATTACAATGCTGTCACACGATTTTACACACCTAAGACTTTGATCCAGAACATAAATTAATTAAATTAGCTTTCTCAATTTTTTGACAAAAACATGTTAACTTAATCGAGCCAATTCCCGTACACTGAAAAACAAACAATAAACATCGTGTTCTAATCCAAGGTCCAAATGTCACACGATTTTGTGCACTGTTCCCTTTCTAGGCAGTTGAAGATGTAAATCAAGTATATTCCTTCATATCATTTGATTTTAAATTCAATATGATGATTATAAAAGTGATGGAAATCTTTTCATGCACCAATTTAGAGCTTGAACAAATTCTGCTGTCAACTTGCTTCTTGATTATGAATATTCATTACAAGCTATTATCGTCAAGATGACGTAGACGTCAACACTGCTATAGCTGACCAAAAGGCTCAAATGAGGTAAAATATTTGTGCGTTTTTACTTTTAGGATAAAAATGATTGATTTCATGCAATAGTAAAAAATAGCAAGCAAACTTTTTATTTTAAAAGGTCTATTAAGATCCAACACCTTTGAAGCAAATTCTCATCTATTCTAATGTGTTGAGATGGACAGCAGCATGGGTGCAATATAATGTGACACAACAGTATTTTTATTTCTTATAAAACTGGAATGGTAAATACAGACATGTGAAAAAAAAACATTCTTAACTACATCTCTGTTTTTATGATTTAACATTAAAACAAGTTCCTTCATTTGTTTTTTGTCAGTCTCCATGTGATGGTCTTACCTTGCGAGCTTCGTCGTAGATTTGTGAAGCCAACTCACGAGTGGGTGCTAACACCAAAGCAAGTGGATACTGCTTTCTACGACCATATGAACGTCCTTGACTTTGTGCCTAAAAAAGAAACAGATAACAAAATTCAACAAAACACTGAAGTGTAAAAAACAAAAACTATAAAGCAAGCAAATACTTACAATTAAATTTTAATTATAATTACACAAAAACATGATAATCTCATGATTTCATTTCTTTCATACCAACATTGGCCAAGTAATTTTTTGAGAAATTCAAATTTTCAAACACGTATTCACATAACAAGTATCCTTATGAATGCAAAACAACAGATAACACATTGCAACAAGGTGCTTGAGCAACTCAGTTAATCTAATAATCAACTAACCAATGACCTACTTCTGAAAACCTGGATATGGAAACATCAAACAAAGGACTTTGAATAATGGCCGTAGATTAACAAATCGTATACGCTCTTTGAATAATGGCCCACAGAGTTATATCCATAATACAAATCAGTTAAATTTTTAATGCTCTTTAAATAATGACCCTTAGATTTTTAATTTTATAAAAAATAAATTTCTGATGCTCTAATAATAATGGCCCTAAGATTTACACATCTTATACATTAAAGGTTGAGTTTCTGACAACCTTTCCAAAGCATTGTCTTAAGCAATACTTGGTGTTGTTGTTAAGTAGACTGAGCAACTTACCTGTGGTGGCAAATCTTCTGGTCCATTCTCATATATTCTGTTCAACACAGGTACAAGGAATGCAGCTGTCTTACCAGAACCTATAGGACAGGAATTAAATCATATACATTTTAGAAAAAGATCAAATATATTTATATTGTAATAACATAAATACTAACGTATTAAACAGATCTTTATAATAAAACATAATTTTGGTCACAGTACTACATAAGTGCAAAACTTCCAAAATAACTAAAGACAAATAAGTAAAGAAGAGAGTCACCTCACAATACTTTTTGTCAAAGTTTTTCTCTTCATTATCCATTAATTTGAAATTTACAGGCATCATGTTCTTTCTGTTTGTAGGTAAACAATTGGGAAAACTTAAGTCCAAGTGTATGTGCAACATCTCTTATGGAAAAACTTATATCTACATGGACTGAATAATTCTAAATTATCATTTTACTATGATGAGATGACAAGTAAAATAAGTAAATGATCATTTATTTTTTGTTTTAATGAAGTACAAAGATATGGATGAGGAGAACTGAGGTGGTTTGGATTATAAATAATTGCAGATGACATAACATACATTGAGACTGTCTACATTTAAGTGACTGCACAAACCTGTTTGAGCACAAGCCATCAAATCCCTCTTGTTTAGAACTATTGGTAAAGCATACTTCTGCACAGGTGTTGGCTTGGAGTACCTACTTAGTACTATGTTGTTCCTGATGATTTCACCAAGAACACAGTCTTCAAACTACAAAAAAAACAAACAAACCACCGATACTCTAAATTTTATACATTTATAAAAGATTCATTTGCTTTTTATCTTATATTCAGCATCATGAAAATTGTTATTTATGGCATCACCTAGAACTGTACACAAATTAAGAAACATCACCTATTTTAAATGAAGTGTAAAATATGTTGATATTTGAAAACAAGATGAAAATTAAAAAAAAATGAAATACAAAGCAACAAAAGATTAAAACACTGCATCTGCAAAACTAGAAGAGTGAAATAAAAACCTTAACTATCAGGGTCCGAAGTCACCAAATTTTCTCAAAATTTTAACTAACTTTTCATGATTTTATGTTAAAAACACGCAAAAAACAGGGCATGTTTATATATTGACGGCATATAATTATAAATAATGATCAAAATCATTGTTCATTTGAACAAAATTTCAGAAATATTAAAATATTGTGCGAGTACGTACTCAAATTTTGAGTACCGTTCTCAACTTATTTATTCGTTTTTACAGGAAAATCCTTAGTATGGCACAAAAATTTATATGTGAATGATAAGAAATAATAATATGCTTCCTAATCATTCAAACCCAAACATTTTACAAACGATTTTATAGTAAAAATAATGAAATAAAAGTTGAGCTTGAGTATTGAGTAAATTTGGTGACTTGTTTTTGGTCCAGGATAATGATAAACCACAGACAGTTCATGTTGACATAAGCAGTACTTACAGTTTCAATGTTCTTTGGAGAACTCTCTCCAGTTGCCTCCACTGGAATATCTTCATATTTGTCAAAGTTGATTCCAGTGTTTCCACCACCAAAAAGCTCTCTAAAATAATGATGAAATCAATTTCTGAATCTATATTCTGTTTAAACCATTTTCTCAAAAACACTTCAATTCTATGGATTCTAAAGAAACTCTTTAAATCGAACAACTTTAATAAAAGGATGAGGAAACTGATACTTACTCCTCTAATCTTTGATTAGGAGGAAGTGGTACGGACCAGTTTTCCTTGGTAGCCTCTTGAGGGTACCTGCCTCCAGTATTGTATTCAGTTCTGTTGTCCCAACGGTTGTTGGTACTAAAGCTGTTGTTTGGGTTAGGAGCATTCCGAGGTTCACGATCATCATCAAGATTGTCCCACCTACCTCCAGAGTAGGGTGGAGCACTTCCCATTCGCTGATAGCGGTCACCACCACTGTAATTGTTAAATCTATCACCACTGTTGTTGTATCTATGTCACGATACAAAAAGCGTGAATGAAGCATTATCAATATATATACACACACACACACATTGCAAAACAGATGTTGTACAGTCACATAACTTCTTAATACAGCAAATGGCTTTATAAATTTTCATCTGCAGATTTTGACTCAATACAGTATCACTTAAAGAGTCACTGAATAATGAAAATTTGTTACATTAGAATTCCATTCATCACATCTGATACAACACAAGGAATTTTACTTTTTTGCAGCTATGGGGCTACTTTTTCTTCCATTTTGTATAATTTATAAAAATCAGTAGTTTTCAAGATAACTGATCTATCATGAAAATGTCTTCCTCTAAACACTAATAAACATGTCTTGACAAATGGAACAAGAAAATACATAGTTTGGCTAGGAGATCTCAATAGTTTATGATATTTGACAACTTCTGAATTTTTTGCAAGGCACCATCAAACTTTTCTTGCTACAACGTAAAAGACAATACATGGTCTCAGAGTAAATATTTCAATAACTTTCAACACCAAGTTTTAATCAGAATAGCCAAGTTGAGCCTTCAGCTCAGATAAGCCAAAAGCTTTTGCGTTCTCTGAAATTTATTATTCTTTTAGATTTTCAAAAATATTTCCATTTTTACCTTCCAGGTGCATTATTTTGAAAACCTCCACTTCCTCTGCGGTTGTAATTGTTGAAATTACCACGGTTGCCACCCTGGTTATATCCACGATTGCTGTAGTTGTTGTAACCTCCTCTGTCAGCCATGTCTACAGTCAATACCAAAAAATAATACTTGGTTCAATCAAATATTATAGCACAGGGATCACCAAACAATAAATACTTAAAGCTAGCAGAAATGTTCAGGGAGAAGACCATCTCAAAATAAATTTATAGCATTCAATCGACTTTTCACATGATCCCAAGTTTTTGTTAAATCTCCCAAGCCACATATCATTTAATGGGAGCAACAAAAGATTAGTTTTTTATTTTTCAAAGTTTCCTTATTTCCTTTATATCAACCAAGATAAAATGAATCATGTTAAACTTTCTTTCTTTTGGGAGTAAATGAAATTCATAGATGCAAAGCTGCAGTTTTCATATTTCAACAGAAGGAATGTAACAACCTGAAATGTTACTTAAGAAATAAGCTGGTAGAAACTTACTAGGCTGACTGTAGCTTTGAGGTGGCCCTCCATTCATGTTATTGAAGTTGCCACGCCCCTGGTTATATCCACCTCTGTATCCTCCATCTAAAAAATGCAAATTATTTTTTCAAAATCTAGGTCATGAACACTGAAGTATATAATTGCCATTTGTCAAATTTATTTTCTCACATATATGTATTATTTTCAAGATAATAATTTTTCCGTTGATTACTTCAGTTAACAAACTGAGAAATAAAAAACC
Source organism: Atrina japonica (assembly GCA_030159075.1). Lineage (NCBI taxonomy): Eukaryota > Metazoa > Mollusca > Bivalvia > Pterioida > Pinnidae > Atrina > Atrina japonica. The sequence goes on along the minus strand of BROG01000706.1, from coordinate 241,621 downwards.
AAGCTGGAGTAGAAGAGAGTCAAACATTTAAGGATCAAGACAAAAAGGTCTATATTATTTGTGAACGTAAGTCATTTAAATAATATGCAAATACATAAGCTAGATTTATAACTGAGAAAAACTAATTTGCTAATTGACAAAAGTCAACATGCATTGCAAAAAGCTGAAAATATGTGTTCTTTAAAGACAGACTTCAAATAAGCATTTTCAGTGGTAACAAACAATGACTTGAAATTAAATACAAATAACTACCTCTGCCACCCCTGTTGTCAGTTGGGAATGGAGGAGGAGGATAGTTTGGCACCATTCCCATGGGGGGAGGGGCGCTACCTCCTGCATTTCTCTGATGCGGCGGTACGTATCGATTCTGGTCTGGACCTTGGTTTGAACCTTGCCCTTGAAAAGAAATATCATGAGATGAAAAATCTGGATATTTGAGGTAAAAAAAAAAAAGAAGGGAAAAATGTTGAATAAAATACTGTACTTCTTAAAAAAAAATTCATGACATGTTATTTCTGATGCATAGGTTCAAGGTTGTTTTTTTATAAGAGATAGATAAGAAGAGATCAAGTTCTTTCAACACATGTAAAGAAATGCTTATACCGTGTACCGGTAATCTGTGAAGTGTATAATTCATGCACAAATATCAGAATCCCATGTATTTTTCACTACACATGACAAACAAGTGTAACAATATGGTTCCGATTTCTAGAGGATAATTAAATCTAGCAGGGTTCAAATCATACAATTTGAATTCATTGACCTATTGCTAAACTTAGTGATTGCCATTTTAAATCCATCAATCTATTCAACAATTTTGTGCAACTTCCCATAATTTTGACATAAGTTCTGTCCATCACAACAAAGAATGAAAGATGGTGGATGTGTAAATCAATATCCTTTCCTCTTTTTATACTGCATTAAACACACAAAAGTAGACAAAACACCCTGTTTCTACTAAAAAGAAAAAAGAGAACTTCAAGACACAAATTTTGAAATGAACACAGATGTATACAAGTAACTTGAATACTAATTTCACTTTCTCCATCATAGAACATGACCATGTCCAAAAAAAAAAAACCTTTTCTACAAGAAGACTCAACCATATTTCATGTAATTCGAATTTTTTGCCATCTCCTACAGATACTAAATACCAAACATATAAAGAGAATAAATCTAGCGGTTTTTAGAAAAAAAGTTCAAATGTTTAAACTGTACGCACAAGTGCTTGCCACCATATAGCAACATATTACAATACATAACCTTTTATCTTGACCCGCAACATCAATATCACATCATAATTATGTTCACCAAAGTCCTTCTGAAAATCATCTCAGTTAGTCCTTTTACTATTTCAAGATTTCCAAAGTTTATATTTGATTGCCTGAACCCATTTACTCCAATGTAATTTGAAAATGGGAACAGAATCTTTACCATCAATCATTTCCATTGACCAAAGAGCCCAATATTCATGTTTATTTACAAGTGAAATTTATACAAACGTATGACACAAACAAAATGGTTACTTATTAACAAAAAACTGGCATATAAAGATAAAGCAAAATTATATATCTTCTCATACAGCACTTGATATAATTTCATCTGGCAATATAATATACATTTACAACTTGTAAAATGTGAGGCCACAAAAAGCCCTTTAATTCTTGGTCAACAAAGTCAACAGCTTGGTTGGTTATAAACAATAGTAATACAAGTGATTTTAAAGAAATCACATTCAAAATAGGTCGTTATAATTATGTATAGTAAACAAAGGATTCTGGATTTAACTTTGAAAAACTACAAGCGATAGACCATTCCATACAACAATATTATGTCAGGTAATCATCTATCGGGAAACTATTATCTAAAGGATATCTGATACAAAAAAAGATAGATATAATGTTAAGAATTAGCTAACAGTTGAACATTCCAAATATTTTTTTGGCTCACTGGAGATGATTTTTAAGTGATGTACAAACCTTGGTTTAGGATTTCTTTTTTAATGTGTCAGATTTGAAAAAAAAAATACAAAATACCTCTAATCAGCTCTATTTTAAGGAAATTTATTAACTTGTCAACTAAGTACTTTAACTTGTAGACAACAGACACATGGTGATGGCATTGGATCTAAACTTGTAAATGTTTTTTTCTTTTTTTAAATCTCACCCACTACAACATGCAACTCTTTGAAATACTTTATCTGTTTCTACACAAAGACATATAAATGTGTTGTTAAAGTTCCTCTAAAGGACGTCAGTGTGTTTGGTAACCATATGAACATAAAACACATGAAAATTCATACAACAATCAATATATATCTTTTACAACAATGAAAGCCTTGTAGATTTTGAAAGCAAATGAAATAAATCTAAAGCAAGTTGTGCAGAGAGTAACCCAATATACAAACAATATATACCACAGCCTGTACCAAGAAGATTACTATCACCTCAGCTGCTTTCCAGTCATTATGTTCACTAAAGAACCATACATAGATAGAATTGTACACTTAAAGTCACATTCCGGGGGACGCAATATGTTCACTAAAGAACCATATATAGATTTGTACACTTAAAGTCACATTCCGGGGACATTATAGAAATTTTTTGGACATTATTGTAATTTTTGACATTTTCATTAGAATACCACTCCTAAAAGACAAAAATGAAAAAAAAATATTTAAATTTGATATTTTAATGGAGTTATTAGGGTAAATTCCGTAGGAATTCTTAAATTTACAGTTGTGAATGAATGACATAAAGGAAGTGCTTGATTCACCAAGAGAGTATTGTTCCAGCACAGTCTCAGAACTTGTTACAATCAAATGTATCAGTGCAGGAAGTAGTAATATCAAAGATGTCGATAAAATTTACATAATTCACGTTAGTTTATGGCTAAACTGCTTGCCACGGACAGTGTTCCAGTGCACTTGATTGGTATTCCACTTGTCTGGATTGTCCTGGACAGTGAAACAAACATGCTCAGTAGAGTGTGACCACGTGATCGGCTCAGCGACACCTTACTGTTTATAAATAGATCAATGTGTTTGGAGTTTCCATGATTAATTAACTAATTAGTTGGAATAGGACTTTAAAAATATGACGAACGTTCATTCAAGTATGCAGAGAGTATAGAAAAGTTTATTTATGGGTATTACTCCCTGGAGTGTGGCTTTAAGAGCATTAATTCCAGAGTCAAAAAAAGAAAAAAATAATACACATCAAAATCAACAGTGTCCCAAGTCTGTGTGGACATGCTTAAACCACGCAGGTCTTATTTGAGTGTCCAACTAAAGTGCATCTCAGTAGTCAAATCAAAGTGTTATAAAACTAGATTATAGGATGAACTGGAGAAGTGAAATTTATTCAATATAGTTTTTATTCTGCAATTTCAAGATCTGGAATGAACACCAAACAGGAATATTGAATCCCCTCCACCCTTTCATCCCATTTTTTAATCACTTCAGTTTGGATTTTTACATCATGGTATGTACATCAAGTTTTATGATAGAATAATTTTCTCAGAGAAAAATGATTAACATGTCTGATAATACCAATATGAGAGAATATATTGGAGTGTATACATGGGTGAAGATTTTAATCTAGGTAAATGCTAAACTAAAGTACAATCATTATTTATGTTAGGTTTTTTAAAATGAGGCTTCAAGTCTTCACATACTTTAACAATAACATGTATGACTTTAAACAGTCTACTGTAATTTTGGAAATGACAATTTGCTCCAAGATAACACTTCTTTTCATTTTCTTCTGAATGACAGAACAGAGATAGTCTTATCTTGATTCTTGAAAATTTTCTGCTATAAATCTGACAACAAAAATAGAGATGAATTATGAAAATCAATTTATAGAAAGTTATCTAAACTTATAGATGATTTCTCTCTTTCACAGTAACATGTATTCTCAACTATGAATTCTTGTACTACTTAATCCACTACAGATTTCTGGTAATTAATGGCCAAGTCACACAACACCTGTCATTGCTACAACATATTTGGATTTATCAGAGTAAACATATCAAATGGTTACTTTTTAAAGAGGCATTAACAATTTTGTTTTGTTTTTGTTTTCCTTTTTTTTTTCAAAAAAATATATTTCCGCATTTTTACTACTTAGATTGATATACAAGAACAAAAAAAGAGATATATGCAGGCATAAAAATTCTTAAATTCCTATATATTTGTTAAAATTGCTTGAGAAACCCTGGTTTCACACTTTTTCATTAGCAACAGATAAACTCAGCCTTACCATTTGTATATGAATATAATGCTGGGCCTAAACTTATTTGTACAAAATTCAGTAAAAGCTGCTAAAGCGGCCACCTCTATATATGAGTACCTGTTTATAAAGGCCAGTTTTTTCAAGTCTCTTGACTGCATACTTTAACTACATACTTAAACTATATTGAACCTGTGTATAAGGGTCACCTGCACATACAGGTCAATATTTTCTGGTCTCTTGGGTGGCCCCTATATACAGGTTTCACTGTATGTAGGAATCTAAGTTTTTTATGTTTGTGTGTAGCTATTATTTGTTTTTGTACATACGGTAAAAGTAGAAAAAATCTAAAGCAATGTTTGGGAGTAAACACAGCTAATGCCCCTTTGATGAAAACTTTTTTATAGTCTGTAATTTTTGATATATATATTTCATATATTTACCTCAACCACCTTACCCCTTAAACAAAATATCTTAACCCTTATCCGGCCACATAACATTAACTTACTCAGCCAGCCACTGTTGCATATGTATTACAATGTATACACACCACTGCAAGATTAAAACTGAATTTTTATCAATTTGAACTGGTCACTTTAACTTGTAAATTTGTGTAAATTGACCCATATATCCATATGTACTTTTAATAAAAATGACTGCAATTAATGTTTAAGAAGTGTTTTATTTTTTTTTTAAATCAGGTATTCATTGTTAATTAACAGTTAAAGTTGTAATTTCTGTGACCATAGTTGCTTTCCATGACTCGGCATGAGTAAAACCGACGCGGCCGATGTCCGACATTGTGGCTTTAGATGCTCACCAACATTAATTAAATTTGAGACAGCTATTTGTCTCCTAAACAAAAGATTCTCACATTGTTTTTTGAAACAATAAATAAAATCTAAAAGATAACCGTTGCCAGGTATATAGCACACAAGTCCTGGTGTCGCAGTGAACTGAGTGTTTACCGGTAGCGAGTCAATGTTGGTCTAGTCGTCCTCGTCAAAGCACAGAATAATCCTAACGGTCTGTGACTTATCCATAGCAGTTTTCTGAGAACTTGTGTTGAATTTACATCTAAGTCTCCTATTGCAAATCAGAGGAAATCATATTCCTCCTCCGAGTTGTAACTACTGAAATATAGCATCAAATTCCATTATCACACAGTGAACAAAGCAATGCAGACGCCATTTGTAATACTTTTGTTTTCTCGGAAACGAGATTCTAAAGGTCATTTAAGTCATTCAGTTTTTATATTAAGTGATAAAAGTGTGTCAACCAATCAGATTAAAGACTTATCTAGGACGTGTCTGTATCTTTTTATATTCACCAATGGTCAAGGATTCTGAAGTATTTATAGTGTACTTGGAAATCGTATATTGATGTACTTGGATGCGAGAGCGGGTTTACGAAAATCGTATATTGATATGTTTGGCAGTGGCAGAGGGTATTGTAAAATTGTATATTGATATATTTGGCGGGATAAGGGTTAATATAGGGGTTACACCTTAACATCATTGAAACACTTAAAAAATTGTTCAAAACATTTTGTTTTAACATATAACTCAGTCAGAACATTTATTAAGGCAAACCAGTTTTCCTATTTCTTTTAATTTATGCTTGGTCAATACCATTTTTAATTGTTAGATACGTACCATACATATATTTTGTACTTACTCAGATTTTTAGCAGAATTGTTTAAAAGTTGTGAAATATGTTCAGACTTGCAGCCACTAAGAAAAGGCCAAAAAAGAACAAAAAAGATCTGTTTGATGTGACCCAACCAACCCATCTCAAAAGCCTGACCTAATTTGTCCACCTATTTTTTTTTCTAATATAAAACTTGGAACTTTATCTTATTTACGTATCAAAAAAACAAGTTACTTTCAAGTTGACCTATCGCCAAAACTGACATGGCACCTACTGGCAAACTTTTCCATTATGACATCACAATTAAATGGCCCGTCAGACCCTTGTATGATTATGACATTACAATGGAATGATGTCCAAATAAAGCACATGGACAGCCATGTGTCAGACACTTGGCGATAGGTCAATTCTGCCGACCAACCAACCCACTTCTAAAGCCCTGGTGGTGGCACATCAAACAAATGATTTTAATGATGGCCCAAGATTGGTATAAATGTATAATTATAGAGAAGACTGCAATGCAGCTGATTAAAATAAAATTGACAACTCGTCATGCTAAAAGCTAGGAAAACTGTAATTAATACAAGACCTGGAAAGAAGAACATTTGTTCTGGATATCTTGGGTTTGCGTTGTTTGGTCGATAATTACGTCCATCTACAAAAATACAGGTATTTGTCAAAAGTTTATTTCAACTCTTGAATCAACTAGATATAAAAACAAAATTTTCTAGAAATGTGACTTATTTTGTCATTATCAAAGAAATTTACTAAAAATTGTAAATAGTAAAACTAAAAGATCAATAAACCAAAAACAGTGACTGGGAAAGAAATTTTTACTATGTGACAAAGGCCCTACTTCCACAAATTTGTGATATCTCAAAACATGAATGCAATACAGGCTTTTTTATGAGGAGTGGGGTGTCAATCTACGAAATAGTGAGTGATATAAATAGCTTCATAGTTTAGGATGTGTGTTGATATACATTTTATTCAAATTATTCAATACTAATAGAATTAACATTTTAAGTGAAAAATGTCAGACCTCTTATAGTGTTGAAGCTAGGATTTGAAGGGCACACAAAATCAGTGTGAAAGGGCACACAATGTCAGTTTGAAAGGGCACTTTAAACAAATAAATTGGTTTTGAAGGCACATGCACTAGAACGTGTGCATATTCTCGGGGTTTCATTAACAAATTTTAAATACTTTAAAGAAACAAACGATGGTTTTTCTAGATACAAAATTATTTAATAATTTTTTCAATGAAAAAAGGAGCACAAGGGTTAGCCCTGGACTGACATTTTTATTTATTTATTTTTTGCCAATCCAGAAATATATATATATTATATAGGAATCGAAAAAAAATAGTTGTAAAATTAGTCTATTGATTAATTAAGACAAGCTAGTGAATGTCTCAAGTTAAATATCTGATACATAATTCACAGTTTGATTTGACAAAAATTACTTCCTAAATTGGTAATCGATTGTCATGCTTAAATTATCTAAATAAGTTCAACAAACTTGTTAGATTTAAGCCTATTTGTATTTTTCCTCACTGTATCACATAGGAAAAGAAAAATCCCTAGAATTCCGTGAGTCATGTAACACGAAGTCAATAAAGTCCGAAAACAAATTTGCTTTTGGATTTGACAGAAGACTTGGCGTTTTATTCCCTTTTACAGTATTTTCACAACAATGATGGCTTTAAAAATCCTTGATGAATTCCTACATATGTACATGAAAATTTGTACTTTGTACGACAGGCAACTACAAGCAATTTGCTTGAATCGGTTTAAAATTTAAAATCAAATGTCCATGGACACAAGCTATTTACCCACTCGCAAACTAGAGCCTGATTCAAATGATGAATTCAACCACGTAGCAGCACATAACCTTCTTTAATGAGATATTTTGAAATAAAACATTGTTTTATATGCTTGTACATCATTTCAATTTTTTAGCCATTTGAAAATAGCGGAAATTCAGTGAGTTTGCCGATATTCCCAATCACCTATGAGTCATTTGACTGCTGTATCTCGGGTGATTACCTGAGGCTATTTAAACTGATCAACTATGAAATATACATAGTCTTGACACAGGTAATTGGGGCAATTAACAGATTAAAGAGTAAACATTAGGGATGGGTGTTTCACAAGCAATTTCACCAATGAATTGATTTTTTGGGGGGAGGGGTTATTGGCGATTGACATCATGAAAAAGGGCATGGCACTGGAAAAAAGGGCATGGCGTTTCCAAAAAAAGTGCATGACGCCACACCATGCTATGTTGCTCTAGATTCAACACTGTCTTAATGATCTCTCTTTGGCCAGGGACCAACCAAACGCATAATTCTAGACATAAAAATGTTACCGTACCCCTTTTCCCAATCAAAAGTCTACTACTGAAGTGTTGAGGTGGAGACATAATTTAAATTTAAAGAAAAATAAAAATAGATTTCCAATGTAAAAAAAATCATAAATACTATGGTCTGGATGAGTGACTAAAAACATCCACCTAAAACTTGCGTTTTTTTTATATATATAAAGCATTTCGTAAAATCAAATCATTTTATTCATCAATCATGCTGTAGCAATTTAACAAATTTTATTATTTTGAGAAGGACGTCACTAAATTTCCTAAAAAAAGAGCAGCCCTTGCCCATTCCTAAAATAAGTTACAACAACAGCCCAGAAAGAATGCTGGTTTTGCTGAACTGAAAAATACATCTTTAATAATGGTATTATGAACTCCCCAATGACCCTAGTCTCCCTTTCTGACCTTTATAATACTTCCAACAAATGTTATTTGCATTAAAAATTGTATAAGTTTCCTTTTCACATACATTTTGTGCAAAAGCATTTTCAAGATAAAATTTTATTTTGTTGTTCCTTTACTGTTTAAACCATCAATGACAAACTGACATAAGTGTCAACTGCACGTCATAGTTACATACAATATCAGATATTTTTTATTACATTTATCAACATTCCCTTTTTCAAGGATATAACAAAGATCGACATTTTTTTTATTCCGCATTTCTGAAGAGGAAATTGGATTTGAAACATTATTTTTGATAACATGGCCATCACGGACGTAGTTGATAAAAGCAGTCCAATGCTGTATCTTCATTGCTTGACAACATGATAATGGTTTAGTTTTCAAAGTTTGAAATCAAATTAAAGGATTACCGAGAATTACCGTTTCTTTAGTGATATTTATGAAATGTTGGCAGGTTAATTTAGGCAAGACAAATTCATAGCAGACTAATGCTGGATACTTGAGTGCTATAAAAAAATGTGAAATGAACTGGATGGTACATGTGTAATCTGAATCACTGGAAATAGGTTTTTTCAGAGAATCAACACTTTGATATGTCTGAAGAATGCCTCATATCTATAATTTTATTTGAAAATAAATGAGTACTGATTTCATATCATATATATTAGGGGTACATTGACTTTTAAATGTGTGTGACATTTCAAATATTTGTGTCTATAACACATGGGTTTCCCAGTCACTGTAACAGCAGACTTCTATTTCATATTAGATAAAAACTCTTATTAAAATATATTGTCAGAGAATAAAAGAAATTCACTAGACATTTTGACATAATTTAAACAAACATTAAATCTTCATAAAATTGGAATACAAAAACACCTAATCAGCAATGTATTTCAAGTTTCCCAGTTTTCAGCATGAGTTTAAAAGGCTTTGTCAATTAAAAAATATGTTTACCTAAATCTCATCTTTTATGTCAAAATATGCCTTTTTCTGCAGTCACTTACCTGTACCTTGTAGAAACATTGACATGTACAAAACATGTTATTGTAATCATAGCTTAATCACATTAGGATTACAGAACAGTTGTTGAATTTTATGCAATGGTCACTAAAATGGTCATTGACTTTTAAGCAATGGTCACTAAAATTATCATTGACTTTTATGCAATGGTCACTCAAACACACATTTTATTGAATGGAAAATCAAAACAAAAGGTAATTAAATGTATTCCCACATATACAGTGGCACCTCGCTATTCAGACCACCTAACCAACATACTCAAAGTGCTCCGATTAGTGAGATGGTCTCTTAACTAAAGTTCTGTACTGATCAATTATTATGGAAGAGACTAGAAATTCATGGTCTTAATTGTGAGGTGGTCTCCTAAGCAAGGGGTCTTTAGGCAAGGTTCCACTGTAACAAGGGAAAAGATGCAATATTTGATTCTCCGTACTTAACATATACAAGTATATAAAATCTACTCTCAAATTATAAGAGACAGAAAACAAGATTCAGCACTTATAATCAGCTTCTCAGGAAGACACTTAAATGTAAATCTGCCTGGATACTTGGTGACCATTTTGTATACATACTATTGTAGTTATCTTTGTTTCCACTGTATGGTCTCCCGGTGGATCCTAAGTCTAAACCAGCAAACTGAAAAGGAAAAGTAAACACATGATGAAAACGAAAAACAGACCCAGTTTATGATAGGTGCTACATATAACACTCTTAAGTCTTAGACATGGTCTTGGCATCACATTTGTGACTTTTTCATTAATCAAAGATTTGTGACTTTGTGTCTGTCTTTATGACTTTAAAGAGGCAGTTTGTCGACTTAAGTTGAATTTTGAATGGTGTTTAACGTCACACTAAACAATTTTTCAGATATATGGTGACCGCCAAACTTTTCACAAAAATCAACTTAGATGCGGACCTGAAAAAACGTAAGTAACAGTTTATCTGAAGCACCCTAGCAACAGAATTATGTTGATAGGTTTCCGCGGTAATAACTACAAAAACTTTACAGCTGTATTTATAAAAGAATTAACCGTTTTACTCAATTTGACTATTAACTGGTTCCATTAATCACCCACCTCTTTTTCCTGTCTGTGAGTTCTATTCAGCCTCTGGGACTTCGCACATTTCGAGTTGCGAGTACAGAAATACAATAACTACCAATATAACTAATCCACCTTTTATACCTGTTGTGGGACCTGAATTTTTCTATGAAACAATTACAAATATGTCTGCTGTGTAGGGAGATGAAGTGGGAATGTTTCATGACATATTTTTTCCAACACACATTTTTTTCCAAAGTTCAAAAACTTTTTATCTTTCTAGTTCAGCTTTAATGGGTCGAATACGATAATTTTGCATTAATATGTACATGTATACATATACTATTATACATGTGATCACATACAAAGAAAATAAAATATAGTACATATATTAATTCTTAAACTAGAAATGGACAATGTCCCCTCTGCTCTGCCATATGCATGAGTATACATGTGGTTCCATGTACTTTATATTTGACAAACAGTGACATTGAAGTACAACTTGAAATTGTAGTGTTATCTGTAAGACACAAATAATGCCCCCATCTGACCATAAGAAATTAAAAGTTAAACACTATGTTTCACTATGTTTCACTTGTCCAGTCAGACAAGTAATGTAAAAGTAAATTGTCCAAATCACAAATCCACTTGTTCGTAATTTACAAAGAAAAAATCAAAGGATTACAAAAAAAAGATTAATCTAAAAGTTAAAAAATTAAAATAAAATAACACCTGGCCTACCAGGTAAGACAATATTCATCAGACGATGAAAAATAAAAGCAACAAGGATAGAGATGTCACCAATAGAAAAAAAAGAAAGAAAACACAACAAATATGTGTATTCATACACTAAAATAATGTCTAATACTTGCCACTACTCAAAATAATTTATATCTACACTTTAAAATATAATAAACAAAGCCTTATTATTGATATTGTAAGCGTGATCTTGGGAGATTGATTGATTGCAGAAGGTTTTAAAACTGCTCTCAATTTCAACTGGTCTTTCTTTATTTCTTTAGTTTCTTTGAACGCAGTTTTCAGTATTCTTTGTTTATCAGTCATAAACCAATAAGTTGTCAACCACATGTTTCAGGTAAAACATGTAATCAAATCAGGGTCACTGCAGCCTCAAAAGCTATTAATTTCTCATAGGCAACAAGAGTTTAAGTGATTATTTTTTGGAAGACCTCATGACTCTACATGTACATTCGCATCTACTTTATTATGACTTTACAGAAGTCAACGTCTTTCTATATTTATGCATAGGAAGATAAAACTACCATGATTTTTATCCAAGTAATTCAAGTTTCACTTTTAAATTACACATTCAATTGATGAAAATCAATTTAGTTAAGGTTTGAAATAACAAATTATAAATATTGCTGATTATTTTAACTTGTCCCCTCGGACAAGTGCTTAGGAAGATTTACTTGTCCAAGCTAATTTTCACCTGGGCATGGACAAGTTAATGTCGAGCCCTGTAAAGTGTAATGTATCTTTTAATTTTTATCATACATGTCTACATTTGCAGAATTTAATTTGAATGTCCGGCCAAAAGGTTTCAACTTTCCAGAATACTGTCAGCTACAAGTTATACTCACTGAATTACTGATAATGATAAACAATAGCAAGAATTTTATGCAACTTTCAGGTTTAGTAGTCACAAAGTTCAACTTTCCATTTCCAGTTGTCACCAACTTCCTGGTTTTGATTAAAATATTTCCCAATGTTGATAACAACATATTTAACAACACTTACCGTAATTTATCTAATTAAGGCGCTGCTCTAATTAAGGCGCCACTAAGACCAAAATTATGTTTATTTATTTTAATAAAGGCGCCCTTTGAAACGAAAAAAAAAAAAAAAAAATACCCCCCCCCCCCCCCCCCCCCCCCCCAAAAAAAAAATGAAAATGAAACGTTTTTTGACAGCTTTAATGATAACATACAGTAAATAAATAAGACCAGACGATCTTTTAACCTCAGGTCGATTAAATCATTACCAAACAGATTTTAGATACAAACAGAGACTGATTAGATCGACTCACAACATCTTCACTTCAGTCTCCAGCTTGAAAGCAGAACTTATTTTCCCTCGGGCAGTTATGTTATTGCAGAGTACAGTTACTAAGTTGAATCCGAGTTGTGGTGTTAAAGCGTCCATTATAATTGTTTTGTAATACTGTCTTGATTTTGTATTGGTTTCAGACGTTTATTTATTTGCCTTGGTATTTGATATATAGATTTCTAAACTTTGTGTGTGTCGGTGAATCAGCAGACATTAGGCAATACACTTTAGTCGGTACTTCGATCCCGATTTTCAAAAACCACGTGTTTTAACATTTCCGTATCGGCATTTTTAATTCAGCATTGTCAGTTACATAATTGATATCAAAAGTCATTATTGATTGTTTATTTAGGGCATGCCTAATTAGTAACGGGCTGATTAACCAGCTAACAGGTACGTCTAAGCAGTTAGGAGATGGCAGCACAGGTTAAAGTCTATTTCTTGAATGTCTGACAAATAATTTCGTACATTACCGGGATTTCATTTTCAATTTGAAATCAGGTTTCCTCTTGATATAATTTATAACAATATGAATTTAAAGACTGGCTACATTAATTAGATCAGCATGATGATAAAGAAGAGTATTTATTATGACAAACTTGATTGATTATGGATCAGAACTTGTTAAGAACAGAGTATAATTCCGAGTGACGGCGTGGACTCAAGAGTCGTTTTCATCTTGCGGTAGACTAAATAAACAACATAAAAGAAATGTTTATTCACAGAAATCTTTCACTTTAATAAATGTTTGTAGCTTATAATGATCTGGATTAATTAATACAAATAAATAAACAACATCTAGACCGTATTTATCATCGACATGTTGCATGGATATTTGAGGTTGATTTCAAACCCCAGATCGACAAAACTCCAATTAAGGCGCCTTATCAACTGAAATTTAGTTTTTTGACACAAATTAAGGCGCCCATAAATCTGAAATACCCCAAAAAGGGCGCCTTAATTAGACAAATTACGGTAAAATCTAATTTTGTTACAATTAAGTTATTGCATTAGGGACATTAAATTGTAGTAGTAAAACCATGTTTTCAATCATATAGCGATTCGGAAGGACCACTACTGGTTTTTGTGAATATACAACATCCCCCTTTTGACTTTTTAGTAAAAGGAATTGGCAAAGTCCAACTTCCAAACATTTTTGGAATATTTGAAAAAAATAAAAATCCTGTGGACATGCACACCTCCATTATGTCTACAAACAAACTACAATTATTAAAGCTGCATCTAAAATAAACTGTAAGAAGAGATAGACGAACAAAACATGATCTCTTTATGCAGCTAGTACCAAAAAATGATTTGACCACGTTCAAATACCTAGCATTTTGGGAATATTTGAAAATAAAAAATCCCGTGGACATGCACACCTCCATTATGTTTTTAAACAACCTATAAAGCTATGCCTCAAAAACTATAGGAGACAGTGACAATCCAGTAATCTATATCCGGACAGATGAACTGACTAATGGGCAGACGGAGGTAAACGGGTACATTAATATGCCCCCAGACATTTTGTTGCAGGGACATAAAAATCAATGTCACATCTGTGTTTATGAAATTCTATGGTCTTATCAGCAAAACCAGTTTATTTTACAAAAGCCAGGTGAAATTAATTTTTCATTGCTGCCAATCCAGATTTTTTTGCGTACAGTTTAAACCACTTTGAGCATGTTTTACCCAGATTATGTGGCGCATATGATTGCAATCTTATGGCCCATCAAGTTTACAGTTGAAAACAGAAAGAGAAACCAACGCAAATAATGCCAAAAAGTAACGAAATATGTTTGTATCTTTAAACACACATGGCATCAAGGTCAAGGGCTTCAGATTGGCCTATGCTCGGCACTTACTACCACTGAGCAGTGGGGTGCTTCTTTAACATGCCCACACCTGCTGTGAAACAGGACCTCAGTTTTTACTATCTCATCTGAAGGAAACGAATCCGACTGCCACCGAACTCATGACATCACAAGTTTAGAGGTTATAGTCCATTCTATGATTTCTCGTCGTAAATTTGATAACATTAACTTCTCTTTTCATAGGCCTCATTGCCAGTTGAGATGATCATGTGATGTAAACATATTGGCCATTCAAACCTTGGCAAAATGTGTACATCTTTCAGAATAAACACGTGATATTTCAATTTCTATTTGGGATTTTAAACAAAACAATGTTTGGATTCAAAGAAAAATGTCTAGAAATGATAAATGACCTATAAATTATAATACATAGGTAAACCTATGGAGAGGGCGAAGGCATTCATCAACAGTTTTACATGTTCAGTTAATCCCTTTGGCTGGGGCAACACGACAGAACCCCCAAAGGGATTAATGTTCAGTGTTTTTATCACATAAATGTCCCGGTCATTCACTCATTGTTTAAATAAAATATTGAGTGGCTGAATATTTCCTTGGTGTTAATATGTAAATAAAATCTATGTGATATTTATAAGTCATGAATTACATGCAACATTATGTTTTTGTGCTATATATTTTACTCTATCCCAGCATATCTATCACTTCTTGCAGTTCACATTACCCAAATAATGGATCCACTTCGTTTGTTTGTTTGTTGTTGTTTAACGTCCCACTCAAGAATATTTCACTCATATGGAGATGTCACCAAATGCCGGTGAAGGGCTTCAAATTTTGGCCTATGCTCGGCACTTACGGCCATTGAGCAGTGAGGGTTCTTTAACGTGCCGACACCTACTGTGACACGGGACCTCCAGTTTTTACGGTCTCATTCGAAAGACAGGAAACCAACCTGTCGCCGGCGGGACTCGAGCTCACGACCTCACGATCCAGAGTCGAGCACGCTACCGACTGACGATCCACTTCGTGGTTGGGTTCAATATACAACCCTAGTTGTTATGCCTTAGTCTCAGTCTGCAAAACATTTGCTAGTACAGTACTTTATTACCTCCTTTGCAATGCGCTTTGAAGGAATGACTATGTAATTCCAACATTTTGTTTATGCCTTACGCAAATTCCTGATGTGAGCAGAATTTTTACCATTAGTAGTACGGGTCCCCGGATGTAGTAGGAATAATGTGAGCTTCTTTACATACATGAGGGCTTCACCCTCCATTAATTGACTGCCACCCAGGTATTTTATCATTTAAAGTTCTCTTGAAGCGAGTCAAGTCACCAAAAACAAGATTTTCCCCAAATTAAACTATGAAAGCTTGACAAGGGATTCTGCCAGGGGTGACACGACAGAATCCTCAAAGGGATTAATGAACCCTTAGCACTAATCAATAAGTTAATGACAATTTCCAATTAAGATTTTTATTCTTAAAAACTGCTATATACAATGATATATCCTGGGATGTGACTCCAAAGGAGGAAAATTGCTCATTTGTACAGATTTAATGGGGAAAATATTTATCATTGCAGCAAAATTTCGAAAAAGGGGAAATTCCTCCAATTGGAGGAAAAATCACATCACTGTATATCTAACTTTAGAAAAGATGATCTACATTTTATGAAATCCTCAGACTTTCTCAATCGTTTCCATATTGTGGCTATACTTTACCGCACTACCCGACTATTCACTCAGCCTATTCCACATTCGGATAGCTTATTCAAGTTCAATTCATTGTCAATTGTGCACTTTGTGGCCACTTTTCAACACATTGCTACTAGTCTAAAATGACGTATTACTTTTTGAAATGTGCAAAATCATGTCTTTTCATGACAAATAAAAACGTGTTTTTCATATAATCGCTATTTTCTTTCGTTTAATATTCTTTCTTATTTTCTAAATCGTACTCGTGTTCCTATTCAACTGTATCCGTCGCCATTTTGTATTAGGCAAGCGGCTTCTTTTTTTTGTGTGTGTTTGCGATACCAATTTCATACCGACGGGGACGGTTCATGATAATTTTCCGATATTTTGGTACAATAACTTACTTGCTGCTCTAGACCCTGTCCATTTTGATTGTGAACATTTGACATATTATGACGATAATACGAATTTTTCCTCCCCAATGTTTTGCCTGTGAAGAGAGCCTAGATTCTGTCGACAAAGGCCTATATAATGCCTACCGAAAACACGTGATCAGGAGATATCATTAGTCCTTGAAATCAGCTGATTCCCATAACTTTTATCCAATAAATCTTTCCTGAACTTCAATTGATATGTATATTTTTTCTTTATCACTAATGTAAAAAAATATCCATTTTATTACAAATAATTACCTAATCATTACTTGAACAGAAATAGAACTATAGTAAAGGTGATTCATTGAAATGCTCCCCGATATAAAGACTATTTTCATATTCGTAAAAGCACACGCTAGATAATTCAGAACCTAAAAAGAACGCAGAAAGTAACTGATGAAATGGTATTTCCTATAAGGCTAACTTACATATAAAAAATAATCTAAAAAAGATCTCAGAAATAAGATGATCTAGCCTATCTTTTGATAATTGAACCTTGTAAAAGTTGAAATAAACTATAATCAACATCGCCGGTCTTGAACGATCTGTCATAATTTGATTTTCGTTATTTGGTGAATAGATATAGAAAGAAAATTAAATACATGGAAATAAAAACTTAAAATGAAGGAATTTTGAAAATTTGAAATATATAACACAACAATCGGACGAAGAAGGGTTGACTGGCTTCCGTTCATTGATCGAGAGTGCAAGGACCGACAACTGAGATATAGACCATAATAATTTTGTTGCCCCCATGTATGAGTCTCGACCATTTTTGTTTTCCAACCAAAATCTAACCTAACATAGTTGTAATGATTCATTCGTAACTTGATAATAATAAATAAAACATTTCGGGAAAACAAAAAATACGTTTCGTTTTCTCGTTTTTTTTTTCAACAGAAAAAAGTCTGTAGGAAATCGTTTTCACGATTTTTTGCAATAATAAAAAAATTCCCGAGAAAACGAAAAACCTCGAGATATTTTTCTTTACCATTTGAAAAAAACTGCGTGTCCTAAATACACCACCATATATTTGAGTACAGAAATTTGTGGTTTCTTTTTAATTTTGTTAATTTACTATTATTTGCATCAGTGGTGTATAGCCTATAAAGCCTATAATTTTGTTAATTTATTAATATTTGCAACAACGATATATCAAGCCTATAATTTTGCTAATCTATTACAATTTGCAACATAGATATGTACGTTAACACGTTAGGCTCTGTATAGCTATTGGTGTAATTTTACTTAAAAGGGAATTAGCTGGTGTTTTTTTTTTTTTTTTTTTTTTTTTTTTTTTTTAATACTTACAATTATATACAATAGCAATCAAATTACTGAAAGTACTGATACGTGTTGATGGCAATCGTAAGTTTTAATGAGGTATAATACACTCAGTATACTGAATACTTTTTAATTCGGTTAAGTTTCACAAAAAAGTACCTAAAATCGGGTCATACATTTATTTGGCTTAACGTGAGTACTGATGGCTTAATCATTATGCAACAAACTACATAGATCAGCGATATGATTATAAAATCTTGTGCTTATAAATATCGTTTCATCGATATTAAATTTATATGCGACAGGGCAGTTCAGTAGCCTTACATCGTGTACACGTAAAACATTTTCCCAACTTCAAATCTCATCAGTTAAGATCACGTGAATGAGGAATGATGCAACTTCTATATGTCCAACTTCACAGACAGATCTTGTCAATACACAGTAAGGGAAACTTGACCAAAACTCATTTGCATATTAATCGTGCGCAAGATATGTTAACACCCCAGTCTATCGCTTTTGATGTCAGTTCTATCACAAGAGTATAATGGTAAAAAAATTATTGAAAAGTAACATTCTAAAGCATATTTATAATATCTTAGAATTCACAAGGGACGCCGAACTGAATAATATGGTGCATTTGTGGGTATATAAGGAATATTTACATATGCAAGAGTTATGGCCCTATCCAGAATTTTGATTCTGTTCATCAACTGTCCTATTCATAATTAAAAAAAACAGTCATTTATTTACAAAACTTATATTTTTCTAGCTAACTTGGTAAAATTTGATCAAACGCCATGGTATCAATGTGTTGTTTTGCTTTTATAAGAGGCGGTGGATAAAGAAGACGAAAGATTGAAAGCTGACCCCCAAAATATCAAATTTTTATAACACTTAAATCTTAAATTCGGTCACTGTAAAAATTTTAGTCGTCGATTTTTTTATATCTTTTCTGTAAATGATCAATTCAAAAGAATTAACAATAAAACAAGTTGTGGGTACATAGCGAAGAAATAATACATTGAAGTATGCCGAAATTGAGTATTTTTTAACAAGAGTGTACCCCTATTTGACCTTGAGTGTGACCTTGAGTGTGACCTTGAGTGTGACCTTGAACATGACCTTGACCGGGCGATGCAACTCATCACAATGAACCTTCCTGTAAGTTTCGCTAAAGTATCACATATAATATGAAAGTAATGATAATTTATGTTAAAATGTGACTGTACCCAGAGAAACATACAGAGGTACAAAAGATGCCAGAAAATGCGAAGCTGCGTTTCATAGCTGACACAAAAACGTGACTGTTAAATTAATTTTGTCACAACGAACATCTTCATTTACTTCTTGGTGTGAATTAACTATTCAATTTATGTCTTTTGTGGACAAATTTTTGTCATCTGTCATTTCTGTTTAGATTGCCAACATCAGTTCCAGTTTATATTACTACATTGACATTATAGTCACATAATTGCCTTAAATGAATTGCATTGTACCAGACTGACCCATACATAAATACAGGTAAACAAAAATCACAGAATGTCCCAGTCAGTGACCGTATATATAGAAATATGCACAAATACATATTTTGGGGTATATAGTAAAGATATACATTCCCATACTGATACAAACACATATACTAGTATAACAAGAGCACCGCAAACGGTACATAATACGCCCATTATAAATAAATTTTTAAACTGTTTCTTTATGATGGAAATGTTAGTATATTAGTATGATTTTTTTACAATTGCAAGTTTGCTACAGTAACCTTGACCTATGGGGTATAACCTTGAACAAAATTAAATGAAAAATAAATAAGTTCTTGCATTTTCTACCGTATGTCCTTTTTTGACAATCAAAGGGTCATAACTCTAGTGAAAATTAACGCAGCATCTTCATTTTACGATATGCACATCTCCAATCACACATGGTGAATCGCGAAATATTCGGGTGAAAACTGTTGGACTAGTTGCGCCCACAAGAAAATTGAACACATGAAACCAGAAACTAGGTCACGTAGGACCATAACTCCAATTCTGCGGAAAGTTGAAAAGCGACAAAAAATCCATAATATATGTTAAACATTATTGCTTCTTGTGATACAATTGTCATGTTGTAAATTTAGAATTTACTAGGTGGGTGCAAATACAAAATTTACAACATGACAACTAGGGGTGTATTAGTGTATTATAAAATTTACAACATGACAACTAGTTGTCACGTTGTAAATTTTGTATTTACACCCACCAAGTAAATTCAAAATTTACAACATGACACCATACCGAATTTGAAAGGAATTAAATGAAAAAAAAAAGTTAATGCATTTTCTACAATCTAGTGAAAATTAACGCAGCATCTTCATTTTACCAGCGATATATAAAGCTAATATTAGCTTTATATATCGCTGATTTTACTATATGCATATCTTCATATGATACCAATCACACATGCCAAATCGCGAAATATCGGGTGAAAACTGTTGGACTAGTTGCGCCCACAAGAAAATTGAACACAAGAAACAAAAGAATTTTTCTTAGCCCTGGTAAAACTAATACCAGAGCAGTAGGAATTATTCAATAACAACTTAGAGTTTGAACTTATTAAAAACCTTACTGACACAGAGGGAAATCTACAATTTTTTGAATTAGAATATTTTATAAATACTGCTTAACTCTTATTAACTTATATGGCCCTAATAAGGATAACCATGTCTTGCTAGCAGAACTGATTACTTTCTTGCAGAAATCAATTACGATTTTATAATTATCACTGGAGATTTTAAACTGGTTCAAAATATATTAGAAGACTATTTCAATCATACTTCTATAATAAACTCCAATGTTCGTACAAAAGTCTTAGACATTAAGGACAAATACAAACTTGTTGACCCATGGAGGATTCTTCTTACTGATATTAAGCAATATACTTGGTTCAGCAAATTACCTCAAAAAATCAAGATTGGACTTGGACTTCTTCCTAATACGTGAAGAATTAATGAACACAGTAGAAACGCTTTTAAGAAGCCTGGGTATCGTTGTGACCACTCCATGATCTATCTACATCTAAAATTATCTAAGTTTGAGAAATACAATGTATAAAGGTCTCAGGAAATTTAATACGTCTTTATCAAAAGATCCAAATTACATACACATTGTCAAAAAAAAACTATTCTTGAGGTACAAACTCAATATGCGGTATACCCATACGATAGGTATAACATATCCCATATAGATGTCTTTTACAATTAATGATCAACAAGCTTTTGAATAACTTCTTTTAACAATTACAGGCTATACTATTTTCTACGTAACTGTTAGAAAGAACAACACAGAAAATAAGATTTTTAAACTAGAAAAAGAAATTGAGGAACTCCACGACAACTCTGAAAACCCTGAACTTGAAGAATGTAAGCTTAAGTTACAAAATCTCAGAAAGGAAAAAAAAAATGAAAGGAATTTTATTACGAGGGGTTTTAGGCAATGTAGACGACGAATAAGAAACGTTTCATAACTCTGTTTTTTTTTTTTGCAGAATTAGATTCAGAATTCACTGCGGAAGAAATCATAAATGCAGTCAAGAGACTAAACAAAAGTTAAAACATGTGCAGGCGACATTATGTTGAATGATTTTTTTTATATACATTATATCAATACTTTAATAACATGTTTATGTCCATTGTTTAATTCTATTTTCAATAGTGGATTTTTTCCGCAATCATGGTCAAAGATAATATTGTACCACTGTTTAAAAAGGGTGATCCTAAGGATCCAAATAAATATAGAGGAATCACCATTGTAAGTTGTATGGGGAAACTTTTTACTTCTGTGTTGAATCAATGACTGTTGCAGTGGGACAGAGCAAATACTATAATAACTGATGCACAAGTTGGATTTCGACAAAACATGTGGACTATACATGCTATTTATTTGTCTTCAAGCATTAATCAATAGTAATTTTCGTAACAGAAAACTATTATATTGTTGTTATATACATCATAAGAAGCATTCGACTATATAGAAAGTGTAAATTGTGGTCAAAGTTATTTATGCAAGGGATACAGGGTAAAATGTTACGCATCATTAAGTCTTTATATATGAATATCAAGTATTGTGTGAAGTACAAAGGATATTTGTCTGAATATTTTTCTGGTCATTCCGGTTCCTAACAAGGTGAAATATTATCACCGGTACTTTTCACTGTGTACATTAATGACTGTGAAATACATTTTATGTCACAGAATTGCCAATCCATTGAAATTCAATTGATTAAAATATTCCCGCTGATGTATGCAGATGATACATTTCTGATTGCTGACACACCCACTGGTTCGCAAAAATCACTTGATGCTCTTTAATCATATACAAATACATGAAACCTAGTGGTAAATACCGACAAAACAAAGATAGTTGTTTTACGTAAAGAGCTGCTATCCGATTTAATGAAGGTTGGTTTTATAACAACAATGAGATATAGAAGTGGTTAACAAATTCAATTATTTTGGTATGGTCCTTAATTTTAATGGTAAAGGGCGAAAGGCAATGTTTGCAATGAATAGTAAATTAAAATTATCTCTCTTTAATTAGCTACAAAAAATAAAGTTGTAGATACTTATGATAATGGTGTTTTAAGTTATGGACGCGAAATACAGGGTTTCCCATAACGCTCCAAACATTGATGAATTTAATCTGTTATTTGTAAAAGTTACTTTGTGCAAAGAATGATACAAATAGTGCTTATGTTTACTGCGAACTTGGATGACTTTCACTATCAATTAATAGGAAACTATGAATTTTTAAGTTCTGGTTAAAAATACTCAGTTCCAACAATGCTATATTAAGGTCATGTTATATTGAAATGTTACAATATGACGACCCCTGGATTATACAAATTAGAAATGAGGTTTTTAATCTTGGGTCAGGGTAAATATGAAATAGTGAACATCTCGACAAATATACTAAATACAAAATATATTAAACAATGCTTGATTGAAGTTTCACAACAATAATTATTTGATAGTTTATTTACATTTATTTTTTTTTATCAATATTTAATTGATTCATTTCCCTTACAATATTATTTAACAAAACACATGCACTACATTCGAGACTAATTACACGTTGTAGATTATCTGCACGTGATTTAAGAGTGGAAACAGAAAATATAATATACCAAGAAATAATAGAGTATGTATTCAATGTAATACGGGCGTCATCGAAGATGAATTTAATTTGTTTAAACAGTATTTTATTCATTATAAATACCTTAATACAATAGTTCATAGTACATAAAATAATAGGATTGACCAACAAGAATGTCAGATCTTATGTAAAGCTCTCTCCTTTGGACAATTAAGTTGCTGGAGAATGAAATTTAGGGATATATGGTCATGGACAACTGTTTAATTGACGTAAAGGATAAATTATCCAAATATTATAATGGAATACATCTGATAGAGAAAAGATCATATTTGTCTAAGTGAAAGGATTGCTAGTGACTTTGAATAGTGACATAGTTTGATTAATCTTAGGATATTCTATAATATTTTGAAAGGAAGAATATGAAAGAAGAAAAGATGATTACTGGCTTAATCATTCAAAACGGCTACTCTGTCTGATGTACTCCTGAACTGCAGCAAAAATCTCCCCATTTACAAGGGACACCCATTAAGTAAAATGTCTGCTACTCCAATTGAATTTATACTTCGCAAACGGATATTACTATATTTCCTGCAGGACAGTAAAAATGTGTTGTGTAGTTCCTGGTACATTACACAGTGAACACATATCATTATCCGCTAAATGATTACTAAGCAGATTGGAACTCAGAGAGCTGCATCCTAAGCGTAATCTAGTGTGGAGTACTTGATACTTGGCTCCCCCAATATAATCATACTTTGGAATTGTTTGTTTGTCTTTGTTCCTGGAATCCATTCATCAATATAATCATTATATGTATACCTACGTGTTTCAAGTGTATCCAACCCACCACTTATAAAATATTTGAATTTGAGACCTATTAGCTCCAGTTACTATAATGACAGCCTCTAGTAGGACTTTTTCTAATTCCTGTTTTTCATATTCTTCACAGTTACTCAAACAATATCAGCATATTCCCAAATTTGTCTGATAAATGAAAAATGCATTATATCTAAGGTTTTCCTATCTAAACAAAATTTTAGTCTTCTAACTTGGATATTTACTCTTTTATGTGCTTTTGATACAATGTCATTGATATGTTCATGCCATGTACAACTGTTGTTAAAAGTAACACCTAGATGTTTGTAAGAATTTCAGTATTATTCATGAGAATTGAAGGATGATTAGGGGAATAGTTTTTCTTTTTATTATTAATTTTTCAGGTTTTTTCTGGATTAAATTTGACAAGCCAATTCTTCGACCAAACATGTATCCCTAATAGGTCTGCATTCATCAGGTCAGCTGCAACTGCAGGGTATTCAACTCTGAGACATAGAGACGTATGATATCATTTTTAAGTATGGGAAATAGTAGAGGCCCCAAAATAGAGCCCTGAGGAACTCCAGCATTTACTCACCCGTCTCAATATGAATAGGAGTCCTCTGTGCCACACTCTGTCAAAGGCCTAAGTCAGTTAGTTGGTATACAGTCGAGTTTCCCGGTGTAACATCTGAATGCACAGGTGTAAATTACTAAATACAAGAAAATTATGTAAATACACATTTTTTAAAAAAAAATCCTATACAATGAATTAATCAAAGATATGGGCCTATAGTTAGGGGTATTTGTTTGTCTCCTTTTTTTTAAAATAGGAACTACTTCAGCTATCTTCCAGGTAGTAGGAAAATAAGAAAGTCGAATACAATTCTTGTAAGCGAGATTACAAAACAACTGAAAACATATCTAAATGAAGAAGGTGACATGATCGAATACATTCGCAAAGCAAACCCAAAATTATTTTATTCAAAGCTTTCAAATAAGAAAGGAGTAGACAGCTCCGAAATAACAATTGATCAATTGTACAGTTATTTAAGAAATTTAACACAACAATCTGAAACCCCGGATAATAAGGAATTTAATTAATTTGATGAAAATAACTATTTTATATGACGAACTAGATTCAGAAATAACTATAGATGAGATTGAGAGACCAATAAACAAACTTAAAAAAATGGTAAAAGCCATGGCTCTGACTGCATACTTATATCAATATTTCATAGCATTTAAAAAACATATGTTACCGATTTTATACAAACTTTTTAACTTGCTTTTTAAGTCTTATTTCCCTACAGTTCTGTCCAACGCTGTTATAGTACCGATATACAAAAAGGGAAATTAATGTCGATGACCCTAACAATTATAGAGGTATAAGTCTTTTCAGTCACTTAACTAAGTTATTCACATCCACTATAAACACAAGACTTTCAAACTGGGCAGAAACAAATGATATTATAACAGACGCACAATTCGGTTTTCGACCTGGACTCGAGACTGTAGACGCAATATTTGTGCTACATACCATAATTACGAAACATCTAACAGATAGAAAAAAAATATTTTACTGTTGTTTTGTTGACTGTACCAAAGTATTCGATTAATAGAAAACTTTTATGGTATAAATATCTAAACTTGGTATCCGTGGTAATATTTTGAACGTAATAACAAATATGCACATTAAAATCAAATCTTGCATTCTCCACAATGGAAAATTATCCCATTTTTTCAATGACAACTGCGGAGTCTCACAAGGGGAAATGACTTCGAGTTTACTTTTCTCAATGTATGTAAACGACATTGAAAATGATTTTTTGTGTAATAATGTCGCTTCCACAGAATTACAAGAACTATCCTTATTTTTCTTAATGTTCGCATACGACATGTTTTATTTTCAGATAACGTTGAAGATATGGAAACGATGATTAACACTATCTCCAAATACACGAACAAATGGGGCTTGACTGTAAATGAAAATAAAACAAATATGTTATTTTCAGAAACGCACACAAATAATGGCCTTATATGGGAAATATTTAGAAGTAGTTTCAGAAGAAGTTTTATATTCGAAATATGGAATTACATTTTAAATATACTATATGTTTTAGATTTCGTGATATAATGGCGTGCAGTAGCAGTAGTCGTATGTAAACTACGTGTAACCATAGATAGATTCACCCCAGTAGTTATGTGTCTGTCGGTTAACTCTAGTCCAAACTTTCTGTCCCGATTTTTTATTTGAATTTACAACCCTAAAAATCGCTTAAAATCGGGGCAGAAAATTCAGCGTAAGTTAAATCCTGCGTAGATTATTTGGATCTTTTAAATCGGGTTCGTTCGCTGAATGGCGTAGGCTACAACAAACTGGTGTCCTACCCAAATTGCGGGACATCTAAAACCAGTCTCTTTGTAACTTCCTTTTCCTGTTCGGCATCCATTAAAGTGTGAGTTTCACATCTCATACATTCATATCTGTCTAAAATCCCCCATGAAAACAAACATCATATTAAAATTTTAACTTAAATTTGTACTCCAATAGGTTTGCGTTTATTAAGAATCAATTTCACATTGATAGTCTACATCTTAACTGCAAATGGAGTATGAAATTCATCTGTCGAGTTGCCCTCGCTTAACACTAACAGTGATGTGAAAAGTAAAAACATGTTTAACTTGACCCGATTATTCAGTTAGTTGACCAAATGATTGATACAGAGTAGATGCAGTGGCGAATATGTCGATTATTAAGTCGGAATTTAGACATCGAACCTGCTCTGGTTGAAAATTAATATAAACACTTATTCTGAAACACACTGTGACTGTCATAATTCAGTCACTGAAATATGCCCCCTGCACACATTAGCTTCTGCTGACAAACTGCGGCTTTAAACAACAGGTTACAACACCATTTATATTAACACTACTTTTTTACAAAAAAATCATGCAAATAGCTTTAAGTTGTTCATTAATTCTTTTAGGGGCAACGGTACCCCTGCCACTGTGCATAGTCATATAATAGGCACGTACGTAATGGTCAAACTCGAAAGTTGACCATGTTGGCATGTGTTTCACCCAGAAAAGAAGAACTTCGCATAGAGTATTTCACAAGCAGTTGGACTTGCTTGACACTATAGACCTATAGTCACATGAGTTACATTATAGTCTAAGTCAGATTAACTGTATCCACTAGTTTTGGCTGATTAAAATAATGTGGTTGATACCTACCTCTTTAATTTAACATAGCGGTATGCTATGTATACTGAGTAATGTATCCATGCCCATGACAAATAAAAATTAATACCAGGGCTGTACAACACTAAAAATTCGGTCTTCATTTGGCCAGTGAACCAGAAATATTGCTAGCCAGCCAGAAACTTTTACTCGCCCATATATATATATATATATATATATATATGTGTGTGTGTGTGTATATATATATATGTGTGTGTATATATATGTATATGTATATATATTTATATAATGTGAATGTGTTTTTGTTAAAGAAAATTCTGCTGGATGAAATGAAATATAACATTGATTATTTACGTTGACATGACTTTTTATTGTTTCAGTCCATTTAAAGCAAGATGATTAACTGCAGAGTTTTTAAAATTCATCGGTCTTACCAGAAAAACTGTTAAATGTTACAAAAGTACGCTGAAATCTATCTGATAACTGTTCCAAATGACCAGTAATTTTCCAGTTCTTTTCAGTTGTGTATATATACAGAACAGTAAAAAAAATTCTTTGACCAGTGAAATTTCTTTATTCACAGTATTTTTTTTTGTTTCAAAAGGTCTGTAACTGTTGTCCCTTTGAAATAAATCTGGGAGTGCCTATACATTTCATATTTGTTGCTCCAATATTGAGGCACACTTAAACTCCATTTTTGAATTTATATTGCCGGTTTCTTTTCGACAGAATTTACAAAACAGTGTCTGCCCACAAGAATATGAAATTTTATCTGCAAGTTAAAATCGAGAGTCAAACACAGTAATCAACGTGAGTTAGATGCTCTCGTTTATCAAAACTGAATAGCCAAATTGGTTGTTGTAAATCGCATAACAGATCATGATTTTGATAATGTAATTTCACAGTGAAAACGGACAAACCTTTGATTTCCGGCTCAGGGAAAAAACTGGTCGCAATGTGGCGACTGAATTAGAATACACCCCAAAACCTAAAATTTGGTCGCATTTGCACTAAATTATGTAGTCCAATTTTTGGCAGAAACATTTGTATCTCCTTCAGATACTTTCTGTTTTGCTTTGCTAACTTCACAAGCCCTTATGTATTGTTAATTTTGTATTTTTATTAATCAATTGTAAGCTATTATTACTGTGTTTTACTTTTGTTTAGAACTATGCTATGATTATTTAAGCATTTGATAATTTGATTATATTGAACGAAATCGCCCAAAGAAAAAAGATTAATTTTATTTTTACGTAACTTCAGCTGGCAGGTTTTGGTCATAATACGAGTACGAGGTCAAGCTAGTTTACCCAAATAACCCGAACTAATCAAATACTTTTACCTTCTGTGATAACTACATTTATGAAAAAGAAATACAGATACTAAATTTAGTCGTTGAAATTACCATGTATTACAATGGTAAATTGATACATATATAATTTTTTACTTTCAGTTGAAATTGTATAGTTTTCACATACAAAAAATGTAAATCTTGCATGATTCCATTACTTTTTGTTTTGTGTGTGTATGTGTGTGATTCAGTTTTGGAAACATGATTCTGCAATTCCATCTTTGATCCTGTGAAAATAGAAAACCATCTTCCCTAGGTATAGTGTTCAGACGCTCAAGTAAATTTGTTTTTGACATAAATGCACTAGTGACAATAATCTACCCTTCAGATATAACTGCATTTTATTTCTTATTTGACACATACAGGAAAAAGCAAGGGCTAATACTAACAAAGTTGAATTGTCACATGAAAAACCTGAATCCAAAAATGAATTAGAAAATGAGGCAACAATTTTGATTTAACTCATCAACCCCAAAGTAAATATGAACTCTTCTATAAATCAATGACTTAGACAAGTCCAAATGTGTCTTTAGGGGTGAATAAGTTAATCAGCTAAAATTACTAGACATGGTCAGTGTGACTTAGACTATAGTGGCTGGAAGGATTTACAGTTTCCCTATTCAGACAAATGGGAACCGAGGCTGAGACAAGTCTGACTGGCAAATTATACTCGGCTGTGAAGTGCAATAGAGAAAATCATCACTACCCAGGCCTTACTATGTGTATCACCATGTGCATCTTTGCCCATGTGCATCATGATATTTTTTCCTATTTCTGTATTGACTACAACTAATGAAAATAATGTGTATTGTTATTGAAATATGTCTTGTTCACTTGTAGACATCTTTGTTCTGGATGCTAGGGACACATTTCCAATCAAAGGGATTTGGTAAGCTGTACCAACTTAATGTTAATACTCTACAAATGCACTTCACAGCAGAAAGTGTACTAAATTTATTGAAGCAAACCTTATACGCAAATACAAACATTTAGTTTAGCATATTTCTCTTTTTTTTTTTTCCCAGATCATCATGGGCCGAGTTATTAGGTCCCAGAGAAAGGGTCCTGGAAGTATCTTTAAAGCACATACAAAAAACAGAAAGGGCAAAGCAGCTCTGAGACCTGTTGATTTTGCTGAACGTCATGGATACATCAAAGGAGTAGTAAGGGTAGGTGAAAATTTTCCAGAGAAGATGACTTATAGAGTCTACCCCTACCTTGAGAGTATGACAAAGGAATCTCAATCCGAGGGTAAGTTTCTTGAATGAAAACCCCAGGCTTGCCGCGGGTTTGTCATTCAAAAATCTTTCCATGAGGATTGCAATTCCTTTGTCATACCATCAAGGTAGGGATTTATTATTTTTCCCCCATGTTTATACATGTATATGTAGATCAACACAAATAAAATCTGACAGTATGCACTGCATTCTAGATGCCACAGACACCTTGCATCATTGAAATTGTATTGTGACGTCATAGTGTATGTAGCTTGTCAATACCCTAGGGGTTGACAAGGAAGTCATTCCCCGTTAAAATGAAGGAAAAATCTGTGAACAATGGGAGAATATAGTTTCTTTATATAATGTTGCAGTCAGTTTCTCACTTCTGTTATTCTTTTGAAATAGTTAGCAAAAAGTTAATGCATGATGCATTTAAGCAATAAAAATAAAAAAAGATTTGATTTGACAAAACTGATACATCTAAAATGGTCTGGTCTGTTTTGGGCTTTAAGCTAGAAATTATGTCTTAGGAGATGCATGATAAATGATAATAGTACTTCTGACATATAGCAAAAAGGAACAACTCTCAAGGGAACATGACAAGTGTGTATTGATATTTTCAGGATATTGTTCATGATCCAGGCAGAGGTGCACCATTAGCCAAAGTGGTATTCCGTGATCCATATCGCTTTAGACATAGGAATGAAACTTTCATTGCCTCCGAAGGCATGTACACAGGCCAGTTTCTGTACTGTGGTAAAAAAGGTCAGTATTTTGTGTTCAAAACTTATTAAGTATATATACAAATTTTATTGATTTTCAAGGAATTAAATTGTTCTAATTGAGATGGTTTCCATTTCCATTGCCTTCGAGGACCTGTACACATACCAGTTTTTGTATTGTGGTAAAACTGAGCATCTTGTGTTCAAAACTTACCATATATTTATATTATATTATCACTATTAAGATGATTTCCATTTATTTTCAATCACTTCTTTCCCTGGAAAAAAAATTTAAAAATTAATCAGTGCTCTAGATTATTATGACCAGTATAATTTTTGTCAATAAGTAACACCTATAAAGATATTCTTTATATATACCAGTAACCCTTTCTGTAATACTGAACTTATCTTTTGCAGCCACCCTCCAGATTGGAAACATACTTCCAGTTGGTGCTATGCCAGAAGGAACAATAGTATGTTGTTTGGAAGAGAAAACTGGTGATCGTGGAAAGATTGCAAGAGCATCAGGCAACTATGCCACAGTTATTTCACATAACCCCGATACAAAGAAATCTAGAGTCAAGTTACCATCAGGTTCCAAAAAAGTTATTCCATCTGCCAACAGAGCTATGGTTGGTTAGTATATTCACTAATTAATATTGGTCCTTTTATGGTTTCTATATATGTAAATTTTTGTGGATTACTTGTAGTATAAATTATGCTGGAATTGTATATATATATATTTTTATATATATATATATATATATATGACTTATATAACATTATTTACAAAGGTATTAGAGATATGGTCTATTAATGCTAACAAAAATGTGTTGGAAAAGCTGTTAGTAATGACATTTTCTCTTCTTATTTTAGACCCATTCAGGGTTTGCGCTAGTTGAACAATATGTGTCACAAAAAATCGTCAGTTATCAAAATCTGTCCCCAGTTTCCATTTTTTTGAGCCAGATTCAAAGTATATAAATGTGTTAACTGCCATTATTGTTAATTTATTTAATTCAATTCAATGAGTTACATTGAGACATTATTATCTGTGTTTAAAGTTTTTTTTAATTGAAATAAAACATCATTTTTGTATTGAATTTATCACTATATTTAATATGCATCCATAACACTGTATAGGTTAATGGTGTGAAGTGTGGATGTTCTAGAAGACACCACAATCTTGCTTCGATGTTTCTCAGTTAAATATTTTAATTAAAATCATTCAGGATTGATATACAAGCTGCATGAATTTAACATTGCATTACTGATGTTGATATTTTAAATCTGCTTAGGGGACAGAACTTATAGATAGTGATTATAGGTGTGGAAGTTTAAATATACAGGTTAGATCTAATCACTTTATTTTTACAATCATGTACCTGACCACTACAAGTCGTTGTGTAATTACCCCCAGCACTTGTCCGTTAATTACACCTTAGTTTGGTTTATTGACATTAATAAATAAACAAGTTATTAGTAGGGCTGTCATTGCTGAGAAATTCTATATCTATAAGTAAAAAGTATTGATAAATCGAATAATTTGGTACTTCTATGAATGCATTCAAAATAAATAGATTCATTGTAATATTTAGTTGTTTTATTGTATATTTGACCATCGGAAGATAAAAAAAGCAATCATTGCAAGGAAAATGTCACTTATTTGAACAATTAGAAAAAATATAACATAGTTTAATAGCATGAAGTAAAACAAATGGAAAATTTTGGAAATTGTAAAAGAAAATACATCCTGTGAAATGTATAATGAAATGTATTGATACTTTAAAAGTATCAATACATTTCATATGCATTTCACAGGCATAATGCATATCGTATCAAATCAATTTGTGTATTGATATCAAGTGTATCAATGACAGCACTAGTTATGATAGTCCCTGTTACTGATGACCATTTGGACGATATAAATGACTTGTGTAACCTAGATGGCTTAAAACGTCCATAAAATGGAGGCGCCAGAAAAATTGTCAGAAGAAATATTTTGTTGCCAGTTGAAATAAAAAAAATTGCCATATGCGACATTGACGAAGGCCAGCGCAACCCCTGCCATTGCTTCAAAGACTTTATAATTCAAAATTTTGACATATATATAAAAGATGGAACCTGGATGGGGCACATTTAATTGTGTTCAAATGAACATGAAGAATAATAGAAATGATCAGATTTTAGTTAAGAGTTAAAGCCCCATGACTCGGTTAGGGTGTTAATTATGTTTCAGCTTACAATTATTTATGTTACATCATCATGTTTATATATAAGTACATAATGTTTCTGTTGATTGTAGTTCCCTATGGTGCTTGTGTATATTTGTGAAATGGGCCAATAAAATCCTTGTTTATTTATAGCTGGCACCAATTCCTCTCTAGACAAATCTCACAGACATTTTCGAAAATACAGTAAAACCTGCTATAGCGGCCACCTCTATATAAGGATCACCTGTCTATAAAGGCCAGTTTTGAAAAGTCCCTTGACTGCATACTTCAACTAAATTAAACCTGTGTATAAGGGTCACCTGCACATAAAGGTCAATATTCTCTGGTCCCTTGGGTGGCCCCTATATACAGGTTTTACTGTAATTGAAAAGTAATTAGACCCTTTGGTTTGTTTTGGTTCCATGTAGGCCTAAAAATGCTGATGATTTCTGGCATTTGTCCTCTGTTTTCACCAGTAATTCATATTCTTGGTTGACTATACTATGATATAGGGGCTGGCCTACCATTGTTTTGTGATTGGTACAATTTCAAAAAAAAAATGCTCATAACTTATATAATGGGTATTTTATTTAAATTTTTATAATAATATCGATTACATACAAATTACTAGATGTAGATCAGCCAAGTAAAATAAAAGTTAAACAAAATTATAATACTTTTACAATTAATAATTTATTCTTACCTGACTCAAGTGATTTATTGCTATGACCAAATTCATACAGCATCTATCCATTAAATTTTCCATATAAATGACTTCTTTTCATTAACCACTGGACAGATTTCAAACAAATTTGGCATGGAACTAGGTTTTAGGAAGGGCCTTTGAGTTTGCACAACGAAGATGTCGAATGAGTGTCATCCCCTTGGGGCTCTTGTTGGTTGTTTGTAAATTATCCAGCATTTCTATACAATGATGCTATTAGAAATTAAATAACAGCATTGCATATATTATTAAAATATGATTTGT
This sequence comes from Atrina japonica, assembly GCA_030159075.1. Lineage (NCBI taxonomy): Eukaryota > Metazoa > Mollusca > Bivalvia > Pterioida > Pinnidae > Atrina > Atrina japonica. Next base: position 207,930 of record BROG01000706.1, on the reverse strand, counting down.
AAATGAATAAAATGTTTTCTAAATATTTTTCCATGCAACCATTTTTTAGATTTCAATATTTAATTAAAATTTCAAAATTCATGTACTAGCGCTTAAAATTCTTGACTCTGGGCAACTTGATAAAAATTACGTTCAAGGCATGCGGTGTTAATTTTTCTCAGTTTGTAGTAGGTGGCAATTTTCAGATCACTTATGAAGAAGGCTGTCATGATCACATTTCCTATCAAGTTTTTAGATTTCTTTTTTTTTCTTTTTAAGAGTTGAATAACACAGTAAACCTTGATGGCCTGTCAAGATCAAATGACTAGTTCATTCAAATTTTAAATAAGGAAAGTGAAATTAAATTTGAGACATGATGTAACTGCCTGTTGTTTAAACAAAATTTTTGACAAATTAGGCCAAAAAAAATCCTAGAGATCCTATTTACCATATGAATATGCAGTTTCGTATTTTTTATTGAATTTTAAGACAGAGTTATTATAAATTTTAGGAATTGTTGCTGGTGGTGGACGTATCGACAAACCAATGCTGAAGGCTGGTAGAGCGTACTATAAGTACAAGGCTAAGAGAAACTGTTGGCCTAAAGTTCGTGGTGTGGCTATGAATGTAAGGATATTAAATCATCTATTTTATGTTGTGCAGTATTATATATCTTGGGTTTTATGTTCTGGAAATTTCTGTCAATTTTGGGAAAATGCCATTGGGAATTTTAACGTGAATTTGTGTCATAATTTGAAAAAATATGTGCACACACAGATATGTATAATTTTTTTAATGTATTTCCCCTTACATTTTTTTTTTTTTTCATTCAAGTCATGAGCTCATCAAATTGGGAATTTTTTTTATCAAATTGGGGAGAAAATAATGCATTTTGCATTGGGAATGGGACCAAAATTAGGCCTTGTGGATACTATAGAAAAAGCTCTGAAATGAATTGTAATATCCAACAAAGCCTCTACCATGTGTCTATAGAATAGACAGTAATGAAAAAAAAACCAGATTCATTTGACAAGTGTTCAGACAGATTTGAGTGGGTGAGCATGTGTGTGTTCTGTGGGGGATCTATGGTTTTCTTAAGATAATGTAGAGTTTATGTGTGTGTGTGTGTGTTTGGGGGGGATCTGCTGTTTCCTTTAGATGCTGTAAAGTGTAGAGTAATTTTAGGGAGGAATTTACAGCAGGTGTTTTCTCAAAATGAATGAACTCCAGTCTTCTTGAAATTTAAGTTTATTAACCAGTTTTGCTAAAAATATTTTATGTTTTCTTATTTGGAAATCTCCTAGTTTAGTGGGCAAGGAGGACATTGGATATGGGCACATAAAAGTCAGTCATTCATTCATTCATCTCAAAAACTGACCTTTTGATATCTACTATTATTGTTACAATAATCAATGTACATAGCTTAGAACAGATTTAGGTTGGTGATATAAACATTATTTTTCTCTCTCATCGCAGCCTGTGGAACATCCCCATGGTGGTGGTAACCATCAACATATTGGTAAAGCCTCTACAGTCAGAAGAGATACATCAGCTGGTAGAAAGGTAAACACATGGCTTTGTCACATATTCTTCATGGAGGAAATATAATGTGTATTTGGTTATGGTTCTTGTATTTTTTTTATTCAGGAATGTTTGCCAGTATATTACTTCATGTTCATACTAGTAGCTTTTCGTTCAGGCAAAATAAACAAGCAAATTTTATTCATGTGAATTTCATGTAAAATTAACATGAATTTCACATGAATCAAGCTTTAACATGAATGTCACATGGAAAATTTTATGTTTAATGACATTATGTTGATTCAAGTAAAATTCAAAATTGAAGCAAAAATTTAAAGGGTGGAGCCCTGCTGGTGTCTAAGCTGACTTTTGTGAGAAAGTTTGCTTGTGGAAGGCGGATGGTCTCTTTCCAGATACATTGTGATTGCCAGGATGGGTTCTGTCCTCCACTATTAAAAACTGGCTGCCACAATATAACTGAAAAATTGTTGACACACACAAACAAATGAATAAAAAAGTAAATGTTGGTTGTATTCCTCCATGTGCATGTTTTGTTGCTTCATTTGTGACTATATATGTAAAGACCTGAATTAAAATTGATTATGCCACTCATGCTTTATATAATATACTTTACTCTTTCATTCTGATCATTAAATCATATTGACATATTGAATTAAAATTTGGTAGATAGTTATATTATGAAAAGAGGCGGGTCAAGAAAGTATTTAGTTATGTGCGAATGATTTTGTTGTTGCAAAGTTATAGCCCTTTGACATTATGTAACCATTAGTGTTGTACCAACACATAAGAGTTTATGCATCTTGTTGTCATATTTTTGTTTTATGAAAGAGATGTCCCAACAAATATATGTATGTTCTAGAAATATTGGAGGTTAAGTAAATATTATATCGTATGGGCTCTTCAAATACATTAGGAGCCGGCCTGGCTCAGTCGGTAGCGCGCTCGACTCTGGATCGTGAGTTCGAGTCTCGCCGGCGACAGGTTGGTTTCCTGTCTTTCGGATGAGACAGTAAAAACTGGAGGTCCTGTGTCACAGTAGGTGTCAGCACGTTAAAGAACCCTCACTGCTCAATGGCCGTAAGCCCTGAGCATGGGCCAAAATTTGAAGCCCTTCACCGGCATTTGGTGACGTCTCCATATGAGTGAAATATTCTTGAGTGGGACTTTAAACAACAATAAACAAACAAACAAACAAATTAAATACATTAGTACATAATAGTTTATTGCGGAATTTTTCCAGGTTAATGATCACTTCCTACTCTATTTCCACAGGTTGGTCTTATTGCTGCCAGAAGAACTGGTCGTCTGCGTGGTTCCAAACAAGTAACAAAGGGACAAGACAAGGATTAAAGACATTTATTTATTTGTTGCTTTATTTGTATGATAATACAAAGTTTGGAACAAGGAATGTTTGTTATGTCATTTGTGTTTACTTTAATCACTTGAAGCTAGTAAGGGACCACTTGTGGTGGTCTAGTGGTAGAGTGTTTTAGACTCACAAGTGGAAGGTTCCGGTAGCTGAGCCAGAAGCCACCAAGTTTACTCCATGCTCAAGCTTAACTATTATTTCATTATATTGACTACAAAGTTGTTTGTAAAACTTCCAAATCTGAGTAAAATATTATTTGACATCATTCGCATATAATTTATTGCATCACACTTACAGTTTTCCTGTAAAAAATGAATAAATGCATTGAGCAAGGTACTTAGAATTTGAGTACGTTTTCAAACATTTTTTTAATGTTTCTGAAATTTTCTTCAAATGACAAAAGCTTTCACCATATACAATTGTATGCCACTGATACATAAACATGTCCAGTAAAAGAATAAATCTTGTGTTTTTGCCTTAGAATCATGAAAAGTTAATTGAGCTTGAGTACTAAGTTAATTTTGTGACTTCATGCCTTGGTCATACCAAAGACTCAAAAATGGTATTGCTTGTTCCTTCACCAAGTGATCAGCTTAGGAAGTGAAAGTCACAAGTCTTTCTTACAGACTTAAGGTGTGGCACGTAAAAGAACCCCCACTGCATTTGTGTCGATCCATAGCACAGGTCAGTGGTACTTCACCTAAAGCCAGTGATGTTTCTGGAAAAACACCAGCTTTGTTTACAACATGGGCGCAGACATTTTGGACACCCAAAGTTGTGCGGAGGGTAAAATGAGCCCAGCGATCTGATTGGTCATTAAATGAAAAATTTAGTTTTGCCATTAATAAGTGAAATAAAGGTGATAAAAAAGATACATGAATATTGGTAGTACCCTGGAAATTATAGGGTTGACGCTTGAAAATTGAAAGGGAGGGGTCATATGAGAATAGATATTTTCCTTTGGTGCGGAATACTACGAGTTGTAAACAAGTGAAAATTTGAAGTAAAAATGCAACGGCAACCTATACTTTTGATTGCAAATTTTGTTATCCAAAATATTGATCTTTTCACCACAGGGTACTTATTTTGACCCAGTTATAATAAACATGGGAGTGACAGTGACCTGAAGTTTTGAAAATTAGCTTTGAGGCCTATGGGAAAATATTTGGTGGTGTCTGTCCTATAGAAAAATTCACATTTGACACATGTAGGCTGGATGAAGCCTTAAAATAAGCCATTTCTCTCATCAATTCATTCACTTTTACTCATACTTTTTAAACAGATCTTAGGGTCTATATGAAATGGGGCACCTGTTGGGGGTCCACAAGGTGCAAATTTAATAGGTGTGCTGCCTCTACACACATTATTATGCATTTGTTGCATATTGAGATCTCTTTTATTTTATCTGTATGTTTTATATTACACCTAGAACTAATGTTTTATCATTCATTGGTCAAAATTCCATCTGTTCTTGGAAATTTCAAGTATACCCCCACCCTCTCCTACAAACATGCACATGTTCTTTTATAAAAAAAATCATATAGTTATGGTTATGCATAGTGACCTAAATTTTAGCAAAATATTTTGGAATGATGTTTCTATTGTAAATTTTAACTCATTTTGAATTAAAACCAGACCTTTTTGAAGTAAAGACTGGTTGATTTTCTTTTTTTTTTGGGGCAAAATCTACATATTGGGACCATGTCATTTTACTCACGCAGTGTATTTTGTACCTTTTAGTTGTATATATGTACTGTATCTGAAGGGTAAAAAACCATCTCATTTTTAAGAAAAATTGTATTAAACTGCATTTCAAATTTAAGTCTCATCAGTAAAATATTTCATCATGCCATATACACTGTAAACAGTATAAAAATTATTTTAATACCCCTCCCTCCCCCCCCCCCCCCCCCCCCCCCCTTTATGCTGATCTGTACACAAGAATTTCCATATTGTGGGTTAGGTCATATTGTGTTAAATTTTGGGTAATAGTAAATTTGTAAATAAAAAAATTCTTTAGAATTAGGGCGTTTTAACATTTTTTCATAATCAATCAACATTTTAACCTGTAGAAGGAATATTTCAATTTTTTAAATCCAGGAAATATTGTCCAATAAGAGATTTTTTATCTAATTATCATACTCAAGTACCTTGTAAAGATAATTTATAAAGTATCAATTATATTTTTTTTCTGTATTAACTCATCTAATATTCCATTCAAGTTGCATGTTTTCATAAGTTTTCTAAATTTTCAGTCATGCATTTTTTGTTTTGTTTGAATCACCTTTTTTTCACCCCCCCCCCCTTCCAGCAAATGTCACTTAACACACTCTTGGGGTCATACAGACAAAAAAGTAACACTTGACTTTTACTGGTTTCAAAACTTAGTATAATTAAAATTTGACTTAGTTTTTCATCTGAAACAGAACTATACATATGTCATATCCTTTTAAAAGCAATTTGACTATCATTTTGCACCATTTTTAAAGTCAGAAACTCAGTTATCTGCCCTCTGTATTTAATTACTTACATCATGAGACTGCAATTAAGGGATGAAACAAAACATGGACATGTCTGAAAATGATTATATAACATATTTTATATAAATGAACACAATAAGTCTATTGAAATGTGTTATATGTAAGGGTATCCCCTCCCAGAAGTTTTTACACTTTTATTAAGGGTGCACTTCATTTCCTTGTCAATAAAAACAATTTGATGATATAAAAAATGACATCTTTTACTTTTAAGTGAGCTTCAGAAATTGTTCTTTACTTCTGGTGCCTAATTGGTTCCATGCTCATTAAGCAATGATTCAAATTTTAAGTTTTTGTGAAGAAAATGGTGTATTTTGTCACTTTTTCCATTATAAAGGTACCTTCTACCCTTATTTTGATTTCATGGTCAGTATTGGTAAATAATGTATGGGAATCATTCAAAATAATGAAATATATGTGTTACAAACAATCTGAATGAAAATCATGAAAGAAAAAAAGACAACTTCTTCATAAATGCATTTATGCAATGAATGGGATTGAGAGGTAGGGTGTGACACATTATAGACTGTGTTTCTCTTCAGGTTGGGTTCCCCATCCTCATTATTAAGGGGGCTTGGTGTATAGTTAGTGAGATTTCCAAAAAATGCAAAAATGACCATTTTTGGGCAATGTTTTGGATAAATCTATAGGAAAAACACCAGCTTTGTTTACAACATGGGCGCAGACATTTTGGACACCCAAAGTTGTGCGGAGGGTAAAATGAGCCCAGCGATCTGATTGGTCATTAAATGAAAAATTTAGTTTTGCCATTAATAAGTGAAATAAAGGTGATAAAAAAGATACATGAATATTGGTCCCTGGAAATTATAGGGTTGACGCTTGAAAATTGAAAGGGGGAGGGGGTCATATGAGAATAGATATTTTCCTTTGGTGCGGAATACTACGAGTTGTAAACAAGTGAAAATTTGAAGTAAAAAATGCAACGGCAACCTATACTTTTGATTGCAAATTTTGTTATCCAAAATATTGATCTTTCACCACAGGGTACTTATTTGACCCAGTTATAATAAACATGGGAGTGACAGTGACCTGAAGTTTTGAAAATTAGCTTTGAGGCCTATGGGAAAATATTTGGTGGTGTCTGTCCTATAGAAAAATTCACATTTGACACATGTAGGCTGGATGAAGCCTTTAAAATAAGCCATTTCTCTCATTTTTATCACCTAAATGCAATTCATTCACTTTTACTCATACTTTTAAACAGATTTAGGGTCTATATGAAATGGGGCACCTGTTGGGGGTCCACAAGGTGCAAATTTAATAGGTGTGCTGCCTCTACACACATTATTATGCATTTGTTGCATATTGAGATCTCTTTATTTTATCTGTATGTTTTATATTACACCTAGAACTAATGTTTTATCATTCATTGGTCAAAATTCCATCTGTTCTTGGAAATTTCAAGTATACCCCCACCCTCTCCTACAAACATGCACATGTTCTTTTATAAAAAAAATCATATAGTTATGGTTATGCATAGTGACTAATTTTAGCAAAATATTTTGGAAATGATGTTTCTATTGTAAATTTTAACTCATTTGAATTAAAACCAGACCTTTTTGAAGTAAAGACTGGTTGATTTTCTTTTTTTGAGGGCAAAATCTACATATTGGACCATGTCATTTTACTCACGCAGTGTATTTTGTACCTTTAGTTGTATATATGTACTGTATCTGAAGGGTAAAAAACCATCTCATTTTTAAGAAAATTGTATTAAACTGCATTTCAACATTTAAGTCTCATCAGTAAAATATTTCATCATGCCATATACACTGTAAACAGTATAAAAATTAATTTAAATACCCCTCCCTCCCCCCCCCCCCCCCCCCCCCCCCCCCTTTATGCTGATCTATACACAAGAATTTCCATATTGTGGTTAGGTCATATTGTGTTAAATTTGGGTAATAGATAATTTGTAAATAAAAAAAATTCTTTAGAAATAGGGCGTTTTAATATTTTTTTCATAATCAATCAACATTTTAACCTGTAGAAGGAATATTTCAATTTTTTAAATCCAGGAAATATTGTCCAATAAGAGATTTTTATCTAATTATCATACTCAAGTACCTGTAAAGATAATTATATAAAGTATCAATTATATTTTTTCTGTATAAACTCATCTAATTTTCATTCAAGTTGCATGTTTTCATAAGTTTTCTAAATTTTCAGTCATGCATTTTTTGTTTGAATCACCTTTTTTCACCCCCCCCCCCCCTTCGAGCAATATCACTTAACACTCTCTTCGGGTTATACCAGACAAAAAATTAACACCTGATATTGACTTTTTTACTGGTTTCAAAAACTTAGTATAATTAAAATTTGACTTAGTTTTTCATCTGAAACAGAACTATACATATGTCATATCCTTTTAAAAGCAATTTGACTATCATTTTGCACCATTTTTAAAGTCAGACTCAGTTATCTGCCCTCTGTATTTAATTACTTACATCATGAGACTGCAATTAAGGGATGAAACAAAACATGGACATGTCTGAAAATGATTATATAACATATTTTATATAAATGAACACAATAAGTCTATTGAAATGTGTTATATGTAAGGGTATCCCCTCCCAGAAGTTTTACACTTTTATTAAGGGTGCACTTCATTCCTTGTCAATAAAAACAATTTGATGATATAAAAAATGACATGGTTTACTTTTAAGTGAGCTTCAGAAATTGTTCTTTACTTCTGGTGCCTAATTGGTTCCATGCTCATTAAGCAATGATTCAAATTTTAAGTTTTTGTGAAGAAAATGGTGTATTTTGTCACTTTTTCCATTATTAAGGGGTACCTTCTACCCTTATTTGATATCATGGTCAGTATTGGTAAATAATGGTATGGAATCATTCAAAATAATGAAATATATGTGTTACAAACAATTCTGAATGAAAATCATGAAAGAAAAAAAGACAACTTCTTCATATAATGCATTTATTTGTTAAATATCAATGAATGGGAATTGAGAGGTAGGGGTGTGACACATTATAGACTGTGTTTCTCTTCAGGTTGGGTTCCCATCCTCATTATTATTTGTGTATAGTTAGTGAGATTTCCAAAAAATGCAAAATGACCATTTTTGGCAATGTTTTGGAAAATCTATAGGAAAAACACCAGCTTTGTTTACAACATGGGCGCAGACATTTTTTGGACACCCAAAGTTGTGCGGTAGGGTAAAATGAGCCCAGCGATCTGATTGGTCAAATGAAAAAATTTTAGTTTTGCCATTAATAAGTGAAATAAAGGTGATAAAAAAGATACATGAATATTGGTAGTACCCCTGGAAATTATAGGTTTGACAGCTTGAAAAATTGAAAGGGAGGGGTCATATGAGAATAGATATTTTCCTTTGGTGCGGAATACTACGAGTTGTAAACAAGTGAAAATTTGAAGTAAAAATGCAACGGCAACCTATACTTTTTTGATTGCAAATTTTGTTATCCAAAATATTGATCTTTCACCACCCTTATTTGACCCAGTTATAATAAACATGGGAGTGACAGTGACCTGAAGTTTTGAAAATTAGCTTTGAGGCCTATGGGAAAATATTTGGTGGTGTCTGTCCTATAGAAAAATTCACATTTGACACATGTAGGCTGGATGAAGCCTTAAAATAAGCATTTCTCTCATTTTTTATCACCTAAATTGCAATTCATTCACTTTTACTCATACTTTTAAACAGATCTTAGGGTCTATATGAAATGGGGCACCTGTTGGGGGTCCACAAGGGTGCAAATTTAATAGGTGTGCTGCCTCTACACACAAATTATTATGCATTTGTTGCATATTGAGATCTCTTTATTTATCTGTATGTTTTATATTACACCTAGAACTAATGTTTTATCATTCATTGGTCAAAATTCCATCTGTTCTTGAAATTTCAAGTATACCCCCACCCTCTCCTACAAACATGCACATGTTCTTTTTATAAAAAAAAATCATATAGATTATGGTTATGCATAGTGACTAATTTTAGCAAAATATTTTGGAAATGATGTTTCTATTGTAAATTTTAACTCATTTGAATTAAAACCAGACCTTTTTGAAGTAAAGACTGGTTGATTTTCTTTTTTTGAGGGCAAAATCTACATATTGGACCATGTCATTTTACTCACGCAGTGTATTTTGTACCTTTAGTTGTATATATGTACTGTATCTGAAGGGTAAAAACCATCTCATTTTTTAAGAAAATTGTATTAAACTGCATTTCAACATTTTAAGTCTCATCAGTAAAATATTTCATCATGCCATATACACTGTAAACAGTATAAAAATTAATTTTAAATACCCCTCCCTCCCCCCCCCCCCCCCCCCCCCCCCCCCCCCCCCCTGATGCTGATCTGTACACAAGAATTTCCATATTGTGGTTAGGTCATATTGTGTTAAATTTGGGTAATAGATAATTTGTAAATAAAAAAATTCTTTAGAAATAGGGCGTTTTAATATTTTTTTCATAATCAATCAACATTTTAACCTGTAGAAGGAATATTTCAATTTTTTAAATCCAGGAAATATTGTCCAATAAGAGATTTTTATCTAATTATCATACTCAATTACCTGTAAAGATAATTATAAAGTATCAATTATATTTTTTTCTGTATTAACTCATCTAATATTCATTCAAGTTGCATGTTTTCATAAGTTTTCTAAATTTTCAGTCATGCATTTTTTGTTTGAATCACCTTTTTTCAACCCCCCCCCCTTCCAGCAAATGTCCACTTAAACTCTCTCTCTTGGGGCATAGACCAGACAAAAATTAACACTTGATATTGACTTTTACTGGTTTCAAAACTTAGTATAATTAAAAATTGACTTAGTTTTTCATCTGAAACAGAACTATACATATGTCATATCCTTTTAAAAGCAATTTTGACTATCATTTTGCACCATTTTAAAGTCAGACTCAGTTATCTGCCCTCTGTATTTAATTACTTACATCATGAGACTGCAATTAAGGGATGAAACAAAACATGGACCATGTCTGAAAATGATTATAATAACATATTTTATATAAATGAACACAATAAGTCTATTGAAATGTGTTATATGTAAGGGTATCCCCTCCCAGAAGTTTTACACTTTTATTAAGGGTGCACTTCATTCCTTGTCAATAAAAACAATTTGATGATATAAAAAATGACATGGTTTACTTTTAAGTGAGCTTCAGAAATTGTTCTTTACTTCTGGTGCCTAATTGGTTCCATGCTCATTAAGCAATGATTCAAATTTTAAGTTTTTTTTAAGAAAATGGTGTATTTTGTCACTTTTTCCAATTATTAAGGGGTACCCTTCTACCCTTATTTGATATCATGGTGGTCAGTATTGGTAAATAATGGTATGGAATCATTCAAAATAATGAAAAATATATGTGTTACAAAACAATTCTGAATGAAAATAAGAAAGAAAAAAAGACAACTTCTTCATATAATGCATTATTTTTGTTAATATCAATGATGGGATTGAGAGGTAGGGGTGTGACACATTATAGACTGTGTTTCTCTTCAGGTTGGGTTCCCATCCTCATTATTAAGGGGGGCTTGGGTGTATAGTTAGTGAGATTTCCAAAAAATGCAAAATGACCATTTTTGGCAATGTTTTGGATAAATCTATAGGAAAAAACACCAGCTTTGTTTACAACATGGGCGCAGACATTTTGGACACCAAAGTTGTGCGGAGGGTAAAATGAGCCCAGCGATCTGATTGGTCATTAAATGAAAAATTTAGTTTTTGCCATTAATAAGTGAAATAAAAGGTGATAAAAAAGATACATGAATATTGGTAGTACTGGAAATTATAGGGTTGACGCTTGAAAATTGAAAGGGAGGGGTCATATGAGAAAAGATAATTTTCCTTTGGTGCGGAATTACGAGTTGTAAAACAAGTGAAAATTTGAAGTAAAAATGCAACGGCAAACCTATACTTTTGATTGCAAATTTTGTTATCCAAAATATTGATCTTTCACCACAGGGTACTTATATTTGACCCAGTTATAATAAACATGGAGTGACAGTGACCTGAAGTTTTTGAAAATTAGCTTTGAGGCCTACTGGGTGGTGTCTGTCCTATAGAAAAATTCACATTTGACACATGTAGGCTGGATGAAGCCTTAAAATAAGCCATTTCTCTCATTTTTATCACCTAAATTGCAATTCATTCACTTTTACTCATACTTTTAAACAGATCTTAGGGTCTATATGAAATGGGGCACCTGTTGGGGGTCCACAAGGTGCAAATTTAATAGGTGTGCTGCCTCTACACACATTATTATGCATTTGTTGCATATTGAGATCTCTTTATTTTATCTGTATGTTTTATATTACACCTAGAACTAATGTTTTATCATTCATTGGTCAAAATTCCATCTGTTCTTGGAAATTTCAAGTATACCCCCACCCTCTCCTACAAACATGCACATGTTCTTTTATAAAAAAAATCATATAGTTATGGTTTATGCATAGTGACTAATTTTAGCAAAATATTTTGAAATGATGTTTCTAATTGTAAATTTTAAAAACTCATTTGAATTAAAACCAGACCTTTTTGAAGTAAAGACTGGTTGATTTTCTTTTTTTGAGGGCAAAATCTACATATTGGACCATGTCATTTTACTCACGCAGTGTATTTTGTACCTTTAGTTGTATATATGTACTGTATCTGAAGGGTAAAAACCATCTCATTTTAAGAAAATTGTATTAAACTGCATTTCAGCATTTAAGTCTCATCATGTAAAATATTTCATCATGCCATATACACTGTAAACAGTATAAAAATTAATTAAAATACCCCCCCTCCCCTCCCCCCCCCCCCCCCCCCCCCCCCCTTTATGCTGATCTGTACACAAGAATTTCCATATTGTGGTTAGGTCATATTGTGTTAAATTTGGGTAATAATGAAATAAAAAACATTCTTAGAAATAGGGCGTTTTAATATTTTTTTCATAATCAATCAACATTTTAACCTGTAGAAGGAATATTTCAATTTTTTAAATCCAGGAAATATTGTCCAATAAGAGATTTTTATCTAATTATCATACTCAAGTACCTGTAAAGATAATTATAAAGTATCAATTATATTTTTTTCTGTATTAACTCATCTAATATTCATTCAAGTTGCATGTTTTCATAAGTTTTCTAAATTTTCAGTCATGCATTTTTTTGTTTGAATCACCATTTTTTCACACACCCCCTTTCCAGCAAATGTCACTTAACACTCTCTTGATACCAGACAAAAATTAACACTTGATATTGACTTTTAACTGGTTTCAAAACTTAGTATAATTAAAATTTGACTTAGTTTTTTCATCTGAAACAGAACTATACATATGTCATATCCTTTTAAAAGCAATTTGACTATCATTTTGCACCATTTTTAAAGTCAGACTCAGTTATCTGCCCTCTGTATTTAATTACTTACATCATGAGACTGCAATTAAGGGATGAAACAAAACATGGACATGTCTGAAAATGATTATATAACATATTTTATATAAATGAACACAATAAGTCTATTGAAATGTGTTATATGTAAGGGTATCCCTTCCCAGAAGTTTTACACTTTTATTAAGGGTGCACTTCATTCCTTGTCAATAAAAACAATTTGATGATATAAAAAATGACATGGTTTACTTTTAAGTGAGCTTCAGAAATTGTTCTTTACTTCTGGTGCCTAATTGGTTCCATGCTCATTAAGCAATGATTCAAATTTTAAGTTTTTGTGAAGAAAATGGTGTATTTTGTCACTTTTTCCATTATTAAGGGGTACCTTCTACCCTTATTTGATATCATGGTCAGTATTGGTAAATAATGGTATGGAATCATTCAAAATAATGAAATATATGTGTTACAAACAATTCTGAATGAAAATCATGAAGAAAAAAAGACTACTTCTTCATATAATGACATTTATTTGTTAATATCAATGAATGGGAATTGAGAGGTAGGGGTGTGACACATTATATAGACTGTGTTTCTCATTCAGGTTGGGTTTCCCATCCTCATTATTAAGGGGGCTTGGTGTATAGTTAGTGAGATTTCCAAAAAATGCAAAATGACCATTTTTGGCAATGTTTTGGATAAATCTCTATAGGAAAAACACCAGCTTTGTTTACAACATGGGCGCAGACATTTTGGACACCCAAAGTTGTGCGGAGGGTAAAATGAGCCCAGCGATCTGATTGGTCATTAAATGAAAAATTTAGTTTTGCCATTAATAAGTGAAATAAAGGTGATAAAAAAGATACATGAATATTGGTAGTACCCTGGAAATTATAGGGTTGACGCTTGAAAATTGAAAGGGAGGGGTCATATGAGAATAGATATTTTTCCTTTGGTGCGGAAATACTTACGAGTTGTAAACAAGTGAAAATTTGAAGTAAAAATGCAACGGCAACCTATACTTTTGATTGCAAATTTTGTTATCCAAAATATTGATCTTTCACCACAGGGTACTTATTTGACCCAGTTATAATAAACATGGGAGTGACCTGAAGTTTTGAAAATTAGCATTGAGGCCTATGGGAAAATATTTGGTGGTGTCTGTCCTTCTATATCAGTGAGAAGTTCTTGGCGGGATGTTGAGCAGCGTTCAAACAAAAAAGATATACGGATTTCCATTGTTGTGAATAAAATAAAAGGTTTGATGTATGACTTGTAACAAAGTTATTGTGCCTTTGTAACATCCTGTATAAATATATATATATACATATGTGTGTATATATATATATATATATACAGTCGAACCTGTATTAAGAGGGAAATCATGAAAGGGACCTCTTATTTGAAGGTCTTATAATTTTTTTATTGGTTACCAGGCAATATTGCCTCTCAGAGGTGCTAGTGTTGGGATGCTCTAGAATCACTATCTTGCATATAGTGTCTTATATAAATTATAATTAGGTACTGGTGATTTACTAAATTTCTGGATGCCATTTTAATGACACAAGACAAGACGGACACATCCACTTACACCCTCCTGTCATACTATTGTTTCAGCATTTGCAAGTTATATTGATTGAGTGTAAACATGTATATTAAACTTCATATACATATAATAGATTGATACATGTCAATATGCTTATATATTAATATTTATTTTACTGAAGCATCATTAAATTATTTTTTTCATATCTTTGAATTATTTACATGTAAGGTTTGCGTTTTGCCAACGCCTAGTTCAAGAACCACTGCATGGTAATTTTACAACATTCCAGTAAATCAATACTTACATCTTCCCTCTTCTGAGACATTGGTAAATTTTTGTCATTTTTTTAATAGTATTACATGAGAACATCTCATGAAGTCTAAATATTCTAAACGTTAATAGGGTAGTGAGAACTGTTTACATTTTGATTTTCAAACTTTGTAATTTACAAAGGAATTTTACTGGTATCTAAATATATTTTATATGGCCGAACAAATCGATAATACATATCAATTACCGTAGAAGAAATATTTAAGCGTATAAAGATACACCACTGACGTAAAGTTGTGTTGTATTGATTTAGTACCGATACAAGTAGACACTTTCAACCATATACAAAATAAGTCTTTGTCATTTGGATAGCCAAATAGATTACACATTCTCCCACCTTGGTCAACCAGATTCCTACCACTCGGGTGAGGATTTCCTTATCCACTCCTCACGCCACTGATTTTGGAAATGGAGCACCGTAGGAAAGCCATTTCTCCAATAATTATTTCATTATACGTTTGTCGATTTAGTTTTAGCCATATTTTAGGACCTTACCTAGGTTATTAAAATCTAGTTAAACGCACATGGGAGAAGGATTGTCCAGAGATGGTATTAGGATACCTTCAGATATAGGCATAGCGTCGTAAACACACTCGCTGTCAACATTGTCAAACACCTTAAATGACCGAAATACTGAAAAGTGCTAAACTGCTGTAAATATAAATTTAATTTCCTAGATATAAGATGTTAGATTGTCTTGGACATTCTATTGATTTATACTTTGGTATCATATTTTTTATATTCATTGTTTTATAGAAATATAGGTTTGAGTTGCGTTAAACATACGGATAAGAAATATAGAACAAATAATCTGAGTGAATCAAGGATCAAGTTGTATATTACCGGTATCCTTTTTTATTCCCTCATAAGGTCAATACCTTAAAAAGTGTCACCATGTGTAGTTCTTTTGCAAAATACTTTAAAAAAACATATGCCACATCACTATAAAGACCTATTCTACAACTGGAATCAATGACATCAGTATGAAGTTTCCAGATCATCTAACAAAGGTCAAGGTCACGACACAATTTAAATACATATGTTTTTTTTTTTAAATTAAACTCGGAATAGCTCAGAAACTGTTCATATATACGTTCGTGTTGCATGTTTGTAGGAAATGTGCAGAAAAATATTTGAAGTTCCAAGGTCATCAATTCAAATGTTAAACCACAGCTCAATTTAAAAAATTCAACTAAAAAGAACTCGGAAACTGTCGTGTTTTCATATGTATGTTAATGGAGAGGATTTGTAGGAAATGTGCAGAAGAATGTTTGTGTGAAGTGTAAAAAATTTGGATCAAAAGTAAAGGTCACAACTCGAATTGATAATTTCAACTCAGAATAGATGTTAGTTTGAAGTTTCAGGGTCATCTGATCAAAGGTCAAAGCCACAATTCAGTTTGAAACATCCATCTCAAAATAGCTGAAGAATCACAGGATTTTCGTAGATATATTTGTGTTTAATATTTGTAGGAAAGACCGAAGAACATTGATGTGACGTTGGAAGGTTATCCGATCAAAGGTCACTGCTCAATTTTAAATTTCCAACTCTAATTAGCTCAAAATCTGTAATACGTCTTTAAAATTTTTGGTATCGGGTTTATAGTCTTTGAGCTATTTTCAATAGGTCACCAAAAGCTGTATCCGAAGTTTTAGCTCCGGTTTTTGTTTACCATTCACTTAAGAGTCTTGAAAGATGCACTAGTTTTGTACATAAGGAACAAGTGTTGTAACAGCGACGTAAAATATAAGATATATGTAGTATGTGTAGTGAACTTCAAGTTCATAATAGAAACCCCAAGACAGGTTTTACGTGTGCGTGTAATTTTAGAAACGATAACACAAATTCAGATTTCTCGAACACAGATTATCACAACATCGGTTTATAGAGGTCCATAGGGCCTACGTATTTTCTTTACTAGCTCTACCTGTTGATCGTAAACATAGAAAAGACGTGAATAGTGACAAACCTCAGATACATCATATTGGTGTTATTACATGACACAGGTAAAATAGCTAGTGTTGTATTTGTTTATGTAAATGATCCCAGTGAGATGTAAAACAACATTGACAAAAGTTTTTGGCAGATTTCAATCTTCTGTATAAAATCTTTTAGTAATGTGATCAACAGATCGAGACACATATGTTAATGCAATACAACTACACATACCTGTTATACCAAGTGAATATTTCAATATTATTCTCTTTACATAATTTTTTAGAGAGTGACTGAATACTGTCCGATTAAAAAACAACATTCTGTAAAGCTTGTCGAGGCAAACGCGAACGCGAGTTGACAGTAACTGTTGAGAAGTATGAAATTGACATTCAAACTAGAAATTAATGGGGCACCGTTTTACTTTTAATACTAGTTAGCGATATCACTCTTTCGAATAGGTGATATCACTTTTATAAATTCTTAAGTGATATCACTTATAACAATAAGTGATATCACCTGTTAGAATGAGTAATATCACCTATTCGAATGAAAGATATCACCTATTCAAATGAATGACTGATATAAGTGATATACCTAATTCGATTAAGTGATATCAGCTATTCGTTTTGTAAAATGATATCAACTATTCGAATAGGTGATATCACTTATGAATCAATGTCAGTGAATGCTCCCTACACAAACATAAAATACATTCCTGGGCTAACAAAAATATGACTTGTGTCATCTTGGGCATTATAAATTATTATTATTTTTTTTGGTTTCCTTACATTTTATCCAAAGAATTATATAGGGTGTTCTAAGTTCAACCACTTTTAAAACAATTTTGTACGGAAATCGGACCCTAGTTCTAAATGGCATATGTCGCCGGTATGGTTTCGGTAGCTCTGTCTGCTTTGAATGCTGAACTCCGTCCAAATCCTACAGCAGACACGGGAGATGATTCCGATTCTGCAGCGCTGCGTTTTTATCACGATACCTTTGGACTTCGTTTTTCCATAGATAAAGGCCTAGTGATATTCACTGCAGATCTACAGTTATGGAAAAAATACGGAGCATAAGGATTTTACCTATAAAAACGTATAAAGTGATATCTCCTATTTGAAAGAGTGATATCACCTATTCGAAAGAGTGATATCACTTATACGAATAGGTAATATCACATTCTTTTTTATAAGAGATATCACTTATTCGTATAAGTGATATCACTCTTTCGAATAGGTGATATCACTCTTTCAAATATGATATATCACTTATTCGAATAGGTGATATAACTTATTCGGTATTCCAATGGATGATATCACCCATTCGAATAGATGATATCACTTTTTGAATAAATGATATCACCTATTCGAAATGGTGATATCACTATCTGGTATTAAAAAGTTAAACGGCGCCCCATAGAAATTTGGTGATTTTTCTCTCAATTTCATATTATATTTGATTAGATAGATATGTTAAGGTCAAGAGAGAATTTGACTTCGTATGAACGTTCCCACATAAAATGCCTTTTGTTAGTTTTCCATTTAAAGTTTACACGGTATAACATTTTAACTACTATGGGAAAATATAAAGTAGGTACAATGTAATTGGTCGTTTATGTTTTATTTATGTAAAATTAAATACAAATTTTACGATTTGTGTTTTTCTCTCATTTAGTATTGGAAAATAGCATAATTTTATATGTGAATTATTTTTTAATTTGTTTTGTTCAGTGGTAAGGATAAAAACTAACATCATCACAATGATTATCTGAAATGCTGTGTATGGGAGTAAAGACAGATTGCAAATTGCAAATACACGAAGGATGTTCAAATAAGTCTTCTGAAGGACTCATTTGAAAACTAGTATGTAAGATTTGATATCTCTATTTATATGTTCCCTGGAGTGTCTTGAATCACTATGAGTATGTATTTTAGAGTGTTGTTTTCTAATATAGGGCTGGTATTAGAAATGAACAGAAACGCTTTCCCTTTAGAAAATCTATTTAAAATTGGAGCTCAACTGATGAAGTCTAATTGACAAAAACGATCGTCTTGAGCATTATAACTGTGGTATTATGTTTATAATATTTATAACCACTAAGTCATCGCCACTGCTGGTGGACCGTTTGAGTTCCCGAGGGTATACATAAACCTAGTACCTGATATTTCGGTACCAGCTGATAATCCTATACTAAAGTAATATTTGGCACTGAGAACAACATTAAAATTCTAAATTATTCAAAAGCTAAGATAGTCATCATTTTACAGTGGTTACTCTTAGACGGATTTGGCTAGGCATTTAGATTTATTATTTGGCTTTGTATTATACCACTTTCCCTTTAGAAAATCTATTTAAAATTGGAGCTCAACTGATGAAGTCTAATGACAGACGATCGTCTTGAGCATTATAACTTTGGTATTATGTTTATAAAATTTTGAACCATTGTGATAAATGAATAATAAGCAATAGCAAAACCTTGACTCGAACGACTGGAGGGACGGACGGATGCAGACAAGAGCCAGTATTCTGTGGTTGTAACTTTAGACGGCAAAGTGATACAGATTCCCGCAAAAACATAAATATCGTCACAGTAACTGATTGTTTCTTGGCGTCATTTTCCGGGAATATGTATAAAATATTTTTGTAGTGATAACAGTACAGATATTGGCTGACCTGTGAAATAGCTCTTCGTTGTGTAATGCATGAGTGATATATGATATGTGAAACACAGTCAAAACCTTAAACATATAATGAGAGACTGGATTTGTGAAAATTGCAAAACATACGACAAAACAAATCAACGATTAAACGTATAAGGAAGGGTTTAGCAAAGGCAGCAAGTCATGTTTAAACAGAAATTTTAAACCAATATATGACATATTCACGATGAATAGAATGAGTCTGAAGAAACTAGGACATAATACAGAATCATGGAACAAAAGTAATAGTCAATAATGAAGGTTGAAATGTTGTAACAAACAGAGACGTGGTGATATTTAGGTCGGGTTATTTATCGGAACAAAGTCTTGCGAAGAGCATATGTATTATTAATGTTTTAAAAAAATAGTCACTGATTGCAGATGAATGGGCTCATCAAAATATAAAAAATCTCAGATACCAAAGTATAAATCTTTAGGATGTCCTGGATATCAGTACAAAACTGGTATCAAATCGACAAACACGGACCTCTGGAAATCAAGAGGTGGGATCAGGTTCCATATAATATATAGGGATTTAGGATTTTTCATGTCTGAGTATATCTCTGTTTTTGTCATTGTATATCAATTTATGTAGTAAAACGGACAATAAAAGTTTTGAAAAATACAGTTAATGCCGCTTTAAACAAATATAAATATTTCAGATACCAAAGTATAAATCAATAGAATGTCCAGGACATAGATACAAATCCGGTAAAAATGGACAAACACGGACCTCTGGAAACCAAGATGTAGGATCAGGTGCCATGGAGGAGTAAGCATCCCTTGTCGACCGGTCACACCCGCCGTGAGTCCACAGTCAAGTCCAATGAAACACGTGAGGAGTGTATCCTCGTCACAATTGGTACAGACGTCTCAACAACCGCCAACGAAAAGGCAACTCAACATTTCACTTAGCAAACAAGACTATTATACCGACCATAAAATTTGCGGAACGTTGACATTAAACGCGGTTTTCGATATCCCTGTGTCAATAATTTGTCAGTGAGTAGTTACCTCTGTATATGAAATCTTCATATGTTGTGCACGCCCTGGCATATCGGATCATTTGTGAAATATAAACTCCATATGCGGGTGACTGAGGGATATTACTACTTAAATGTGGAAAATTTACATTGGGAAAGCCGAAATCGTCGTGTTTATCGTATAGCTTAGTTGCTAATTTCCCGTCTGTGTTTATATTAAGTAAAATGTCTAAGTATGAAGCGTGTGTGCTTGATTCTGTTGTATTTTTAATTTATAGTTCGTTGGGATATATCGCATTGACATATGTATGAAAATTGTTATTATTAATTGACAAAACGTCGTCGATATATTTAAATGTCAAATTAAAAGACACCGCTAACTTTTTCTTCTTTTGATTCAGCAGTTTCTGAATGAAGTCTGCATCGTGTGAATAAAGGAACAGGTCGGCCAATAAAGGAGCACAATTGGTTCCCATAGGAATGCCGACAGTTTGTTGATAGACCACGTCTCCGAACATTACAAATATATTGTCTATTAGAAATTCCAGCATGTTTTTTTTTTATATCAACTTCAGTATATTTATGTGTAGAATCAGTGTGGTGTTTGACGAAATAAGTATCCTGATAGCCAATCACTAGATATTTAAATTTTCGGGTACCACCTTTAGTGAAAAAGCAGTTGTCTATGATGCTGAAAAGTCTTTCTTTTAATTTTTTTGTGGAATAGTAGTGTAAAGAGTAGTACATAAAGACAATCTTCGTTTCTTTATACTCCATTTTCTTTCCAACTTCACTTTAATTTATAGCATATGCAATATTCTTTTTCACGAATACACTAGAAGACGCAAGTGATTACGTACAACTAATCAATGATCTATTGGAAAATGATACATCATTAACTACATGTAATTAGTTCAGATCTGAATGCATTTACGTTATATAGATAAAATCAAAATTTCAATGTACAAAATCAAATGCAAAGTGTTTTGTGAAATGAACATGTGTTTACTTGCTAAGTGTACCGATGAAAGCCTAAGTGAATTAACTGTGTCACGGGAGAATGAACTTACAATGCCATTCACCTCCATGCTCATTTAATAACAAGACCACTGAAAATGGCCTCGACTGTAAACACGACTGTATCAAACAACACGACAGATAATGCAGATTCCGATGATCTTGTCAAGGAAATTTTGGAACAGATATCACAATATTTGCTTTTAGTAATTCTTATAGTTATAATGTTTGCTCTAGGATGTACGATAAAATTTAAGGAATTAAAACAACAACTTCGACGACCGATAGGTATCGTGATAGGAATGCTCTGTCAGTTTATAATTTATCCGGCTATGACATTTGGATTAGCACATGCTTTGGAGATGGATACATGGAATGCCCTAGGCATGATGCTTCTAGGAACATGTCCTGGTGGAAGTCTGTCGAATGTAATTACCTTCTGGAGTAATGGCGATGTCACGCTGAGGTAATACATACATACATTGGCCTACATACCTACATCCATGCACACACATATGAATGAGTGAAAATGAGCTATCCTCGTTTTTATTCACAGGTAACTATCACCAACACACACACACACACACACACACACACACACACACACACACACACACACACACACACACACAAACACACATTCAAGTGAACTGAATGACATACGAAATATTTTTAGATCATTTAAATACATGAACTATTATTATGGTACTTGTAAAATACTTTTCTCTTCCACAGCGTATCTATGACGGCTTGTTCTACTGTGATCGGTTTGGGTATGATGCCATTTAATTTATGGATATACACCAGAAGCTGGTCCAGCCAAACTGCAGTGGTTCCGTTTACCAACATTGTTATTGCTTTAGTATCCATTGTCATCCCTGTTTTCTTTGGTATGATTATGCTAGCCAAATTCCCTAGGATTTGTGATAAAATTGTAAAGGTAAGTTTTATGGATCTCTTTGGGAATATTTTCCATTTGTACATATATAGGACTTCGGCGAATCGGGCCTCAAAGAACTGAAGTTTTCGATGTTTCGAACAATTGACAAAGCTTCAAACAATTCATATATTTAGCGCTACTTAGAAACAGACTTTAAAATCATATGTCGAGCATCAAAAATACGAATACAAATAAATAGAAATTTACGGAATTGTCCCTCGACAGTTTTTTTTATATCAACGGGTCCAGTCGGACGCGAGTATTCTCGTAAAGTCTCAGTTTTTAAATTAACGAAAATCAATTCAATTTAGTACAAATTACATACGCCCATGACCTTTTAAAAATATCTTTATTGTTTTGCAGCAGTAATACAACTGTATAAATCCTATGGAAATCGTATATTTGCCAATTTAGTATGAATAACATTTTCATTTCATCGCGTGTGACAGAGGTGTGTTTCTTAAATATGTATTCTTCTGTCTCTTCCGACATAAAAATGTTATCAATAAAAATGCGATTTTTCTATTTATTACTTTTCCATTAAAGAATTTCTCATAAAGCAAGAAAAAGTAGTCCCACAAATTTGAAAAGTATTTCGATTGGCCCAGTGAAAATATCACAGTTAACAATGATTTTGAGAAGAAAATAATAACTTTATTTAATTGATAAATTTTTATGTATCACTACCATGATGTAAGGAATGGTTTTCTATTGTCATTTATGAGTGGAAGTCCCGATATTGTGAACTTTTCTATGTGATTCTTGAACGTCGACCATTGAAATTTTACTGTATATCTGACAGCGAAGTTACAGAAATTTAAGCAACCGGTAATCTCGTGAGAGATATCATATGCCCGTCTCCTTCATCAAAAACAAATTAATTGTTTAGTGTAAAACAACATTTAAAATTTCAAAACCTTTGAGGATGGTATTATATAAATATACCAGCCCTGGGAAGGTGGTAGTGGAAATCCATTATCGACTTCATTTTCATATGAGTGTCAACAGTAATGTGATATCGTTTTTATGACAAATTTTAAAGAACGATTTGACAAAGGTATGATGGTTGACACATACACACACATCACACACACACACACACACACACACACACACACACACACACATATATATATATATATATATATATATATATATATATATATATATATATATATATATATATATATATATATATATATATATATATATATATATATATATATATATACAGTGAACCCTCTTTACAACGACCATGTTTGTTCCCATGTATGAATGACGTTATATCGAATTTGTCACTGTAATGAATTTGATGTGTTGGACATTTCATAGTTAGCCCCCTGGAATATCATTTACGCATATTTGTACATAAATAAATAAAACTTAAAACAATAGTCAACTCTATGAAAATACATGTATATATATATATATATATATATATATATATATATATATATATATATATATATATATATATATATATATATATATATATATATATATATATATATTAGGAACACATTATACATTACCTTTTCTACTGTTTCAACATGGAATCAAATAAATGTTTTCTTTTAATATGTCATTTCATCTATATTATCATAAAATACGGTTAATCTTATAGTGTTTCCAAAGTAAATGATCATGCTCAGAGTTCGAGCAGTGCATGCAAGTAATATGTTTTTACTAGCAAAGAACTACTACTACTTCGTCGTTATCTAACATTTGTTCTCGATATAATGCCTCAACTGTATTTACGCATTTCATTACTTCCTTCAAAGGTTATGTTCTCCGTTAATGTTTTCAATGATTCAAAAGACGGTATAACAGTTTAAGTGCAATAGTGATTATGAGTAAGTGCGTGGTACTTGCTTCTATGTATTTTTATGATAATATGTACATTAAGTACAAGTAGAAAAGTGGAAAAATCGAAATAAATTTTTATGTAAATACAGCTAATGCCACTTTAATTAAGTGGCTTCAAGAAATTTGAATTTAAATGTGCAGTAAGAGAGTCAAATGTATTGTTATTATACGGCCTCACATCTTAATACGATGTTCACTGTTTCAAGAAGATAGATATTCAGAGCGAGGGATTCAATCTCTTTTCAATATTTATTACAGGTTGGAAGTATCATAGGTTTCACAGTAATTTTGATTTCAATAGGAATAGACGCTTATTTGTATCATGAGATATACGTGACCACGTGGAAGGTGTGGATTGCTGCATTAGGACTTCCGGTGTTCGGTCTTATCATTGGGTACACCATAGCATCCATTGCTCGCCAGCCGCATTCCAAAAGACGTGCCATAGCAATAGAGGTGTCTTCACAAAATGTCGCTCTCTGTTTAACACTTATATTTGTTTCTTATGATTCAGAAGACCAAGGCAGAGCTCTAGTGTTCCCATCTATATATGGTGTGTTTGTTGTTATAGAGTTACTTTTATTTTCATTAAGCTGTCGTCTTTGTGACAAATATTCTATTTGTCAGGATATACAAGCTAATGAAGACGTCACAGACACACCAACAAGTTCTTCTGCGAAAAAAAGAGAAACAGAAGCCAGAGATGTTGGTGATAATGCGTTCGATAACGTTGCATCAACAGTAACGGAATCAAGGCTTTGACAATTTATTTTTAAACTAAGCATTTAATAACATAACAATAGGAAACATTTTGTTCTAACGAAACTTTGACGCAATGTTTATATCAAAACACACGATACACACTCAAAGTCTGAGACTTAAAAGAAAATGGATCACATACATGAATACATAAATTTAAAATGGTATTCAATTTTGACGAATGTCTTATTAAATTAATTTGTATATATGCTATTGTTGACGATTTTGCATCCTTCATTTATAAATACTAAAAATATTATGAAAATGATGAAATGTATGATTAAAGGAAATTGAGAGAGAGAGAGAGAGAGAGAGAGAGAGAGAGAGAGAGAGAGAGAGAGAGAGAGAGAGAGAGAGACTTAACATGTATTTATATATCTTGTTTGTTTTATATTTTGCTGTAATGTGCCATCATAGGGAACATAGACATTTCTCTGATTTAATTTCTATCTAATATTTTGGTTTACAATCTAATCACTAAATGCATTTTATGGTGACACATGTATTTAAGATTTAGATATTTTTGGGATGAAATCTTACGAGTATATCAACATTGTAATTGATCAAGAAAGGGCACTTCACTTCATTCAAGGAAAAAAATATTATCACTCGTAAAAACTTATCACTCGTAAAAACTACATACATCGAGCAGTCAATTGAATTGCATATAAATAAAGATGAACAAATGAATAGAAAAAACGTATTAATTAGATAAATATAAAAGAGATTATTAAATATTGCAAAGTAATTGACTATAAAATGTCCATTGATGTGAAAACAGAAAATATAGAATATTCACCGTGTATTTCTTTGAATTAACCCAAATTGGACTACAATCTGATCTACTTTGTGAAACTGACTTTTTTACGTTATTTTGAGATGAGCGTAAATTGCTTTCTAGTAATTCACATAGGGTTTGTCTTTGGCCCAAAAGACTATTTTTGTAAACTTATAGGGTTTGTCTTTGGCCCAAAGGACTATTTTTGTAAACTTATGCACATTATTACTACTTAAATAGAATAAGATTATGTAGGGAGAGTTATCTTTCTTTCAATTTAGAATATCCTTTAAGATTACACACTTCTTTTTATTAACTAATGGCGGAGGTTCCGTGGCGGGCGAGTGGTTAGATCATCACGCTTTGAACCATAAAGTATCTCACTTCTGGTCAGCACCATCGTCGTACAACCACTGTCCGGAATCGCTATGCTCTTTCCTACCTGTGGTCCCATGAGACTGAAATGGTTCTCGCACTGCTCCACCAATAAGAGGTCGTTATTAAAGTTCTAATACAATGCAGACGTTGTTTAAAAGCCCCCATTGGATTGGTGGACCAATGCGAGCACCATTTTAATACTCGTATTGACTGATGCCTTATGAATAGTATTCATGAGCTACGAAAGATTTCGATCGTATGGAACCACTGGTAAGAAAAAGTATAGCGATTCCAATACGTGGTTTTACGACGATGGGTCAGCGCAGTTTGAGCCCCTCTAGGAAAAATTTCCAGTATACTTGCGAAAGGCTGGTGGTCACTTCTGGGTACATTGTTAACGGGGTCTCTCTACCATTAAAAATTGACCGCTACCATGTAACTGAAACATTGAAGTATGTGGTGTTAAACATCAAGCAATGTGCGTTCAAACAAATTGATCTAGAACTAAGTAGGATATAGGTCAATTTATATATATTTCCAATTGTCAGTGTAAAAGATTCATTTTCAAATAGTGTCAATCTGGAAGGTGACAGGTGTGACAGGCCATCTCCTACATGATACCTTATCTCACTTCTGGATTTCAGGGGTACATGTGTGTTCAATGTTCACCAGATTTGCATATTTATATTCTGGAAATCATGAAGATTAATACTTTGATATCTGTGATTTTTATATTAAAATAAAAAAAATGCATGCCTATTAATAGAAGAGAGTCGCCAAACGTAACATATGCTGCCGTAATAGTAATTAATCTCTCACTCTCTCAATCGAAACTTACCTTTCGGTAAATTCTACAAAACAACACTTGCGATTTGCAGTAAATTATTTTGTATCTAAGACGGAATATGACGTAAGTACTTGTATTTATTTCAACTTAAACTCATGGAGACCTATTTCTATCGTCCTTCATCTGTCTGTTCGTCGTACTTTGTTAACTTTTAGATATTTTCGACTTCTTCTCAAGAAGCAGTAGGTCAATTTTAAGCAAACGTTGCAGTAAGAATTCCCATGTAAAGTCGCATAAAGTTTGCGAATGAAAAGTGACCAGGCCCCATAGGTGACAGAAAGGACCAAAACGTGGTACATCTTTAATTTTTTTTTTCGTGAAAAAACGATCAGATGTTTTTCAAATATGGTACATGTATAGTTTATTGTTAAAGCAATATCTATAACGTTTGAGGATGAAGGTTGCTTCAAATGACATAGGGTGCAGGTTTATACAAATGGTTTATTAATTCAAAAGTGATTGGTTTTTGGTATACAGAGGTATATGGGGAAGTTTTGGGGAATGACCTGAGAATCATTGTGACAAGATTTCAAGGTCACAGACATCTAAGTAAACAGAAAATATTAGTTTTTCATTAACGTTGTCTCATTTGCAATTTCCCTTAAACTAATGGCTTTCACGCAAGTGACCTTAAAGGCCCAATGAGCTTTTTCTTATTGTATTATACTGGTAAAATGAGTTGATTTGACAAATTCTACCACAATATTGGGCACCGTTTTACTTTTTAGTACCAGTTAGTAATATCAGCCTTTCGAATAGGTGATATCACTTACTCAATACTTGACATCACCTATTCGAATGGGTGATATCACCCATAGGAATACCGAATAAGTGATATCACCTATTCGAGAAAGAGTGATATCACCTTTTCAAAAGAGGGATATTACTTAGATAAATAAGTGATATCACTTATACGAATAAGTGATATCACTTATAAAAACGAAAAAGTTATATCACCTATTCGAATAGGTGATATCACTCTTTCAAATATGAGATATCACTTTTTATGTTTTTATATGTGATATTACCTATACGAGTAAGTGATATCACTTATTAAAACGAATAAGTGATATCACCTATTCGTATAAGTGATATCATTCTTTCGAATAGGTGATATCACTCTTTCAAATAGGAGATATCACTTTATACGTTTTTTAAGGTGATATTACCTATTCGTATAAGTGATATCACTTATTTAAATTTGGAAACTGTAAAAACCTTATGCTCCCCATTTTTTCCCCATAAATGTAGATCTGCAGTGAATATCACTAGGCCTATATCTATGGAAGAATCATAGCGCAAAGGACGATATTACGGCATCGTGATAAAGGCGCATCACTGCAGAATCGGAATCTTCTCCTGTGTCTGTTGTAGGATTTGGATGGAGTGTAGCATTCAAAGCAGACAGAGTCACCGAAACCATACCGCCGACTCCTGCCATTTTGAACTAGGGTCCAATTTCCGCACAAAATTGTTTTAAAAGTGGTTGAACTTAAAACACCCTATATAATTCTTTGGACCAGATGTAAGGAAACAAAAAAAAAACATTTTACAATGGGTCATATTTTTGTTAGACCCAGAAATATATTTTATTTTTGTGGGAGCATTCATTGACATTGATTCATAAGTGATATCACCTTTTCGAATAGGTGATATCACTGTACAAAACAAAGATGTGATATCACTTAGTTGAATAAGTGATATCACTTAGTTAGTTAGAAGTGATATCTGTTAATCGACTAGGTGATATCACTCATTTATTTGAATAGGTGGTACATTTCATTCGAATAGGTGATATCACTCATTCGTATAAGCGATATCAATTCAGAATTTATAAAAGTGATATCACCTATTCGCATAAGTGATATCACCTATTCGAATAAGTGTTATCACCTATTCGAAAGAATGATATCACAAACTGGTATTAAAAAGTAAAAAAGCGCCCCATACCAAAATGGCATCGACAATAGCTTATGTATTTTAATCATGAAAACTATATTTATAGAATACTGAAAATTTATGATGCAATTTGACAATTTTCTTTCTTCAGAATGATTACTTATTGAGTATAAAGGATGTTATATTAAGATAATGTTAATAATCTTTATCATATGCACCTCAAGTTTACAGCGATTTTCTGAATCAAAGTAAAATTGAAGAAGTACCAATCAGTAATCAAAAACTCAAGTCCATTATAACACAACGAATTAGCTGTCCAAATGGTCTCAACATGAAGAATAATTACAAATCCCAAACGGGATAAGACCAGGTGTCCGGAAGGAGTCATCGTCTTCTGCTGGCATGCTACACACGTCGCAAATGTTCCATGGAAACCTTTCTAGTTCGATGAACGGGTCAAATTCGGTAAAACCGTCTAGTTTGGTGATGAGGTCTAGTTCGGTGAAAAGCATGATTGGTGAAACGGAGTCACTGTTTGTGACCGTGATCCAGAATACTATCTTATATCTCTGAGAGGCGGACTTCATAATGTTTAAAAAGATCCCCGTATCGACCATAAAACTTCTTAAACGACGACTCCAAGCGTTCAACAACGTAACCTTGTGTAAGTAGTTTATATTGCTTGTCGTTTAACTCACAAAATAAAACATTCATGAGAAGAGCATGCTCTGGCATAACGTATAGGTTGTGAAATGAAAACGCCATAGGCAGATGGAATATTGCTACTTAGAAACGAGAAGTTTGTAATATGGAAATTGAAATCGTCTCTCGTTTTCACAGAGGGATGTGTGAAGTTGACCGTCTTTCCCAATCTACAGGAGTAAATCTAGGTAAGAAGCAGATGTGTTACTCTCTGTCGTCTCATTGATCTCTATAATGAAGTGGCGGTATATATGTTGTCCTAAGTGTGAGTGATTGGGAGTTTGTGAGAACATTTTGCGAAAGTGGTGGACGAGAACTTTAGATAGATATTGAGGACAATAGAACAATCGATCAGGACATACAAGAGGGAGTTTCTATTAATGATAAATATGATAATTTCTACAAGTAAGATGTTTGCTAGCTTTACTGAAACACACGAGGATAATTTTATTCAATATATTTTTGTTTTGGTATAAATTGTATCATTCTTATGATCAATTATGTTCAAATATCGTTCGAGATACCATTTACTTGGGGTTGCTCTTATATGGATTTGGCGCGGCATTTAGGTGTATTGTTTTGACTTTCTGGTACAAAGTTGTTTTTCAGAGCTCTACATCTATTAGGAGTTCAAGCTCACCTGGTGGGATCTTGCGGACGACGGCGATCGTCTTTGGCGTTTGTTATGGCTTGTTTGTCAAAATTTTAACTTTGGTATTACGCTTATAATATTTACTCTAGATAATATATTATGCAGTGGATTTGCACACGGATATTTCTATGGTTGATACTTGGGATTTTAACAATGGGCCCTTCTATTTTTATGCAAAAATGCAATATTGCAAAGTATGCATACTTTTATGTACGTTTACTGATTACGATGCAAAATATTCCCATGGCGGAGTCAAATGTCGACTGTTGTGGGATAAAGTAATGGAATTTAAGAAAATACATTGCAATAAAATGTTTTGAATTTTCAATTTTGGGACAGATAACACCATAATAGCGCAAATAATGATATGTATGTGTATTTATCTTCACTGAAATTTCAACATACAGCTCAACTCCAATAAAGATGCTCACAGTGACTTTTAGTTTCTGCTTGAAGGACCACGCCCCCTTGATCACACCCACGTGAATACGTCCATGGCTTCACCGTTATAACAGTTATCAAATGTGACAAAACGTAGGTATTGCAAAGTTAGATATGTAAATTAGGATATGATATTTAGGGTTTTAAAAGTAATAATAAATAAATAATAAATGATATATAAATAATAAATTATTAAAATGTCCCAAACGTTTTGTATTGATGTTCACAAACATATAAATGATATTTTTATTTTCCCATGTACATGTATACGAGTGGTCAATTTTATGGATAGAAATAAAACATAATAAGAATGAATATTGGAATAAAAGTCCTAAATAATTGTTCAAGACAGCCATTTCTTTCACATAGACTTCATCAGTTGAGTTCTACTTTTGAATAGATATATGGGACAAAAAAGTAGTAAGAGAAAAGTTAAACTAAACCAAATTGTGACGTGTAAGTAGTCTAGGTATAACCACTGTAAAAGACCTTATATTAGTTATTGACAATTCGCATAAAACCAAGTTCCCATGCCACGGAAGGCATAAAAGGCCCGTGTGTATTGACATCCGTACATTATACATGTTGGAATTTGTGGTCCTTTCTGATGTCCCCATACAAGTGAAAAGTTCTTGGCATAACACCAACTACACTACTGTATAGATTGAAGTATTTGCTCTCTTTTAATTTTCACTACGGAAGGATGAGAGGATAAATTTAAACTAAAAGCGAAAGTGAAGTTAAAGGATTGAAGAACTAACATGCATGTCACTTATGAACCTATGGTGATAGAGAGCGAATTGAAGACAGAATGACCAAGTCTGGTTTTTCTTGCACATTACAAATGTGACATTTTCCGTGTAACTTTGGAATATTATTATATTAAATACATTATTTACAACATGACAACTAGTTGTCATTTGTACATTTTTATTCACACCTACCCAGTAAATTCAAAATTTACAACATGACAATATGCATAATGTATATTCCACAAAAATAACACACAGTTTATACTTTGTTTAATAAAAATGTTTATTTCTAAAGTGGGGTTTTGCTCGTGAAATCTTACCTCCTTTGGTCTCTGACGTTTATTGATTCTGTTATGTTTATTGATTCTGTAATCACATTTATTTTCTTTGTAAGATGTATATAAACCTTGTCTTGGTCTCCGATTACACTAAGCTGGTCGTGTTCAAATCAACAAATTACTGAAAACTGTTGAATGTAGGGAAACGTTTGAAAATCAATCTAATTTTACAGAATACAATGCATGCATACATACATAGCATACATACATACATACATACATACATACATACATACATACATACATACATACATGCATGCATGCATGCATGCATGCATGCATACATACATTCATACATACATACATACATACATACATATACATACATACATACATACATACATACATACATACATACATACAGCCATCCATCCATCAATCCATACGTGTGTGTGTGTGTGTGTGTGTGTGTGTGTGTGTGTGTGTGTGTGTGTGTGTGTTGGAGTTAGTTCCATGATTTTGAATACCTGTGGATAAAAACGAGGATAGGTCATTTTCACTCATTTATTTCAATATCACCACTGTTAAACAGAAAAAATAAGAACATATATATATATTGAATAAATTTTATTCATTGTATTACAGGTAGAACATCATTCCACCATCATTTTTCATATATATGTATATATATGAGACAGTAGGACAAACTATAACCCATCAATGATACAATGAATTTAACTGGCAATATAACTTGTCGGAGATATAATACGGATTCAGGATACGGATTGTGTGGAGGAAAACAGTTTCAGAATACATTCACATAAATTAAAGTACACATGAGGAACATACCACACGATAAATCAAGAATAATGAAGAATGAGCAATGACTGCTCGAGTAGCATTTAGTTTTCATGGGAATTTCAAAGAAAAATTTAAGAAGAAATTTTAGCGAATATATATATATATATATATATATATATATATATATATATATATATATTCGCTAAAATTTATATATATATATGTGTGTGTGTGTAGGTGTGTGTGTGTGTTTGTGTATGTATGTATGTATGTATGTATGTATGTATGTATGTATGTATGTATGTATGTATGTATGAAACATGGTGCATTTTGTGCACTTATATAATTATATGTATATGCTCAATGATTCGACAGCGACCCATGAAAAATAAATTACATACACCAATCATTATATCACCAGAAATAGAAATAACATTCATAAAATTGACATTGATTACATCATTGTTCGGATTTTAAATCAGAATTTTTGAAATGACAACTGACATAGAACATAGTCATGTCACTGAATACATTTTTAAGATATTATTAATTCAGAAATTATAGACATGCAATTGACATTTTCCGTACAACATCAAAAGATAATTTACTTATCAATAAATTCGATTTATTACGACATTTAAACCATTATTGAAGATTCGATCAAACAATTTGAAGAAAGGACGGTAAATGTACTTAGTACTTAATTCGAAATTTCGCGCGATTATAGGTGGTATTAATTCAGTCTATTTATAAAAGTAATACCAAAGTTAAAGTATCTAATACACAGTATCTAATTTAGTTAGGTATACCAGATATGGAGGTACTTTGTGATATTCGGTGTTCATGTTTATTGGTTATTCAAAAAATTATTCTAATGATTTGAAAGGCATGCCCTGATTGGCTATTTTGTGAAGAACCTTCAACATATATCACTATATGAAATACTTAAAATATACTATATCAAACATCAATATATCTTTCGGTACAATACTCATACCAATACAAATGTAGGTAAAACCTTTATCTATTGCACTTCATGTTTATGTATCTGCTGTAAAACATGTATATAACTTGGGTACAAATTTTAATCTACGGTAAAACTTATGTTGGTCTCTGTAGTGTTTCAGCGCGGAATAATAATTTTCATTAGTTAGAGATATATACTTAAGGGAGTGATGGCCATTGACGTATATAATTCTGACACTTTTATTTGATATTCGGTAATTGTGATTGATACATATCCAACGTGAACCTACTTTCACCAACAAATGTTTGTCTTTTTATATCCATATTTAATTCAAATCTATATATTTATATATCATAACGTTAATATGTTTTGATATATTTTACCTACAGTTACAAAACAACTGGAGTCTGTGTGTATGATTAATTTGTATATATCACAGTTAAGTATGCCTCTGAGGTACATATAATACTATTTCGTGGCAGTACATACAAGATTACTCAAAGTCTATCGACAATATTGCATATACAACATATGGGATGTGGGCGCGGTCACCATTATCTTACATGTATATTTCACACATAAAACCCCGATAGCTGTATAGTTTTGTCCGACACATTGGATGTATTTGTCCCTGATGACCTGTCCGATGACCGTGACCTATCGGACCTATCTGATCGGTCAGATTGTTTGCGAATCACTTCGCTATGGACAGATTTATCAATACCAGGTAAAATGGATCCTGTCACTTCTAATACTATGATATTTCCGTCATGATCGGTGGTCTCCCATCTTGTATCTGACAATGGTTTACAGACATTGGGAAACAAAGGCACAATATGACCAACATCTGTTACTCTGAACTGCAGTTTCACACAGTCAAGTGGGCGTGGTTTTGTGTCACCCTGTAACTTCTTTAAAGCAAATTGAACATCATAGTGAGTATGTGTATGAAGTGTAAATAAACAAAAGTCATTTCGATGTACCTCTGGCTCTGCACCAATAATAAGTTTGTAAAATTGAACCATATCACTCCAGTTTTCTTCACTTGTGAATATGACAATTCGTATATGTTCTTTCCCATAATGCACTTGACGTACAGCCCAAAGTGGCAAATCTTCGGACGTGTAGTAAAAGTCTTGGCTGTTATACGGGTACGGATTGACCCTACCCCTTGAAACGTGTTCCGAATGGTGAAACTTCCAAGGAGATTGTTCAAAATGCCGTTTTGCCGTTTGAATGCGTTCACAACCGAGCATTCCTTCTTCATGAAGAAATATCATAATGGCGGTGCTAGGGAGGTATGATGTTTGAAGCAAAAACGAATCATTCCCATTGTCGTTATTGTTCGTCCGTTCTGATACTTTGAAAATGTGCAGATCCGGGTCTACCCAATCGATTACCGGTTGATACATATCCATCATTGGATAAATTTCATGGGAGTCCGCTAAAAAGTGGACAGTTAGTCTATAGGGATCACTCAACATCACTGAATCTGTATCTGAAGTTTCCGATAGACTGATATTTTCTCCCTCTGTTTCCGACCGCATAGAACTCAAGGATGAAATACTACTTCCTGGAAAAATAAATCATAAAATAAGTATTTGATTATTCATAGTCACTTGTTCCTGAACAAAGAAAATTGCAATCATCTTCCATTTGCTATATCAATGTACTTGATTTAGGTCAAACGACATTCCAAAGACATAGTTTACGTTAAAAATCGTTGAATCACTGATTAAAACAAAGTAACTTTTCCAAAGCGAGAACATATATCGCGGATAATATTGACACGTTGTTGTCTGTTTCTTTACATTCTTTTAGGAAATCAATTTTTGTTGGCAACAGAGAATTGTTATGATGAATACAGCACATTCTTCGCTATAATAATACTGAAAATCGCAGTATATCACTTTTTGTTTTGAATGTTAAGTGATAAACAAATTGGCATTGTAACAAACCACCTCCACGAGTTGATAGAAATCTACACGTTATTACCTTACATATTCTCCGTAAATTATTGACTAAACGTGTTTACATAAAACTGAACTGAGTAACGCTACATAAATTATATCCAAAGAGTTGTAGCTATACCATCCGTAAAATTCGGCACCCATTTATTTTTGCAACGAAAGAATTAACAAAGATATAGGTAATGTGATATTTTCATGCTCACAGAGGTAGAAACGAAATTTCATGGCCTGATTTGAAAAGTCAATAAGCGCTTCGAAACTGAATTGATCAGTACAGACGAAGGCTGGAAAAGTTAAGTTACAATAAAAAGGCTAACTTTTGCGATATAAAAGAGGGAATAAATTACTGATTATATATATATATATATATATATATATATATATATATATATATATATATATATATATATATATATATATATATATATATATATATATATATCCGCGTCCGGTAACCAAACGCATCTGATAACTGTAAACAGCACTATTTGCCTATTTTACGTCTGTGAAAAAGTGCCAGCTGATACAAACAAAATAAATCGGGATTGTCCATTGCTGTTTTTATCTAATTGGAAAAAAATACTTTTTTACAGATACAATAATTTCAAGTACAATAAAGGCTGTCAGTCATTACAATACTTTACAACTTCTAATCAGAACACAGACCGTGGGACATGAGGTATTACAAAGCAAAACTATGTGTAATTAATATTCTTTATTCGAAACTAATTTCATATTTAAATGTGTTTCCCATACATTATGTATAGTTTAAGTGAGTATTTTTTATCTTGTAGTTCTAAAGTAAAGTTTTACTGCTTTAACCAAAAGATTAAACGACGCAAACAATGAAAGAAGGTTTGTGGAACTTTAAGTAGTAAAAAAAAACCCAGAAAAACACAAATCTCTCTCTCTCTCTCTCTCTCTCTCTCTCTCTCTCTCTCTCTCTCTCTCTCTCTCTCTCTCTCTCTCTCTCTCTCTCTATATATATATATATATATATATATATATATATATATATATATACATATATATGAGGAAGAAGGTATTGTTCTTCGTGTAACTACACTATATATTTAACTGTAGAACCATTTTCTTCAGCAAACGTCTTCTTGTTATAAAAAGTAGTGACATGTTATTGGCCAAACGGTCCATAAGAAATATATGTCATCAAATATATGTCATGGATGTTTCCAGGACCAGCAGTTTGTATAATTACTCTTTCGTGAGTAAATATATTTATTTCCATTGTTTTCCCAATCTTTAATGTGATTTCCCAATGTTATATTTCTATATGATAAATCACTGTTGTTTAACTGGATGACATTTTTGATAACTTGTATCGCATGTAGATGGTTGTGTTTATATTAGAAAGGCATATGTTACCTACCGTCATTTGAGGAGTTTGATGCAGAGGTAGATAAACTTCCTCTTCTGGATCTGTATTGAAAAAGAGAAATATATCAAAGTAAAATTATAATGAAATAACATAATAAAATTGAATTGGCAATGTGCTCAAGAGAGAACGGATTTTGGAATGGATAGAAAAACATGTATTTAGTGGAAATAGGATGTCAAATGACGATACAAAACTCTTATCCACAGGATAAACGAAAAAATTGAATAAATGTTATGAAATGAATGAATTTAAAAACTACAACGATCTATTGTTACAGGACAATTTTAAGCTCGTTGAATATGTTGGATAAAATAGGTGTTTCTATCTTGCATGAAATAGCCGGGTGTAGAATTTCAATAAACACAAAACATTGATTCTTTTGTATTCAAATGCATGCCAGTCAAGTATAACATTGGATACTTTAGTGAACAAGACACAATAGAGCTGATATATTTGAAAATGCCCTTTTGTTAAATGTTTGAAATATATTCTTACTTTTCCATAGAAGTTAAAATTTTATTTCAGTACAATCTCTGGGAAAATGTGAAAAATTACAGATATTATCTAGATTTTAAGATTTCATTATGAACAATTAACGTTTTCACATTCATCTTTGTTCAACAGTAGTTACATGTATTCAAAGCACTTGCCTTTTTCTCGTTAACTACTACAATAGTCATGAAATATTATAAAACAAATACTCAGATTATAATATTATTTACACTAAGACAATACCATTTTATCTACCGTCAATCTTTCACTTTTTATACGAGTCCGTACCACCCATACTTCAAAAAGCAAAGAAACTGGGTGTTGCAGATTATGTATGCCAGATAGATATTTTATTGCGCCAAGTTGCTATAAAGATAAATATTAATTCTTTTGTATCTGCGTCAGTAAATCTTCTATCTCCTTGTTTGTTTCATTCATAACCCATTACACTAATTGAATGTTTGTTTGTTTTGGTTTCACCATACATACATACATACATACATACATACATACATACATACATACATACATACATACATACATACATACATACATACAAACATACATACGCACACACACACACACACACACACACGTATGGATTGATGGCTGTATGTATGTATGTATGTATGTATGTATGTATGTATGTATGTATGATTGTATGTATGTATGTATGTATGTATATATATATATTTCATTCGCCTTAGATGTTTTATTAGAACACACCTGTACACAAGCGTAACATCTGATATAATTACAATTGATTTACTTGCACTAAGTAAATTTTCATATTTTTAAAGAGATCGTTTTATCAAAGGAAACAAATGGATTATTCATTGAATAAATCTTCAGATAATCTTCTTTTTCCAAAACAAAGAACATTGTGGAAAAGACAAAATCGGTCTCGCCGCTAAGAGACCACCAATAAACCATTTATATTGGCCTCCTATCGTGATCTGGACAATTCCTTTCTTAAAAGCGGATTTGAGAGATTAGGAAAGGTGGAGATTTATTGAATTTAATTATCCTACCTGTATGAAATGTCAGGATAAGCATTAATCACCACTAAGATTATTTATCACTAGTAGTTACTGTGTCTAAAACCTTTCAAAAACATTGTGTTTTTACAAATACGTGATGGAGCTTTCTGACAGATACCTGGCAGCGGAAACAGAAACAAGCATTATATGTATTTATAAAATCGTCCATAGTAAATATCAGGTTGTTCCATTGTTAACCGCGAGCGTTTATGAATGCCAAGGTGAAATCAGGGTAATTATTTCTATTTCTCTTACAAAACAGGGAAATGTGTATACATAATTTATGGCCTTTGATGAAAATTAAATTGTCACTCTGACTTAAAATATAATGACATTACCACTTAATGAAGACATGCAATCGACTATAATGCTGTCGGTACACATAGTTCACAAGATTGTGTCGTGTTATGAAAGTGATTGTGATTGTAATTGACGTAATCTCCACATGTTACTGAAGACCCCAGGAACATTAAAAGGGAAAAGATGTACATTTACATTTATCGACATAAATTTTCGTCAAGATGACAAATTTTATAGACAAACAGAAGTACAAGACATGCATGCTCCAGGAAAATAATTTATCACATGTTTACTTAGCATAAAGATATTAAACAAAACATATTTAAAATTGACTTATTATTGTGCTAAAAGTACCTGCTTGATGAATATAATCTCAAATAAATCTTATTGAAACAAATAGTGCAGGTACAAAACAACACTGATAAACGTGTAACACTAGCGTTGCTTTAGGAAACAAATATTTATATAGTACAGAACATCCCATATCAGGAAATAAAATTGGTCAAATTCTGCCTGTTATGTAAAACCAAAGACATAAAAAGAGGTAAGATATTTGAAAAACAGAAAGATAAAACAAGACGATAGGTATGATATTTAATATAAAAAACAGCGTGAAGATAAACGGTCGGGTGTGTAACATCTTAGAGGACATGGTACGTTTTATATATTACGCTGACGAGAAATTGTATGTACGGTGGGTCTAATGTGTTACACTGACACGACAAACTGTGTTACGGTATTACAGAAAATCTAATGTGCTACACTGACGACAAACTGTACATAACAGATCTAATGTGTTACACTGACACGACAAACTGTGTTACGGTAGTGCGGTAGGTCTAATGTGTTACACTGACACGACAAACTGTACATGATAGGTCTAATGTGTTACACTGACGACAAACTGTGTTACGGTAGTACGACAGGTCTAATGTATTACACCGACGACAAGTCTAATGTGTTACACTGACCAAACTGTGTTACGGTAGTACGGAGGTATAAGGTATTACACTGACGGCAAACTGTACATGATAGGTCTAATGTGTTACGGTAGTACGGTAGGTCTAATGTGTTACACTGACACGACAAACTGTACATGATAGGTCTAATGTGTTACACTGACGACAAACTGTGTTACGGTAGTACAGAAAAGCTAATGTGTTACACTGACACGACAAACTGTGTTACGGTAGTACAGGGGTATAAGGTGTTACACTGACGACAAACTGTACATGATAGGTCTAATGTGTTACATTGACGAGAAACTGTGTACATGTATATGAAATGTCTAGTTTGTTACATTGACAAGTATGTTAGATCTAATGTATTACACTGACGAGAAACTGTATGTATGTTAGGTCTAATGTGTTACACTGACGACAAACTGTGTGTATGTTAGGTCTAATGTGTCACAAGGACGGCAAACTGTGTGTATGTTAGGTCTAATGTGTCACAATGACGGCAAACTGTGTGTATGTTAGGTCTAATGTGTCACAATGACGGCAAACTGTGTGTATGTTAGGTTTAATGTGTCACAATGACGGCAAACTGTGTGTATGAAAGGTCTAATGTGTTACACTGACGAAAAAATGTGTATGATAGGTTTATTGTGTCACACTGACGATAAGCTGTGTGTCTGAAAGGTTTAATTTGTCACACTGAGGACAAACTGTGTGTATGAATTGTCTTATGTGTTAAACTGACGCCCACTGTGAGTATGTTAGGTCTAATGTGTCACAATGACGACAAGTTGTTTGTAAGAAAGGTTTAATTTGTCACACCGAGGACAAACTGTATGTATGAAAGGTTTAATGTGTCACACTGACGAGAAACCGAACAAAACATGAGAGATTTGATGTGTAATATTGACGATAAACTGTGAAGAAAAAAGGTATGCTGTGTTACATCGACGACGAACTAAGAATATGACGGATTCGATTTGTAATGCTTTAATACTAATTGTATTATATTTCTAGATTATATTTGAAACACTTGTGTATATTAAAGGTTTCGTGTGTAACACTAGAAGACAAACCGTGTGGATTTGTGGTGTTATGTGTAACAACAGAAGACAAACCGTGTAGATGAAAGGTTTAATGTGTTACAGTGGAAGACAAACCGTGTATATGAGAGGTTTGATGTGTAACAACATAAGATAAACCGTGTAAGTGAGAGGTTTGCTATGTAACAGTAGAGGACAAACCGTGTAGATGATAGGTTTGGTTTGCAACAACAGAAGACAAACTGAAGATGAGAGTTTTGATGTGTAACAGTAAAGGGAAAACCATGTAGATGAGAGGTTTAATGTGTAACAAAAGAACAAAACCATGTAGATGAGAGGTTGGTGTGTAATATTAGACGACAAACCCTGCAGATGAAAGGTTTGAAGTGTAACAGTAGAGGACAAACCGTGTAGATGTGAGAAATAAACCTATAAATGTTCATGTAAGAAATTAACGTTCCATGTCGACCG
The DNA here is from genome assembly GCA_030159075.1 of Atrina japonica. Classification (NCBI taxonomy): domain Eukaryota; kingdom Metazoa; phylum Mollusca; class Bivalvia; order Pterioida; family Pinnidae; genus Atrina; species Atrina japonica. Next base: position 166,861 of record BROG01000706.1, on the reverse strand, counting down.
AATCATTCCCTGTAATCCAATCTGAGAGAAATATAAACAAAACATACATTTGATTTGAAATAAGTCGTTTCCTGAAGATTTAAATGATATAAGACTGGACAAGATTTAACAGTTTTGAATATATTGTAAGCCATGCAAATTATCTTTGACAGACATCTAAGTGTCTCGTATACGTCACTTGTAAAACAAAACAAGTTCTACTCTAAGCATCATATTAAGATCGAAGACAATGTAAAACAGACGAAGCATTTTAAAGATCTTGATACTTTTGTTGCTACCAAGGAAACTCTACAATACACAAAACCTGATATCACCATTAATGAGTTAAAAGCTGTAACAATAATTGATAAACGTTTGAAGACGGACATTGAGTCTATTGATAACTGTATATAATTAATTCATCCAATCATGATTTGTATATACCCTAAAGTTATGGGTTTGGAGACTATACACGCGATAAGATAGATAGCAGACAAAGAGAGACGGAAAAGGAGAAATATAACAGCATAAATAGTCTCCGAATAACACATATGAACATCACATCTAAGGTCTACAAATATTTGTTTATATCCGTCTAAATATCATTAAACTCTTTTTATATATTAAAAATTCGTAATGCGTCTAAACTAAATTGATAATTACATTGTGTTCATATTATGCCCAAGAGTCTGGTTTGTAATGGACCAAATACACGAGTACAATGAAACAAACAGAACTAGAGTACTATGGCCACAGGCAAAAGTCACAATACCCAGACTGAATATGATCGAATGGCGTCTAGTTGTGCACTCACAGATCCACCTGTCGTGAAAGTGTGAAGCCTTTGACAACAAATTATTTATAACAGTCGATCGGCTATTGCAGCAGTCTGTTTATATACGTCCGTTATGAAGTAAAGCAATGATTACAATATTTCTGACAGTCAAAGAATAAGAAATGATTAAGTAAATACTATGTACCAAATAAAGCTATTTATAGCAAGCTTATGTAGACAAAATACAAATTTAACAAATCAATAAATTAGGTTGCCTTTGTTACTTACCCGAGGACGGAGAAAAGTCAAATAGGTTTTATTTCCGTGACTTGGCCTAAATTATAATCTGAAGAGTAAAAGCTTTAGCACTACCACAGTGTTAAACGCCTCGTATAAAAGTGAATATCATGAATCTGTAGTGTTTTGAATTTAGATTAACTTAAAATTGAGTCGGTCAATATTAGAGCACACCCTTAAACTAACAATTAAACTATACTTTTAAATCGTCCTCTATAATACAAATACGGGTAGCGTGAAAATATCCCATTTATTAGCATATCGATTTAGAACATTCAACATGATTTATGCGGCCTATATAATTTTTAAGAGCAATTGTTATAAATATCATACTGAAGTAAACCACTTCCTCTCAGAACTATTTTTCTACACAAAGCTAGATAAAGTCCTATTTGAAGATTTATAGTAGACGGCAATTTTCTTTTTTTTTCTTCAAATTAAATTCTTTTGAATATAGATATCAAAGTCAAAATAAATAATCAACAAATTAAACTTTTCGGATCAATACGCTAATATAAATAGAGCTAATTATTTAAAGAAGTACTTTAATTACATAATTATGTTGCAGTGTATAATTATCTAAATGATAAAAATGAATAGAAGATTGACATAACAAATTAACTGTAGTAGAAATGATAAAATGTACCTCTGTCTTTGCGTTTGATCGTGAAACAATCAATGAACATTTAAAATGTCAAGAGGTTTTTACAAAAGTGAAAATGGCTTACAAGACATACATAGTACTAGACTACCAGAGCGCTTGGTCTAAATTCTCTCACCTGTGCTTTATGTATGAAAGCAAGCGATTGTGCTCTATACAATTGGAACAAACAGCAATTTTGTACAACAATTTACACGTCAAAGCACCTGTGATTGCTCTGAAAAATTACATTGATAAATATTTGACAGCAAACAAATGTCAATATGGTAAATTAAGGCCGGAATACACATAAGAGACTGCGTTTAGCAACCTATTGTAAAAGAGAGTTTTATACTAGACAGAACAATTACATTTCTTTTATTTGATCGAGAATAAAGGGGAAACAACGACCCAGTTACATAAAATTTATCGGCCTATTCATTTCATTTATGAGAGATATACACATACATTCTGGTCAAATTGCGATTTTTTTTTTATTTATTTATTTTATTTTTTTTTTTTTTTTTTTTTTTTTTTTTTTTTTTGTATGTATTTTTTTCTAACCTCTACCGTCAGCTAAGTTTTCCCTCTTTAATCACAAATCAGCAAGTAAACCGCTGATATAAACGTATAATGATATCTTCTTATTACAGTATACACCCTAAATAAGATAAAGGAAATACAGTAAAACCTCTTTATAATGTCCTTCGTTTATTTGCAAACTCGCTTTACGCCATTTTCAACTATAATTTCATTTAAGGTTTCCTTCAACATATCGCCAAACCACTTTATAATGCCAAATTTGGTCTGAACAAATGGTGGCAGTATAGTGAGGTGTCATTGAATATCGATATAAATAGTAAGTAATTATTGTAAAGGAGATATTATGGAGATAAAGTTGATGTTATTGTCATGTATTTTATCAAACGTGTATGTGTGTGCTAACGTGTTCTTTAAATCATGTGTAGTCCAAGCTTACCCCGATGCCACTATGTAATGTTAAATGTTTAAGAGAATTATTGTCTTGTATGGTAAGGTATTTTATAGCGACAGGGTAAATAAAAGACATTTTATAAAACACTGTACACAGCGCATAAAATATGAAGACCATTAAATGCGTATGTAATCAAATCGACTGCAATTCTAATTTGATCTTTTCAGGATACACTGAGTCAAATGGTACAGGACAAAAGTGAAGGTTGCAATACACTGATACGACAGGGCTCTACAATCTAATCTACTGCATTCAGCTTGGGTTTCAGCCAAACATTAACACACCTATGTTTCGTTCAGAAAGATTTAATTATTTTGTTCATCCAACAAGACACGGATATGTTAGCTAACCTTCACATATCACGACAGAAAAGTCATGACGATATTACAATCATAAACTGAAATGGGAAAGAAATATTTGACAATTCAATGTTAGTTGGGAACTGGTAATGGTAAACCGATATTTGAATTGAATTTTGTTTGATCTAATTAGTCAGCTGGAATGGAAGTATGGAAAAAGCATAGAATATAGTTTCATTTCAGTAAATTGTAAACTGTTAAAGAAGCAGAAACATATGACTAGAAATAAATGATAATCAATTTAGGGAGAAACAACAATTTGCTAAATGGGAGATATATTTAAGATATGTATTCGTACATGAAATATTATGAAGATATTGAATTCTGTTTGTGATGGGAAGTATATTTACTGAATGACTCAAAAATACAAGTTGACTATCATTATGATATCACTACATTTCAATTACGTCTGTAGCTGATAGTGCAATTGCCATTGTGTCAGATAAATCCAAATTTCCTTGTTAACTATATCAGTTCAAGTATATTAATTTATATTTGTGTATTTTATCTATGTAAATCTTTACAAATATTGAGGAATTTCATTTTCGATTTGTACAAGCAGTCATTAGGTCTATCTTTTTAATAAATGTTTTATCAAAATATCAAACAAGTGCGTCAAAAGTTAAAGAACGCTAAGAGACTCTTAGTTTGAAGACAAATTTGGATAGATAAATACAAGTAATTTCTCGTAAGTTTGTATTGGGTATTTAATATACATTTTAAAAAGACCATAGAACTTATCAATTAGGTGCGTTTCGTAATGACAATCTCCGATGAATAACAAATGTTAAACGGGGTTTGCCCCGAAAGGTATGTCGTCTATTCACGGATTCCGATAATAAATTTACAGCAAGTTACAAAGACTCCTTTTATGAACAAGATGGGCACAACTATTGAATAATGATCAACATCAATGAATTATCAGATATGTAAGCTGTCAAACGAAGGTACTTATATATCGACTTCTTATTTACTGTCGGAAAAGTCAAATGTGAGTGTTTTTCAACAAAGTTCACACGAGTTGAAATATTTACTGTGATCAATATGTCAAGACATTCACACTATTAATTAAATACAAATAGATATCGAACGCTCTCAGATATATGTTTGCTTTCGTCAATGTTGAATAGAAATACATTTCGCTGTTGTTTCTGAAGTTGTTAATCGGTGCCATCAAGTCAAGAACTCGATACATCATCGACACTTGAAGGAGATATATGTTCATTATCAAATGTTTTGTTGCAAAAACCTTCCACTTCAACTATAATTTAATATAAACTAACGCGTCACAGTTGGACACTATTTAAAAGTGTTTTGTAACACAAACAATGACAATACGACAATAAATACATCTTAAAAGCGCTTACAACTGTTCTGGATATTAACAGTATTCAAATGATTCCAGGCTGCAAATTTTAACAAAAAGAAAATTTACTTTTGGTGACAATATCTTACACATTCTTAAACTACTTCAATATGCAGCAAACCCTATCTTAATTTATATGTACTAATGTGGATTTTACAGACAAACGCATACAGAAAGAGATGCACAGAGAGAGAGAGAGAGAGAGAGAGAGAGAGAGAGAGAGAGAGAGAGAGAGAGAGAGAGAGAGAGAGAGAGAGAGTGTGTGTGTGTGTGTGTGTGTGTGTGTGAGTAAAAGATGGAAAGTTTACTGAGATAAAAGTGTAGTAAGAATATAATCTAACAAATTTTCGTGACAATGATGCCTTTGACTTTTCCATTATGACGCCACAATTAAATGGCCCATCAAACATTTAAAAGATTATGACATCACAATCGAATTCCGTCAAATACTCACTTTGAGAACTACGTGCCAGGTATTTGGCGATAGGTCAATTGCTTTATATCGTTTAACAAACATATGAAAATGTACTTTTCGAAATGTAATCAAAATTCCCAAAATAGATTTTCTTATAAGTTATTCGAATACTATTAATCTCTACCTATATAATTACTCGTCGATTAAGGGTTTAAATAAGACTCTTGTTTGGCGATTTTATCAATTGAAAAGCTACAAGTGTATCATAGAGATAGCCAGGGTAAACATGGATAAAACTTACTTAGGTATGTAAACATGAGATTTAAAATACTCAGTAAACAGAGACAAGAATAAAATGAACTGTAACTTTTTCTTGGACGATTTTCCCCAACTTTGTATGATAGATGGTTATGATTTGTACAAGATTGTCATCTACATGTAACAAATACAGTCATGATAAAATGTAAGAAAGCTAGCCGGAATATCATTAACTATATGTAAAAGGAATCCAAGTTTAAAAGGAAAAGGATGACTATTATATATACAGTACGGAGTATATGTAATTCCAGTTCACTCTACTTAGTCGATGTCATAAATCTGCGGTGGAACTAAGTGTTGAAATGTTATGATTGTGATACCATCATTAATAACACAATGGACTTCATCCCTTCGTTTCGTTATCTCATGTAAGAAAGTCTCATGAGATCAATCTGACATGAGCACGAGATCTGATTGAAATTATATGCAGTACGTTTGATTAATGTCTTTCTTTGACGGATGTTGGAATACATCTGAGTTTTTGTAGTTGGCATTGTATGATTCGAGCCCATCTGATGAAGTCTCTATCACTTTGGTATTATGTTCATAATATCTAGCATATATAATATTAATAACCCTTAAAATCCCACCCTAGATAGCATAAAGGGCAGGTCTGAAACAATAGAAAGAGCATACCTCTTAGATACTCGTTTGTGAAAGGGTCAAAGTTTGTGTTGACTTTTTTCTTTCTTTTGTGTTTTTAAGAACAGATCGCCGACAGCATAGTAATGTTTTGTTTTTTTTAAATAAATATATGATATATATTTATGATATGATATATGATACCCCTTTTATGTATAACATCTATATTCCCGAATAATAAATCCTGAGTCAAACAATGTTATGATTAGGGAAACATATTTTTAAATGCATTATTTAAGTGTTAAATACTTCAACAAGGTATTGCTAATAATGTCAACAGAACAAAATGCAATACAACAACTAAATGTAATAGTATATGTCGTCAGTAAAACAATTGCGTGGATAACTGTATGGCCAGTTATTAGATATGATACAAATCATTAAGAATAATTATAAAATACTTTAGAGGTATGCAGATTTCAGAGCATGGGTGCATTTTATGGCCTGATGACAAAGATTACATTGTAAATTATCATTGAAAGTGGAAATGTGACACCAAATGGCGTGCCTCTTTCTCTTCATAATTAGCGGTATTTGCATTGATCACTAGAGGTCACGAAAAGGTATGAATAGATGTCCAACAATGGGTATCGATAAATAAGAAAGGTAAACAATTAATCTGACAGGTGCGCGAAGTAGTAAACAATTGTCCGGGTAATATATTATAGTCTGCATGTTTATGAGGGATCAATTTATAGTACTTATTTCTCTGCATCGTCAGGCATAGATCTGCTTCGAAAGCTTCTTCAAACCAAAACCAAAGAATTAAGGAAGCCATGAGAGGACACACTCGACATATGTAACAAGACTCACAGGAAAAATAAAACTGTCAGATTATTGTTCGATTCTGTTTTATGTGATCTGATAAAACATTGTTAAAAGAGAATAAATCGATTGTGATAGCACAGACTGTTGCAAGTACAGAAAAAGTCAATCTTTGCATGTAAATAAAATACTGTGGTAGGCCAGCATTGTGGTCCCCCTAAGGCGAATGCTAATAATTTAGACATTGTTGCATTAGCGAGAGACAAAATCTATACATCGCCAATGAAAGAGATTAGAGAATACAGCTGGGCTGGCAATAATAAAATCATAGGAAATGTAAAACCAAATAGATGATTCAATACACATAGACTATCTCACAGTTCCACCTACAAGCCATAAAGGTGATAAAGAGATTTCTTCATTGAAATAACGGAAAAAAGTATAGTCATTGTCCAAAGAAAATACATATCACACCTGCAAAGATAGATGTATATCAAAATAAAGTCAACAAATTATATCTATCTAATACAAAACGTAAAAAAGCAATTTAAATATTTGTACAAACTAATTTCACCACCACTTACAAAAGCGTGTTATTTTTTGTCAATGCAATTGTAAAATGAGTTTAATAAAGTTTTATCAAATAAGTGAACAGAAAATGGGAAGATATGGTTCGACCAGCGTTATATAAAACTTTTACACATTGTTCAATATTCACACAACATACAAAAATACATCGTTTCTACAAATCTGTATTGTTATGTAGCAGCTAATGAAACATAATGAAACACGCAAATGAGAAAAAATATATGTATATAATATATACGGTTAACGGATTAAACATGACACTTCTTTAAAACGCGAAATCTGAACAACAGCTTCCGGTTTCAATTGAAAAGGATCAACGTACAAACGTTGCACTTCACATCATTTATAGATAGTCGTTGACGAATGTGTATTGACATGCTTTTTAGTTGTAAATAATATACAGGTAATCCGATTTCGCTACAATCTGAGCATTTTAAGATTTAAATTGAACCCCGCGGGGAAAGACATTTAATTACTTGCTGTACAGGTTAATATTGTTAAGCCGATGTAATTATTGGAAGAATAATAAAAGCTTTTCATAAGTCCTCTTAGCTGTGTATTCTGTTTTTAGTATCTGCTTACAATTACTCAATAGGGTCTTATTACACTTACACACGAGAGAAGAGATAAATATATAAAGGTAAATAAACTGAGATCCAAAGAAGGAATCAAAACAAATGACATAGGCACTTCAAAATAAGCGTCAAATTTACTCAAATCAAATCAGAAAATATGTCAATGTAAAGCATAATTGTAATAATAAAATAAGGGGGTTATGAATGGGCATTAGAAAGTGGGTGTGCTCGAGAGAAATTGATTATAGATGCGTTACGTATCACCAAATGACCAAGTGAAGTCCTAAGTAAATACATTGATAATGTGGTTGACATCAAACGTTTATACCTGTTACGGCCAGTAAAAAATCATATCTATTTTCAGTTCTCTGAGCAACGTTACAGGTAATTGGTATGTTTGATCTGTGAATATACTACACTCTCACAAATCAGTCATTTACACGGTTCTTGGGCAGAAATAATTCTATCATATCTGAAACGCTATCCTTCCAAAATCCTTCTCCTTACTTGGCCCACTTAAAACTGTGATAATACCTATAAAATTCCAGTTTATTAATCGGGTGGCAGAATTTTTGAAATAGTTTCGATTTAACTAGATTCCGGTATTAGGCATCAGATATAAATAGTTTTTGTATTATAGATTTTAATTGACAAAATAGCACATTCCATGACAGCTAGTTACGTTAGAGCAATTTAAAAAAAAAGTGTGAACGTATTTTAGTAGATATGCCTATACATATTACATATTTACCTGATATAAAATTTGTAAATCATTCTGTCCATAATAAAAATAATCTATGCAACCGTCTCACCAGACCTAACAAGGTAATGTGTACTCTGCAGTTAACACAAATCCATGGAATTATTGATTTAATTGAATAAAGAAAGTCATTACATAACAGTCCCATTATCGTCAACATCAAATGCAAATAACAAAATAGGAAATTTGGTAATAGTTTAGTGACAAGTAAATTTTGTGTGTATTAAGATAAGTTAGACAAATGTTGGTAGATGTGGCTATAGAACTGACAAGACGTAGAAATCTCAGGTAAAGAGTTACACCGATTAAACAGTACATTAAGAATGTCATGAATGCATATACAGTCTAAAATATACAGTTGTATACATGAATATACAACAAAGGACCGGATGTTAATACATAATGCACTCTGAATTGTATAATAAACTGGAAACTATACATGGGACATGAACAAAATAATTTGCCAAAACCATGACAGTTATTGGTTTTCTGTTCCAGATGGTTTTTCTTTTGTTTCATCAATACAAGTGGGTGTAATAAGTTCTAGCAATTTTAAATAATTTAGCATTGACAGTTTATTGACTCAAAAATGCTACATAACTCGTAAAATAATACATATAAAAGGATTGATATATTTTATACACATGTAGCTATTCCTATTGTTATCGAAACGTCTTGAAGTCACATTTGTTAACTGCTCTGCGCAAACAATGAAGACTGATTAGACTGATAGCGCCCCTAGAATGTGAATACTCTACACTGAGTGTCACAGTCAATTACAATGATATCAACTGCCTATAAAGAAAGGTCTGATAGCGACCCTGGGATGTGAATGTTTCACACTGTGTGTCACAGTCAATTACAATGATACTAACCGCCTATAGAGAAAGGACTTATAACGCCCACTAGGATGTGAATACTTCACATTGCGTGTCGCAGTCAATTACAATGATATCAACTGCCTATAGAGAAATGACTGATACCAGGGTGTGAATACTTCCTATTGCGTATCACAGCCGATTACAATGTTATCTACAACCTATAGAGAAAGAACTGACAGCGCCCCCTAGAATTTGAATGCTTCACACTGTGTGTCACAGTCAATTACAATGATACTAACCGCCTATAGAGAAAGGACTTATAACGCCCATTAGGATGTAAATACTGAGAGAATTGACGTACATGTCCCCTCCTAGGATGTGAATACCGTCACAGTCAATTACAATGATATCAACCGCCTATAGAGAAAGTACTGACGGCGCCCCTAGGGTGTGAATACTTTACATTGCTTGTCAGTTACTATGTCCCCAACAGTTTATGATGACACCAAATATGTAAAGTTAAGGAGAGTGATTGTTGTTTTATTACGCTGTGACAAAACATCTTAAGATCAATTTCATATTGAATCCACTATCCGATAGATATATTTCATTTCATTTTTGCAGTTTATCGATACACGACACTTGCTGTATAAAACTATGACACCGGAAAAAATAAACAACATATTCTGACTGCTTAACAAAAATTACAGCATTTCCAAGCAAAAACAAAAACCTGAAGGGCGTTCATGTTTGTTTGTTTGTTGTTGTTTAAAGTGCCACTCAAGAATCTTTCATTCATATGGAGACGTCACCATATGCCGGTGAAGTGCTTCAAATGTTGGCCTATGCTCTCCACTTACGGCCATTGAGCAATGAAGGTTCTTTAACGTGCAGATACCTACTGTGACACGGGGCCTCGGTGTTTACTGTCTAGTCCGAGAGACGGGAAACCAATCTGCCGCCGGTTGGACTAGAACTCGCGACCTCACGATCAATAGACGAGCGCGCTACTGACTGAGCCAGGCCGGCTCGGGGTGTTCAAAAGATGTTCATTAAAAAGCGTATTTCGATCTAATGTTTCATACATTGATAATACTGTCATAGTAGGTGTTGTATATGAAATGCTAATATAATACTTTTATGAAATGCGAATACAATATTTCTGTGAAATGCAAATACAATACGTGTTTATGAAACTCTTACTCGATGTTGATATTGGCACTTACTGATATTACAACCCCAAGTTAGAAAACAAAGCAGTTCTATATTTGTTCCAATTATGATTAAAACAATGCTTAAAACTACCAATGAATATATTCTATATCTACTGGAAAGCAAAATACCAGAACGTTTAATATGTACACCGGCGAAGCAAAACTGCAAAACAGTGACCAACAACGCAAAAATGGAATTTCAGACCTATCAAGTCACTCAAATTATGTGTGTGAAAATAGATGATGTACAACATCCCAGCCTGTAGATAAAGTTCTGCAATTAATGTCGCTTAATTATATCGTTCGTCAAGAGAATAAACAGTTATTTATAAAATGAAATGACAATGAAACATCTTATACCAGTAACTACGGATTTACACCATCTTATCCATCTGGACACCTGTAGTACTGCATTGACTTTATATCTGGTGTAACTATTTTTATGGGCGGGTGAAATGGTGGCTCATAGTCAATACCAACATAAAATGTGTACATACAGCCAAATCTATCAAATTAATGATCGAAATACTTTCTTGTTACCCGGTGTCGAAAACCTTTAAAAATATGTGGCAACATCAGATAAACATTATCTGTTAAACAGCATCATGGCAGCAATATTTATTATTTTGGCAATATTTAGTCTATAAACGTTGTTTCATTTTGAGTAAAAAATATTTCGAGTTACTTCGACGTAGTATCAAACATTTTAAAGACCGAGATCAATCAATTGAAATCTACTGCCGATATCGATGTTACAGAACTCTGGCTTTTATGGTAAAATTTGAGTGGTGAAATTTATGAAATTTATCTGATTAAAAAGAATAAATATAACAACTAACAGTGTTAACAGTGTTCATACGTTATTTATACCTTTTAAAAATAACACTTGCAATGACGTTAAATGAAATAAAAGATATACGACAGATATTTCTTCGTCTGTTGAAAATACCCCATCAAATGGTATGTGCTCTAGCATATAGCATTGTATATCAATTACCCAATCACTGCAATAATAATGCCTGACAGTCGGACATTATTTCATGTATATTTTCTCTTGCGTTTTAAAATTTTGATGAAAGTGAAATTCGCTTTGTTAACATTGTGATGAGAACCCGATAATAACTAAAACCTACTTTCAGCTTTTTGCTTGATTTTTATATCTTATGGTTATCTTCACAGGAAAACACTCATCAGTCCGTCTCATCAATAATTGTCTTCTCATCTTTTGTTCCCTTACAACTACAAACTGAATCACGACACCTGTCTGCTGATAAAGGTAGATTTTTTGGCGGGTGTGTTCAGGTATTGACGCCACCTTTACATTAGTCAAAATAGGTATTCAACGTACCTATCTTTAGACAGAAGATTTGACAGCACTAGAAATAAACCTGTAAAGAGGAATTCATTTTTACATGGTCGTTATCCCGGTGCAAACACTTTATTCCTATTGTGCAGATATTTGGGTCACTGGCCATTCCATGTCTGCAAAAAGACGGCGAGTGTAAACGGATAAACACAAGAAATAAGGCCAAATAATGTATGAAATACCATCCTAAGGATTGCTACAAAACAATGTCTAGAAGAAAGGTTTAAATTGTTTACGTGTATTGTAGTTTGCCATGATAAGCATAACATCATATCATGGCCTATTTTAAATCCCTCGGTCCGTCATCAAACTGGACACAACAGTTTTGACATAATGGAACACCTTATCAAGTGAAATCCAGACGGGATCCAATTAAAGTAAATGTATTTGTATGTGAAGTAGTGTCATGACATATCAAAATCGATATAAACATTACACATTTGTTCTCAAGGAATTTTCCACTCGCTCCTATTGTAGTTCGTCTTTTGTTACAGATTCTAAGCTTTCACACTTTCATTTATGAATGCGATTGATATTTGTGATACAGGAATATACATGAAATCAATGTGTATCGTCAGCTAGAAAATAAAAGATAATTTCGCTCATCCTTTCTCCAGACAAAGAAAATTCTACGCATACGTAAGAACCAATTTCCTACTGTGGTATGATATTAATTAGGCGGCATTCGATACAAAGATAGTATTACAATGATTCTAGATTGATCTTTAGAACAAGTATTCGGTTCCATCAAACATTACATAACAAAAGGATAGAATCCTTTGAAGCTTTTAAGCGTTTTACCTCTTAATATGATGAAGACAAGTCTAATGATATATATTTCTAAAAGATTCAATGCACTCGATCATCTGAAGTTGACAAAGGTTTTATCTTTTATGACGTCATGTAGACCTATTCAATTTCAGTACTAATTTATATATTCAGCGCTTAGAATCTTTGACAATGCTGTTTTATACTATTTTACATCTTTTTCTTGTCATCGTTTGTTAACATGAAACAGATTTTACCCAATATCCAGCTCGTACCATTTCTGGTACAAGTTTTCATCAAAATGAAAATTCATGATGTTACTTACACATAATATCAAAATTATCATTTGTTTTTCTGTATAATACAAACCATTGATAGATGGTGTTCAGAATACTGTACATCAAATATCCGACACCTATATGAAAACCAACGGACAACACTTGATATGTATTTCAATCAAGTAGTCTAACTAGATGTTGAAACGTCTCATCAATTTACACACAAATATATAATAAAACGCATTGGAATACGAAAAGAGAAGGGAGTGAAATACCATGTACAGACAGAGTGGTGGTGGCATGTTTCCCTAGAAATCAAGAATGCTTGGAATTTCAGTCAATGCATTTTCTGTGTTTATATCTATATCGGTTTAGGTGTTTTTCGATGGAAAAGCAGCCATACAGACCACGCGTGCATTAAACTAATTGATATATCTAATAACGTCTCTGTCCGTTGACGACAACCGTCAAGGACGTCAAAGTGGATGTCTTGTAAAACGTACGCTGAAGTACGTAGCTCGGATGTCGTGAAATGTATCTATCACAGGAATACCATACAACAACTCTCATAAAGTGAATACACATTTGTTTTACTGAATTAGCTTTTCCAAACGCCCACAAAACTATCTATAATTTGGATATTTTCAACTAATTACAATAATTTCCCTAGCGTTTATGGCAAATTAAATGAAATAGATGGTGTATAACACATTTGACATTTAACACAGTTAGTTTCCAGTAGATTCAAATGCACAGCAATAGAATATGTGAAATTCAAATTGATTTAACACTAGAATGAAATATAGTACGGAATGTGCTAGTTGAGGGGTGTCTAAAATTTGCATAATTTTTGAATGATCTGTTTTCTATCTAATTAACGTAAACAACGATACTGTAATTTAGAGCTTAAGTTAAAGTCACTGCGTCTGAATACAAATGATAATCATAGGTTACATTCACAATTCTATAACAGACCATTTGCTCCTGAGAATCAATGCCCACCTTGATAACACACCTGCATTCAAACAACAGCTAATGTAGCTATTTCATAGCGCTTCATTAGATTGTTAGATTATTCATACCTGATTCAAACTGAGCATCTTTATGCTTTGTTACCTTACAAGATAAATGTACTTAGAAACCTTCAAAATGCATTTCTATAACAAAATAACCTTTTATAGATTTCAACAAAAGTTACAGAAATTAATGATAATTTTTTTATTGTTGATGTTGTTGATGGTTTTGCTTTTGTCTGTCTCATTTATATTCTATTAACATTTGTTTTTCACTTATCGTTAACTTTAGGGTCTATATACGAGTTATGTACATATTTGCTACTGTCTTTCATGACATGAGAAAATCTTAACAAACGTAGATTTGAAATCCATTGATCTAAAGATACCGCAAAAGTCGTTATGAAACAATCAAGACGTGAAAAATCTAATTGACTCAAGGTAAAAGATATTATCAATTTGTTTAACTGGCGGAAATACATAATACACAACCGGAAAATCTATTTAACGTGTCAGTTAAGCATCCTCGGAAACAAAGCAGCTATATGTATTGTTTGATCGTTGTGAGAGATTTGTCCTTCTGTCAAAATTATTCCAGAGTTCTTCAAATAGACTAGAGGAAGTTGGTATTTGATTAACACCCAAGATGACTTCTATAATCTTTTCAACAAATGTAATACCTTTTGTTGTACCCGGAACGATACCCCTATAGCATACATTATATAAGAAATAAACACTTTCTAGACGTTGAACTTATATATACAAAGGTTCATCGTGATTATTAAAACAAGTTCGTCCGGTTCATGTGGTAAACACGTTCCTGGAGAAAAACCGAATCCACGAACAAAGGAAATGCGTGATAGGGATATCAAATGATATTTTAATATTTCGAATTGTTAGAGCAATATCTTACAGAAATGATCGGTTTTTTGTATAACCTATAACATTGGTATTATGTATTACACATAATTTTAGTAATACAGTAATTGATTTTCCAAGCCGTCGATGAAATAGAATGTTGTTGTCATCATTTATACATGTGTTGAACATTATGCACTTGGTTTATTTTATGTACTCCGTATGCAGAATAATAATGAGTGTGCGAAATCTATGCCATGTAACAATGGTTTGTAAACATGAAATGTAGTGTCGATATTGTTAGATAGGAGTAGGAACGTGCTGTGAATAAGCAGGTATATATCATCTATTGGCGAGAGTTTATCCGATATGACGTTTATATCCAGCACTCTGTTTACACTTTCGATGATTTTATTGTATGTTTCCTTAACAATGTTAATATTGACAATAATTTCTGCTTCATTGATGATTGAATTTAAATATTCGTTCGATTGACTTGCTCTCGTAAAAAGGTAGTGTATCTTGGTATTAAAATTTGTATAACCCGTACCAAAATATTTGATATATGCACTGTTTAAAAGGTTACTGAGAAGACATATACCATATATGTTTAGATAAGATGTTTTGTAAGTATATACAAAACAGTAAGTATCAACATAAAAAGATATTCACGGTTTGTATATATTTAACAAATGATAAAAACTAAACCCAGTCCGGGCAGTTAAAGATTAGTTTTGTTTGAATAATTTTTTTTCACTTCTCGTCAAGATTTTTTTAACATATCAAGACGTCACTGACCAACTATGGTTGAGGTACTACAAATTTTGACCAATGCCATGTGGTTGAGCTGCACAAACTACACAAAGGAATAGTAACTACCTTATGTATAGAACAAACAGACCCGGACCTTAAATCGAAAGCGGTCTCACTACGGGAACAACGCCAGTTATCGGGACAGAGACTTACTAACGAAAGTTAGTGTTTCGCATTAAATTATATCCGACATGTGTGATACCACTATATCTTTAGAAAATACACATACGTTTCAAATTGGAGCTCACAGATGAAGTCTAATTGACAGAAACGATATCGTCTTGAGCATTATAACTTTGGTATTATGTTTATAATATTGTACACATTTTACGGAAATCTATACCACACAGCCAATTATTATACAGAAATCTTGAAATGGCTTTTTATTTTTCAATACGTTAACAGTTACCGACAAAGTTAATTGAATGATTCTTTGACAGACAGTTGATGTGATAGACAAGAAAACATCTCTACAAGCCGTTTTATTTGTCGAAGCTTTTTATTCATGTCATGGGACATAAAAAATCTACAGGTCTCCTGTATGTATACATCCTCGAGTGTATATTTATAGTCAACTTGTATCAAATAAATGATAAGATATTTTTGTTTCTATATATAACTAGACATATCATATTTATTACCAAGACACAGAAAAACATAATGCTGGATATCCTCCTCTATATTACATCACATATTTCAGTTCAAGGGTGAAGTATTGACTCCATGTTAAATTTCTTAATTAGCAATAAAAGGAAAGTAGATAAATTACAATATTACAGGTTAGACGCAACATATTCAATTTCCTCCATTTGATTTAAATTACTTTG
This sequence comes from Atrina japonica, assembly GCA_030159075.1. NCBI lineage: Eukaryota > Metazoa > Mollusca > Bivalvia > Pterioida > Pinnidae > Atrina > Atrina japonica. Next base: position 150,430 of record BROG01000706.1, on the reverse strand, counting down.
TGTCTAGACCTATCAAAACTCACGATGTTGCATGCAACCTAGATTTTCGCTTTCTTCATAAGGATAATCTTTCGGATTATCAAAATCGCAGATTAAATGAAAATAAAATCCACTTAATAAAACATCGTAAAATCTGTACTAATGGAGATTAAACGTTATATGTTTTATTTGAATTAAATTTTCAAATTAAAATAGAATTAAATTTGAAAATCTGTTTTGCGTACTGCTTAACTACTCCTGTAGACCACTGATGATTTAAATCTACACGAATATGATAGAATAAATTTGCGAGTATACCTAGGTTTGTATCGTATCATATCTAGATAAAAACTTAGTCCTTGATTGAAACCTACCATGAATAATTTGTCAGTTCATACAGAACTTTAACAAACTGTATAGAGAATTCGATATTACACACAAAATACGTTAGCTCTATAAATCGGTTTTAATGTTTTGAAGAGAGCAAACATTGCGCCGGTAATGAAATAAGCATATATTACTTTGACGAGTGTATGCTGACGTTTTGTTGTACGGACCTACGCATGCACTGCATATAGATCAATACGTATGTTTATATGCATTCATGTTATGTGTTGATATAACTTTATCACTTATTGACACACATCATATACCGTTTTTTCCCAATTTACTCGCCTGAATATTGTCATAATTGCGTTGTTTGCAAATGTTTATTCAACGTTTTGAAATGTATCTGGTATACTAACCTGTAGTCCCAGAAAGGGTATTTACTCTGAGCAGTACCCGGCTTCCGTTGTTGGGTATAATTTCGTTTAACGTAGGCTTCCATTTCAGTTTCTTCACCCGTCATCCATCTCATTTAAATAAAACTACATCCAAAAACGAAAGTATGTGACACTGATTCTCTATAAAGTTCATCCATGAATTATGTATTGGAATTTGAGGTGTACTAAAACATCGCAACAATATCCTTCACATTTTGATTTAGAATTGAGTTTATCTTCTCACATGTAAAATAAAATGTTTTACCCTACTTTAAACCTGTGACAGTATATAAACAACGTGTATATGAAATTCTGATTCAAACACCCGTTCTACTTTTTAAATCCATAAATTTTCACTTTGCCTTGTCGGCAGTCCACGTTGTAATGATAAAAATAAATAGAATAGATAACTCCCTGGTAGCCGACAATGTTGACAAATAAGTTACGAACCCCTTCTTGTATTAAGCGCAGTAGATATGTGCTCGAGTAGTTCGTTTTACCTGTTTAAAATACACAACTCGGTGACCAAACAAGCGAAACACGAGTTTACAACCAGTCGTATTAGAACTGTCTTTATTGATCAGTGACGTATAGTGCTCTCGCGCTGGAAACGTGCCATGTCGTCTGCGAAGAAGGAAGAAACGAAATTAATATGGAAAGCGTCGTAAATATACACTGAATGGGCTAACAGGTGTCATTATCATATTTATACAAACAGTACCGGACGATAAACATATATTAACACGACAAATTAATACGTGTCAAGTAACAAATGCATTTAGACAACAAATGTTAATTCTTGTGTTGTTTTTTTACCACAAGTTATACGTTTGTCGGGTAATAGGTACAATTTCCTGACATTAATACCTGTGAAGAGTACAGACTGGGTTAGAAAACTGCATTGTTGTTATCAGACCTCTTCTTACACAAGTAAATCAATCGACTTGTCAACACACAATACAGGAATATTTATAGTCTATCTCATGTTTCGAATAGCTTTCAATTCATTATTAATTAACTTTGTGAAATCTACAAATATATTGTCACTACATTGCACGTTTGGGGTTTGTTTTATACACGTTCTGCAGTATTAGAATAAATGCATAAATACATATAAAAACATATAAATACAATCATTAATGTATCTCCAGATGACGTTGTCGATATAACAAAACAGAGTATCAGTGTATATCTATATGACGTTGTCGATATAACAAAACAGAGTATCATTGTATATCTATATGACGTTGTCGATATATAACAAATATTATAAACATACTACCAAAGTTATAATGCTCAAGACGATATCGTTTCTGTCAATTAGACTTCATCAGATGAGATCCAATTAATAAGTTGTATATTTTCTAAAGAGAAAGTGGTATTAAACAAGGCCAAATAATATCTCTTAAAACAGAGTATCAGTGTATATGTAGATGACGTTGTCAATATGTAACAAAACAGAGTATCAGTGTTTATCTAGATGACGTTGTCGATATATAACAAACCAGAGTATCAGTGTATATCTAGAAGACGTTGTCAATATGTAACAAAACAGAGTATCAGTGTTTATCTAGATGACGTTGTCGATATATAACAAAACAGAGTATCAGTGTATATCTAGATGACGGTGTCGATATGTAACAAAACAGAGTATCAGTGTATCTCTAGATGACGTTGTCGATATGTAACAAAACAGAGTATCAGTGTATCTCTAGATGACGTTGTCGATATATAACAAACCAGAGTATCAGTGTATATCTAGAAGACGTTGTCGATATGTAACAAAACAGAGTATCAGTGTTTATCTAGATGACGTTGTCGATATATAACAAACCAGAGTATCAGTGTATATCTAGATGACGTTGTCGATATGTAACAAAACAGAGTATCAGTGTATCTCTAGATGACGTTGTCGATATATAACAAACCAGAGTATCAGTGTATCTCCAGATGACGTTGTCGATATATAACAGAGTATCATTGTATATCTAGATGATGTTGTTGATATATTAAAAAAAACAGAGTATCATTTTATATTATATGGACTAGTACCAGCAGACAAAGCCTCAAATAATATAGTTTTTATTTGTAAGGCACATTACTATAATTGTTTACTAGAAGAACTTGGGTTTAATACGAATTCTGGAAATCCTACATACACACGTAGCTCACTTTCAATGGACGAGATCCTTCAAAATCACGTGTCCGTATTACGCTCATTTGATATACCTACAACGGATACCGATTTCGAGCTACCACATTTATACTGGATACCTAAACTTCATAAAACCCCATATAAGCAAAGATACATAGCAGGATCCAGCAAATGTTCTACCAAACCTTTATCTTTACTCCTTATCAAGATATTGACAGCCATTAAGGAGAAATTTCAACAAAACCGTACAGTTGCTTATTCCAGAAGCGGTGTAAATCAGATGCGGATACTTAAAAATTCTAAACAGCTTTTAGAAAATTTGAAGGCACACAATTTTTCTCGAATTCACAGTATCAAAACTTATGACTTCTCTACTCTTTACACTACTATTCCACATAAAAAAATTAAAAGAAAGACTTTTCAGCATCATAGACAACTGCTTTTTTCACTAAAGGTGGTACCCGAAAATTTAAATATCTAGTGATTGGCTATCAGGATACTTATTTCGTCAAACACCACTCTGATTCTACACATAAATATACTGAAGTTGATATAAAAAACATGCTGGAATTTCTAATAGACAATATATTTGTAATGTTCGGAGACGTGGTCTATCAACAAATTGTCGGTATTCCAATGGGAACCAATTGTGCTCCTTTATTGGCCGATCTGTTCCTTTATTCATACGAAGCAGACTTCATTCAGAAACTGCTGAATCAAAAGAAGAAAAAGTTAGCGGTGTCCTTTAATTTAACATTTAGATATATCGACGACGTTTTGTCAATTAATAATGACAATTTTCATACATATGTCAATGCGATATATCCCAGTGAACTCGAAATTAAAGATACAACAAAATCAAGCACACACGCTTCATACTTAGACGTTTTACTTAATATAAACACAGACGGGAAATTAGCAACTAAGCTATACGATAAAAACGACGATTTCGGCTTCCCCATCGTAAATTTTCCACATTTAAGTAGTAATATCCCTCAGTCACCCGCATATGGAGTTTATATTTAACAAATGATCCGATATGCCAGGGCGTGCACAACATATGAAGATTTCATATACAGAGGTAAACTACTCACTGACAAATTATTGACACAGGGATATCGAAAACCGCGTTTAATGTCAACGTTCCGCAAATTTTACGGTCGGTATAATAGTCTTGTTTGCGAGTACTCTGTTTCACTAAGTGAAATGTTGAGTTGCCTTTTCGTTGGCGGTTGTTGAGACGTCTGTACCAAATGTTACGAGGATACACTCCTCACTTGTTTTGTTGTACTTGACTGTGGACTCACGGCGGGTGTGACCGGTCGACAGGGGATGCTTACTCCTCCACGGCACCCGATCCCACCTCTTGGTTTCCAGAGGTCCGTGTTTGTCCATTTTTACCGGATTTGTATCTATGTCCTGGACATTCTATTGATTTATACTTTGGTATCTGAAATTTTTATATTATACCCCATATATATAAAATCATTCATTATTTGCTGAATTAAATCACATGACCAGATTGCAAAACATAGTATTATCTTGGAGCACGTGTCCCCGCCTAAAAACCTCGCTATTACGTCAATCATAGTTATTGTTCTTCGTAGTAGAAATAAGTGAAAAACAACATCAATGGCAGACAATCTAAAATGTTTTCAGTTGGTAAATAAAGGTCAAAATTAAATAATGTTATTAATCATTAAATACTGACACTCTTAATGTAATTTTTGTTGTTTTATTTACAGCAACATAAACAATTTGTGCCCCTGTTTGTAGGGTGATATTATACAAACATTGCATTCGCCTCGGTCAACAATTCTTTCCGAGCGGTGAAACTATGCAATATCTCCCTCTCGGAAATGTAATATTCATTTTATTATACCGAGTGTCATATTTGATTGCTTTAACATATTACCTTAGATATTTTACATCTCAACTATTATCCAGCAAGCTAAAAAATACAAAACACACAGTATACATGTTTAGATGACTTGGTAAATGGTTAGTGTTTATACGTTATTAGCATTTTATATCCGGTCGACACATATGATGTATAGTCAGATTTTACTTACTATAGACACAGACGGGATATAGCAACTAAGCTATACGACAAACACAACGATTTCGGCTTTCCCATCGTAAATTTTCCACAAGTAAGTAGTAATATCCCACAGTCACCCGCATATGGAGTTTATACTCCACAGATGTGTGTACTACTCACTGACGACAAATTATTGAGACAGTGATATCGAAAACCGTGTTTGATGTCAACGTTCCGCAAATTTTATGGTCGATATGATAGTTTTGTTTGCGATTACTCTGTTTCACTAAGTGAAATGTTTCCATATGAGTGAAATATTCTTGAGTGGGACGTTAAACAAACAAAGTGAAATGTTGAGTTGTCTTTTCGTTGCCGGTTGTTGATACGTCTGTACCAATTTTGAAAGTGATTCGTTCCTCACGTACTTCATTTGGACTTGACTGTGGATTCACGGCGGGTGTGACCGGTCGATAGAGGATGCTTATTCCTATATGGCACCTGATCCCACCTCTTGGTTTCCAGAGGTCCGTCTTCGTCCATTTTTATCAGATTTGTATCTATATCCTGGGACCTCCGGTATCTGAATTTTTTTTAATATTTACAACAGTCGCATTTACTCAATTGACTGTTATTAAATTAAGCTGATTTTACATAACGTTAAAGTTAGCAAATGTAGACATAATCACTGCCATATCGAGATCTATGTATAATATTTGCACAATAGTAACCGTTGGTGTCCAGGTGATACTATTGATGTAAACAAAGTTAAGAGACATCGTGTGTGTGTGTCCAGATGTCATGAAAAAAAGTCCAAAAATGATCAACCTTTTCTACTTTTGTTCTAGAGCGTGCTAAACATGTCTCATATAAACAATAAAATCTCAGGGACGTTATTTCAAAAGAAAATGTCAAGACTGTTTCAATAATCGTAATATCATAATGTTTTGATTACAAACTGCGAACGTGTACATTGTATGGAAATGATGAAATATGGCTAAAAGTTAAGTTAATACTGTGAAGCTGAATAAATTAATAATATGTAGATGAATGAACGTCATTTTGTTCGAGATCGAGATCGCGAGAGATTAATGGCACATGTAATTCCTTGACATTTAACCCCACTTTCCTGTGTTAAGTTTTATCTAAATCTAACAATTCAATTTGATTACTATGCAGTTGACTTTACACAATTTGTAATGGATTTCAAAGCATGTCGATTTATCTATAAGAAAACTTTCAATAGATTCTCATATAGCTATATCATTTTCGTTTCAAGTAGATATAAGCTGAAGGCTACAGTTTATTTTACGAGGAACTCAACATCTTAGACGATATATTTGTCGATAGGGATTTAATTTTAAGATATGTAATACATTATATTTTTGCAGTATATATAAACATTTTCTGATAGAAAACAATAAATAGAATCTAACTGAATTTCATGAAGAGTGCCTTCAAGGTTCGTCAGAAGATATATGTTGGAAATATGGGAATATGAACTAAAGTTTCGTGATTGATGTGACACTCTAATACCATATTATTATGTTGAAACTGAGATAAAATTTACCATGTGGTCAAAGTAAATGAGAATATCCGTGTTATCAAGATATATTTTAATCTAAGTTATCAGACTACGGCACATTAATATAGACATGATTTCTGCTTGTTAAATCAATACATAGAAGTAGAGTCTACATGTTCTGAAAACAATGAAAACGATTAATTTTGACACTAAGTATCTTACATATAAAACAATCGAAAGAATATGTTTAAAACCCAATATTTTATATATCCTACTATTTCCACATGCTAAATATAATAAAACTTACGCAACATAGATCTCTACTATTTTTAACTTAAATCAATGAATTCAAACCGTTATAATTACAATCATATCCTGAACACAGAGCGATAACAAATCTCACGTTTTTATTTAATAACGTCGCTGATAATCTGATATACTTCGAATTACCTTTCTTATGAGATTATACCATATAAGAATGGAAGTCAAATATGAAAGTGACTTTGATCTTATTATTTAACACTATTGAAATGAGATTGTGGTATTTGATTAACTACCTTGCCTCTCGGAGTAAATAACATTTTACATTGAAAGCTCGTCTTCCATATAGGGTTTTAAAGTACACACCGGATCAGGTGAAACAAGCGATGAACTAAAGGAAAGTTATTAAAGAAATCTCAATAATGCAGTAAACTCTGGATGTATTTTTAAAAAGACATCGGCAAAAACAGAATTAATTTGTAATTTAAATGAAAGTCTAGAGTTCTTTTATTATGTTTTCACATTTCGTGTATATACCAAATGTAATATTGTAAACCAATTCCTACCATGTGATGGATTTGATCTTTTGTAACTATTAGTCTAAAATTTGCAGACGATACCTTTTTTCAAACAATGTCACTGAAAAGAAATTGTTTTTGAAACAGTAATCAAGAAAAGATTGCATAAAGATGAGGTTCAAGTTTTACTTTGTGAAGAGTATTTTTGACATGAAACCTTTTAATTCATTTCGCGTTTGTTGTGATTTCAATATAGATACACATCTTTGTGTACTGTTCGACTTTAAAGTGAAGCAAACTGACTGGAACAATGGCTCTAAACAAAACTGCTTCGTGATCTAAACAAAAACTTTACAACTTAAAAAATACAAATGAATTGAGATCAATATGACAGAAAAAGAGGATCTACACAGAGCGACAAATCCATGAAATTAGACGCATTTTATTGTTACATTTTGTGATTTTATAATGTTCATCGTTGCGGCTTGACAATAAATACGGATCAACTTATACAGTGTTCTTCCTGGAGTTGTATTTTGGTGGACCACAGGGAATACGGCACTCTATCTACTTTACGGCCCACAGCGCCACACACAACGTCTCTTACTCTTCTTCTCGCCAACATTCCCTCGCCCCGTTCGTTAACAACACAACAGCGGATACGGCTCCAGCGACAACATCAACGACACAACATCGTCACATACCGACACGAAACCCCGTTGTTATAAATCCATGAAATTAGACGCAGTACATTTTGGCAAAGAGGGTCATGGTGGTTGAACCATGGAGTTTCTCGCTTCTGGTCGAGCCCTGCTGGAACCTAAGCTGATATTTGTGAGAAACTTTGTCAGTTTACTTAGGGAAGTCAGGTGGTCTCTTCCCGGGTACATTGTAAACGGGTTATCTCCTCTTCCAATAAAAACTGGCCGCCACTATATAACTGAAAGATTGTTGAGTGTGGCGTAAAACACTATTCATTTTTTTTACAAGGATAGTGGCATTACTGCGAAGTGCAACCTTTTGATTATCATACTGGTGAATCTCTTGACTTTCGGTTATGACAAGCTGCACTTACTCTCTTACAGTCATGGGCCATAGATATTCACCACTTATGTTATTTCTTCTTTGATTTATATAAAACCAACAATTTTTAAATGTCCACAGAATCCACTGATTTTAGCAATATTTCAAACATTTTATTTTTACATGAAGGATATTAAATTCATATTTGTAATCTTTTTGAAATTTATATATACTCTTTGTTTATTTTGACAAATTATTGATTTTGTGGAGGATAAACTTACTTTAGATAAATTTTGACATATTTCATTAGATTCAAATAATAACTACGGAATTTACAAAATTACTCCGTGAGGAAAATACTGTCATTTCTGTAAATAAACATGATAATTTTAAAATGCATATATTTTAGAAATATGAAATTATCTTACTATAAATTTGTACAAATTTGTCAAATTCTGGTGGATTTTACCAGCATTTAAAAATTGTTGGTTTTATATAAAAAGAAAAAAACATAATAGGTGGCTAATATCTATGCCCCATTATTGCATGTATGATGACAAGTACGAACGATTAATCATGGGCTCAGCATAAAAACTTAAAAGTCATGATTCTTTTATAAAGATAATGACTGTTACCGTCTTTGGCCGTAGCTCAGATCAAAATGTGTGACACTTCACATATATGTGTCTTCATAATAATAAATATATCTTGGCGAAACATAACAGAACATGGTAACAAATAAGCAATAGTCAAGCAAATTAGAGAGGGGAGCCTACGTGTCATCACTTCTTGGTTTAAACTCACCACAAAATGCCCGGAAGTGTTGTAAAGAAAGCTAGGAATGTAAGAGTTATCTTTCTTTACAAATAGCGTCAATGAAAGTAAATGTGAGGAAGAGTTACTTCCCCTTCTTTGACACTGCTGTTTGCTTTGTATTAACACCGTATCTTGCCAAAAATTATATTTAAAAAGATCAGAACAAATTATGAAAACATTTTTAAAACACCAGTCGAAATATGTGAAAGAATTTAAAGCCGCATTAGAGATCTACGGCATGGGTAATTTTAGGGAAAGTATTTAACAACCATGAAACGATGCTATATCATAAAAATACAATTTACCGTTGAATTATGAATTTTGAATAGTTTTTTACGCCATACTTAATTTTTTTCAGTTATGTGGTGGCGACCAGTTTTTATTGGTGGGGAGAGGAGAACCCAGTTACAGTGTAACGGGAATAGACCACCGGCCTTTCGCTAGTAAACGGGCAATTTTTTTCACAAAAATCAGGTAAGGTTCCAGCGGGGCTCGTCCCTGTGCTGACAGGAAATGAAAAACTTCATGGTTCAAAGTGCGATGTTCAAACCAGTCGGTCATGGAGGCCCGCAAGTTACCGTTGAAGACAAATCGATATTTTGGTGCTGACATTGAAACCCAAACAAATGATGGTGTCCCTCATCTTCGGAAATGTATATGAGATATGCCAAATGAGTGATGGTGTCAGCTATAAAAGTTATCACGACAGCTCGGAAGGTACTTTAGCGTGCTACTTCTACGTGGCACGAGAACTCAGTATTAAGAAAGTTAATTTTATTAAAGAGATTTTTCACTTAATACGAAGGTTGACTGATAAGTGTTGAGCCTCATATGTAAGGCTTCATCTCTTTTTTATAGATATATTGCCTTATTTTTCAACATAATCTCCTTCAGTTTCTATAGACTTTTCCCAGCGATGTTTAAGAACCTCAGTGCCTCTTTTACAGAAGCCCCTGTCTTGACTGTCCTGGAAGTCTTCCACTGCATGTATGACGTCATGTGTCTGGAAATGGTACCAGAAATGGCATCTTTCAATTTTGGGAATAGATGGAAGTCTGATGAAGCGAAAACAGGTGAGTAAGGGGAATGATGAATCAATTGAAAGTTACACTCCCACAGCAATGACAGACATTGGAACATGGGCACTGTCCTGGCTAAACAAAATGCCTTTACTGGGCTTTCCACGGTGCTTGATCTGAATGTTTTCTCTTAACTGCCTAAGAATAGATGTATAATATGTCACACTTACCAATACCATGAACTTTACCATTTCAGGAGTTGCCACAGTGACAGGCCTTCCAGGTCCGGTTCATCCTGAAAGCTCTGCCTGCCACGCTTTAATTTTGCCATCCATCTAGCATATGAAGGGGCATCCTCTTCTAGCGTTGCTACTGTCCTTTACTAATTTATTACAAATTAAAAATTAGTAAATTTATATTGTCCTGTGCTCATTTTTAATTAATTAAAAATTAAAAATTAGTAAAAGACACTACCATGTAAGCAAGGATAGCCTTAGGTGCTACATCTTTCTTGAATAAATATTGAATCGCTGCTGTCTCGGCAACTCTGTCAATTTTACTTACTAAAGCAACTTCTATTGCCCTGTTTGTTTTACGAGTGTTTACCTCTTCGATAAAAAATTACCAAATATCAACGTTCGTTGGTTACACTGCGTCAAAAATAGACCGGGAACAGAAGACTGAAAATGGGTAACCGTGCTGAACTCCTTCAATGCAAGGCCCAAAACTTATTAATAAACTCTCATACACAAAATATCTAATGTAGGAATGTTCTGTATTTGATTTAAAGAAGTCATAGATATGTTATGGGCTCGAAGTCACCAAATTTACTCAACACTCAACTTTTATTTCATTATTCTGACTATATATATTGGATTTAAGTGAATTTTGCGTCCGTTATGATATTCCTTAAAAAACTGAAAAAAATATGTTGAATAGGCCTACGGTACTCAAACTTTGAGTCCGTACTAAAACAATTTTTAAATATTGCTGAAGTTTTCTCCAAATGAGCAGTAATTTTGATATTTATTTACAATTTAATGCCGTAATTATACAAACATATCCAGTTACAGAATAATGTTTGGGTGTTTTACCTTAAAATCACGAAGAGTTAGTTGAACTTGAGTCCTGAATAAATTTGGTGACGTCGTCCCTTGGGGTGAGACTTAAACCCTCAGCATCTTAACTGCGAGGCTATTGATCTAACCACTGCGTAAAGCGATGGCTGAAGTGATAAGAGTCAACAACATATCTCATTATATCATGTATATTTCGAGAAGTACTTATAAATAATAAAGACAACTTTATGTAAATTGTAACAGTATAAATACATGTATCATAATATAAGCAGATTGCGATCATCTTAACACTGATTACATTGAATCAGGACGGTAAATCAGAAGTGTACAAAGTGAAACGATGATAGAAGGTAAATACTGCATGGTAGCAATGGCGGCTCCCCGGTGTCATTTTGCCTCACAGCAACACTGAAAAGAAGGTGGGAAGCTTGTAAATGTTTAATCTAACTGCATGTTTAGAAATAGAAGTACCATCATAAAGTTGTAGTTCATCTCTGCCATGAAGGCCTTCATTTACTGTTAACAATATATATTCACAGTGGCGTACCTGGGTCCAGAAAAGTGGGGGGCACAACCGTCCAGGAATTTTTAAAGACAAGGCGAAACTTTTTTTAGGGGTGACAAGACGCCATGCACGTGAAAATGGTGCATTCTTTATGCAGTGGCGTAGGAAGCAAATCAAAAGGTGGTTTAATAGGGGGTTAGGTTTGAGGCTGGTGACATTAATTAAACTTGTTTATACTTAAACAATTAAAATTTAAACTTAAAATAAACTGTTTCTACAATGCATACCTGATCAACAGAGTGATGATTTAAACTTGCAGTGTTGTAAATCTAAGATAAAGTGGCCGAGCGGAGCGAGGGGCGAAAAGTTTTGGAAATTTGTCTTTAATTTTTCGATTTTTTATAGATTATCATTCTCAAAAGAAGGTTGGATCAGCAAAAATAGTTACTAAAATCGGGACAGAATTTTGACTGTATCCTCCATACATTGAACTATGACCTCTTTATTGTTAAAAATATCGTTGATGGATTAATTCCGAAGCCAGGTGAAGTATCCTCTAGCTTCCAGTCACAAAAATTGCCATTTCCCCGTAGTCCAGGGTACGCTTCACAGAAATGTTCAATGAGAATTAACTATCACAGTGCCACTCATTATATTGCATTAAATTGACATGCGTATCATTTATCAAAAATAAATTGAGGATCAGCATTCAGCAAACACAAATGCATAAGCATGATGAGGGAGTCCAGAAAATGTTTGATTTTTTAAAGTTCTGGGAAGCCTTTTTCTGGATTCCACACTGTTGATAATGTATTTTTTTAAAATGGTATGTAAGAAAGTGTGGGGAGGGGCCACCCCGGTACATGTAATGTGTAAATAATTTGTAAGATATAACTTACATTTTGATACAATTCAAAATATGACAAGTTTACAAATGAATATTCATATTCATACAAGCTGAGGAAAAGAAAACGAAAATTTCTTTACCAAAATGATGGGCAACAGCGAAGGAATAGTATAATATATATAATGTAATTGATTTGGCCAACCGCAGGGAGGCGCGAAAATTGGTAATAATAAATACCCATTCTGGAAAATCAATTGTTCAAATATTTTTTAAAATGTGGCTGTGTGATAAAAGAAATTACGTCAAAAAGCGGGGGGGGGGGGATAAACATACTTGTCCCCACCCCCAGTTTCAAAAGTTGGGTGGCTCGTAGCCCCGCTGATTCTCCCATCCCCTAGATTCATAAGATATTTTAAATATTGTTTCATTTAAGACAGACACTTACCATACAACACCAAATAAACACCCAAAACGGGAAGAAAAATGTTATAACCAGATTGAGCAAGATCCTATCAGCGAATCTGGAAGTAAATAAATTTATAGATGAAATATCAAAGATAAAAATGTTCTGAATTGCTTTTTATCTCATCACTACATATAATAATTTTCATAGTCATTCTCAATTTATTACCACAAAGATTAATTTTTATTTCATGCAAAGAATTTTTCACATTTAAAATGGAGATGGCATCAGCTAGATGTGAATACCGCAAATTTTGACTTGTGTCAATACAGCATGGTTTTAATAAGTTTATTATTAGTTTATTATTATTATTATTATTATTATTATTATTATTAATAATAATAATATTAAACGCCCAGCTTCTAGACAACCAAAAAGTTATGTAGATCGGATAAAGGTACATTAATGCAAATCACATTGAATATGAAATATAAAAGTTGATAATTCACATTCAAACAAGAACATTTTTTTTCCATCTTGCACTCCATATATATATCACATCAAAATATTCATACAAAATTAACCATTATAAGTTTTAAATTAAAACATACCTTTTTCTCTTTACGGGTTGTTGTACAACCATTGGTGCCGCGGGCGTTACTACTACTGTAGTAGAACTAACGACTGGTTGACAAGCTACTGGCTGACAAGCTACTGGCTGACAAGGAGCTGGTTGGCTAGCAACGTTCATATTCTGAATTTATAACATATAGGAAATATGAAAATCTAATTTTACAATTGCCGACATTACTAAAGGAAATAAGTGATAAAACGTCTTGATCACCCAAACTACTCTGGATCAATAACTGTTTTGTTGCTGAAACTGTGAAATGTAGGCTACTCTTTTGTTTAATGGTTTTTTTTTACAAACCGTAAAGTATTTTCACTCTATAAGCAGACGTGATCAAGCCAAGGTCACGTGTTTGACTTGGGCTATGGACATTTGCCATTGCAGTTAGGGGTCTTTAATGTTTCATAGGTTTTTTCACCTCTGAAATGGGAGAGCATCTAGTTATAAATAATAAGAGTTGTCAGAAGACAACAAAACTCACCGAAATGGGTGTAAATTTTCAAAATAGATATTTAACCAACAGCTGTCAGGTTTTATGGTCAAACGACTGGTAATTTTTTTTTCTTTCAGCTCAGGTTAAAACTTTTGGAAAGTAGGTAAAAGTGCAAGGTCAAGTTCACTAGGACCAAAGTGAAGGTATTTACTGAAAGCTCTGTACATAAGAAAAATATGTGTGAAATATCAAAGCCCTATCCCTCATGGTTTAAAAGATATAGCCAAGGATAAAGTTTTTGAAAAGTAGCTCAAAATTCAAGGTCAAGGTCACTAGGTCAAATGTCAAGGTACCAAGTGAAAGCTCTGGTAATAAAAAATCTATATGTAAAATATTAAAGCCCTACCCCTCATGATTTAAAAGATATAGCCATAGTTTGGTTTTTTTTTTTGAAAAGTAGGTCCAGGGTCGATAGGTCAAAAGCCAAGTTACCAAATGAAAGCTCTCGTCATAAGGAATCTATATGTGAAATATCGGAGCCATGACCCTTGCAGTTTTAAAAATTATAGGTCAGGTTGAACTTTTGTCTACGGACGCCGACAACGACGACAACGCCTGGTATGACATTAGCTCTAAGGACTTTCGTCCCGGCGAGCTAAAAACGGAACAATCCTTGGTATTCACATCTTCAGCGAAAAGCATGCTAAATGAGCGCAGACAATAATTCTTCTGTCAAGAGCTTGCTGAATTAACACTACCTGTTCAACTGTAAAAGCACACTAAATAAACACACACTATCTGTTCTACTGAAGAGCTCACTAGATAAACACACACTATCTGTTCTACTGTAAGAGCACACTAAATAAATACACACTATCTGGTCTACTGTGAAAGAACTCATTAAATAAACACACACTATCTGGTCAACTGTGAAAAGCTCACTAAATAAACACACACTGTTGTTTACTGTGAAGAGCTCACTAAATAAACACACACTGTCTGTCCTACTGTGAAGAGCACACTAGATAAACACACTGTCTGTTCTACTGTGTAGAGCACTAAATAAACACACACTATCTGTTCTACAGTAAGAGCATATCTGTTCTACTGTAAGAGCACACTAAATAAACACACTATTGTTCTACTGTAAGAGCACACTAAATAAACACACTATCTGTCCTACTGTGAAGAGCACATTAGATAAATACAATATCTGTTCTACTGTAAGTGCACACTAAATAAACACACTATCTGTCCTACTGTGAAGAGCACATTAGATAAATACAATATCTGTTCTACTGTAAGTGCACACTAAATAAACAAACACTATATGTTCTCCTGTAAGAGCTCACAAAATAAATATACACTTTCTGTTCTACTGTAAGAGCATGCTAAATAAACACACACTATTGTTCTACTGTAAGAGCACACTAAATAAACACACACTATCTGTTCTACAGTAAGAGCTCACGAAATAAACACACACTATCTGTTCTACTGTAAGAGCACGCTAAATAAACACACACTATTTGTCCTACTGTGAAGAGCACACTAGATAAATACAATATCTGACTGTAAGTGCACACTAAATAAAGACACACTATCTGTTCTACAGTAAGAGCATATCTGTTCTACTGTAAGAGCACACTAAATAAACACACTATTGTTCTACTGTAAGAGCACACTAAATAAACACACACTATCTGTCCTACTGTGAAGAGCACATTAGATAAATACAATATCTGTTCTACTGTAAGTGCACACTAAATAAACAAACACTATCTGTTCTCCTGTAAGAGCTCACGAAATAAACATACACTTTCTGTTCTACTGTAAGAGCACGCTAAATAAACACACAATATCTGTTCTACTGTGTAGAGCACACTAGATATATACAATATCTGACTGTAAGTGCACACTAAATAAACACACACTATCTGTTCGACTGGAAGAGCACACTAAATAAAAAACACACTATCTGTTCTACTGTAAGAGCACACTAAATAAACACACACTATCTGTTCTACTGTGAAGAGCACACTAAATAAAACACACTATCTGTTCTACTGTAAGAGCACACTAAATAAACACACACTATCTGTTCTACTGTGAAGAGCACACTAGATAAATACAATATCTGTTCTACTGTAAGAGCACACAAAATAAACACTATCTGTTCTACTGTAAGAGCACACAAAATAAACATACTATCTGTTGGACTGTAAGAGCACACTAAATAAACACACACTATCTGTTCTACTGTGAAGAGCTCACAAAATAAAGACACTATCTGTTCTAATGTAAGAGCACACTAAATAAACACACACTATCTGTTCTACTGTGAAGAGCACACTAGATAAATACAATATCTGACTGTAAGTGCACACTAAATAAACACACACTATCTGTTCGACTGTAAGAGCACACTAAAATAAACACACACTATCTGTTCTACTGTGAAGAGCTCACTAGATAAATACAATATCTGTTCTACTGTAAGTGCACACTAAATAAACAAACACTATCTGTTCTCCTGTAAGAGCTCACGAAATAAACATACACTTTCTGTTCTACTGTAAGAGCACGCTAAATAAACACACAATATCTGTTCTACTGTATAGAGCACACTAGATATATACAATATCTGACTGTAAGTGCACACTAAATAAACACACACTATCTGTTCGACTGGAAGAGCACACTAAATAAAAACACACTATCTGTTCTACTGTAAGAGCACACTAAATAAACACACACTATCTGTTCTACTGTGAAGAGCACACTAGATAAATACAATATCTGTTCTACTGTAAGAGCACACTAAATAAACACACTATCTGTTCTACTGTAAGAGCACACTAAATAAACACACACTGTCTGTTCTACTGTGAAGAGCACACTAGATAAATACAATATCTGTTCTACTGTAAGAGCACACAAAAATAAACACTATCTGTTCTACTGTAAGAGCACACTAAATAAACACACTATCTGTTGGACTGTAAGAGCACACTAAATAAACACACACTATCTGTTCTACTGTAAGAGCTCACAAAATAAAGACACTATCTGTTCTAATGTAAGAGCACACTAAATAAACACACACTATCTGTTCTACTGTGAAGAGCACACTAGATAAATACAATATCTGACTGTAAGTGCACACTAAATAAAACACACACTATCTTTTCGACTGTAAGAGCACACTAAATAAACACACACTATCTGTTCTACTGTGAAGAGCTCACTAGATAAATACAATATCTGTTCTACTGTAAGAGCACACTAAATAAACACACTATCTGTTCTACTGTAAGAGCACACTAAATAAACACACACTATCTGTTCTTCTGTGAAGAGCACCCTAGATAAATACAATATCTGTTCTACTGTAAGAGCACACTAAATAAACACACTATCTGTTCTACTGTAAGAGCACACTAAATAAACACACTATTTGTTGGACTGTAAGAGCACACTAAATAAAACACACACTATCTGTTCTACTGTAAGAGCTTACAAAATAAAGACACTATATGTTCTACTGTAAGAGCACACTAAATAAACACACACTATCTGTTCTCCTGTAAGAGCTCACTAAATAAACACACACTATCTGTTCTACTGTAAGAGCACACTAAATAAACACACATTGTCTGTTCTACTATAAGAGCTCACTAAATAAACACACACTGTTTTTCTATAGTCTGTCCCAAGTGATTTTTATCTATTGATTTTGATATGAAAATCTAATTTTACAATTGCCGACATTACTAAAGGAAATAAGTGATAAAACGTCTTGATCACCCAAACTACTCTGGATCAATAACTGTTTTGTTGCTGAAACTGTGAAATGTAGGCTACTCTTTTGTGTTTAATGGTTTTTTTTTACAAACCGTAAAGTATTTTCACTCTATAAGCAGACGTGATCAAGCCAAGGTCACGTGTTTGACTTGGGCTATGGACATTTGCCATTGCAGTTAGGGGTCTTTAATGTTTCATAGGTTTTTTCACCTCTGAAATGGGAGAGCATCTAGTTATAAATAATAAGAGTTGTCAGAAGACAACAAAACTCACCGAAATGGGTGTAAAATTTTCAAAATAGATATTTAACCAACAGCTGTCAGGTTTTATGGTCAAACGACTGGTAATTTTTTTTTTTCTTTCAGCTCAGGTTAAAACTTTTGGAAAGTAGGTAAAAGTGCAAGGTCAAGTTCACTAGGACCAAAGTGAAGGTATTTACTGAAAGCTCTGTACATAAGAAAAAATATGTGTGAAATATCAAAGCCCTATCCCCTCATGGTTTAAAAGATATAGCCAAGGATAAAGTTTTTGAAAAGTAGCTCAAAATTCAAGGTCAAGGTCACTAGGTCAAATGTCAAGGTACCAAGTGAAAGCTCTGGTAATAAAAAATCTATATGTAAAATATTAAAGCCCTACCCCTCATGATTTAAAAGATATAGCCATAGTTTGGTTTTTTTTTTTTGAAAAGTAGGTCCAGGGTCGATAGGTCAAAAGCCAAGTTACCAAATGAAAGCTCTCGTCATAAGGAATCTATATGTGAAATATCGGAGCCATGACCCTTGCAGTTTAAAAATTATAGGTCAGGTTGAACTTTTGTCTACGGACGCCGACAACGACGACAACGCCTGGTATGACATTAGCTCTAAGGACTTTCGTCCCGGCGAGCTAAAAACGGAACAATCCTTGGTATTCACATCTTCAGCGAAAAGCATGCTAAATGAGCGCAGACAATAATTCTTCTGTCAAGAGCTTGCTGAATTAACACTACCTGTTCAACTGTAAAAAGCACACTAAATAAACACACACTATCTGTTCTACTGAAGAGCTCACTAGATAAACACACACTATCTGTTCTACTGTAAGAGCACACTAAATAAATACACACTATCTGGTCTACTGTGAAGAACTCATTAAATAAACACACACTATCTGGTCAACTGTGAAAAGCTCACTAAATAAACACACACTGTTCTACTGTGAAGAGCTCACTAAATAAACACACACTGTCTGTCCTACTGTGAAGAGCACACTAGATAAACACACTGTCTGTTCTACTGTGTAGAGCACTAAATAAACACACACTATCTGTTCTACAGTAAGAGCATATCTGTTCTACTGTAAGAGCACACTAAATAAACACACTATTGTTCTACTGTAAGAGCACACTAAATAAACACACTATCTGTCCTACTGTGAAGAGCACATTAGATAAATACAATATCTGTTCTACTGTAAGTGCACACTAAATAAACACACTATCTGTCCTACTGTGAAGAGCACATTAGATAAATACAATATCTGTTCTACTGTAAGTGCACACTAAAATAAACAAACACTATATGTTCTCCTGTAAGAGCTCACAAAATAAATATACACTTTCTGTTCTACTGTAAGAGCATGCTAAATAAACACACACTATTGTTCTACTGTAAGAGCACACTAAATAAACACACACTATCTGTTCTACAGTAAGAGCTCACGAAATAAACACACACTATCTGTTCTACTGTAAGAGCACGCTAAATAAACACACACTATTTGTCCTACTGTGAAGAGCACACTAGATAAATACAATATCTGACTGTAAGTGCACACTAAATAAAGACACACTATCTGTTCTACAGTAAGAGCATATCTGTTCTACTGTAAGAGCACACTAAATAAACACACTATTGTTCTACTGTAAGAGCACACTAAATAAACACACACTATCTGTCCTACTGTGAAGAGCACATTAGATAAATACAATATCTGTTCTACTGTAAGTGCACACTAAATAAACAAACACTATCTGTTCTCCTGTAAGAGCTCACGAAATAAACATACACTTTCTGTTCTACTGTAAGAGCACGCTAAATAAACACACAATATCTGTTCTACTGTGTAGAGCACACTAGATATATACAATATCTGACTGTAAGTGCACACTAAATAAACACACACTATCTGTTCGACTGGAAGAGCACACTAAATAAAAACACACTATCTGTTCTACTGTAAGAGCACACTAAATAAACACACACTATCTGTTCTACTGTGAAGAGCACACTAAATAAACACACTATCTGTTCTACTGTAAGAGCACACTAAATAAACACACACTATCTGTTCTACTGTGAAGAGCACACTAGATAAATACAATATCTGTTCTACTGTAAGAGCACACAAAATAAACACTATCTGTTCTACTGTAAGAGCACACAAAATAAACATACTATCTGTTGGACTGTAAGAGCACACTAAATAAACACACACTATCTGTTCTACTGTAAGAGCTCACAAAATAAAGACACTATCTGTTCTAATGTAAGAGCACACTAAATAAACACACACTATCTGTTCTACTGTGAAGAGCACACTAGATAAATACAATATCTGACTGTAAGTGCACACTAAATAAACACACACTATCTGTTCGACTGTAAGAGCACACTAAATAAACACACACTATCTGTTCTACTGTGAAGAGCTCACTAGATAAATACAATATCTGTTCTACTGTAAGTGCACACTAAATAAACAAACACTATCTGTTCTCCTGTAAGAGCTCACGAAATAAACATACACTTTCTGTTCTACTGTAAGAGCACGCTAAATAAACACACAATATCTGTTCTACTGTATAGAGCACACTAGATATATACAATATCTGACTGTAAGTGCACACTAAATAAACACACACTATCTGTTCGACTGGAAGAGCACACTAAATAAAAACACACTATCTGTTCTACTGTAAGAGCACACTAAATAAACACACACTATCTGTTCTACTGTGAAGAGCACACTAGATAAATACAATATCTGTTCTACTGTAAGAGCACACTAAATAAACACACTATCTGTTCTACTGTAAGAGCACACTAAATAAACACACACTGTCTGTTCTACTGTGAAGAGCACACTAGATAAATACAATATCTGTTCTACTGTAAGAGCACACAAAATAAACACTATCTGTTCTACTGTAAGAGCACACTAAATAAACACACTATCTGTTGGACTGTAAGAGCACACTAAATAAACACACACTATCTGTTCTACTGTAAGAGCTCACAAAATAAAGACACTATCTGTTCTAATGTAAGAGCACACTAAATAAACACACACTATCTGTTCTACTGTGAAGAGCACACTAGATAAAATACAATATCTGACTGTAAGTGCACACTAAATAAACACACACTATCTTTTCGACTGTAAGAGCACACTAAATAAACACACACTATCTGTTCTACTGTGAAGAGCTCACTAGATAAATACAATATCTGTTCTACTGTAAGAGCACACTAAATAAACACACTATCTGTTCTACTGTAAGAGCACACAATAAATAAACACACACTATCTGTTCTTCTGTGAAGAGCACCCTAGATAAATACAATATCTGTTCTACTGTAAGAGCACACTAAATAAACACACTATCTGTTCTACTGTAAGAGCACACTAAATAAACACACTATTTGTTGGACTGTAAGAGCACACTAAATAAACACACACTATCTGTTCTACTGTAAGAGCTTACAAAATAAAGACACTATATGTTCTACTGTAAGAGCACACTAAATAAACACACACTATCTGTTCTCCTGTAAGAGCTCACTAAATAAACACACACTATCTGTTCTACTGTAAGAGCACACTAAATAAAACACACATTGTCTGTTCTACTATAAGAGCTCACTAAATAAACACACACTGTTTTTCTATAGTCTGTCCCAAGTGATTTTTATCTATTGATTTTGATATGAAAATCTAATTTTACAATTGCCGACATTACTAAAGGAAATAAGTGATAAAACGTCTTGATCACCCAAACTACTCTGGATCAATAACTGTTTTGTTGCTGAAACTGTGAAATGTAGGCTACTCTTTTGTTTAATGGTTTTTTTTTTACAAACCGTAAAGTATTTTCACTCTATAAGCAGACGTGATCAAGCCAAGGTCACGTGTTTGACTTGGGCTATGGACATTTGCCATTGCAGTTAGGGGTCTTTAATGTTTCATAGGTTTTTTCACCTCTGAAATGGGAGAGCATCTAGTTATAAATAATAAGAGTTTGTCAAAAGACAACAAAACTCACCGAAATGGGTGTAAATTTTCAAAATAGATATTTAACCAACAGCTGTCAGGTTTTATGGTCAAACGACTGGTAATTTTTTTTTCTTTCAGCTCAGGTTAAAACTTTTGGAAAGTAGGTAAAAGTGCAAGGTCAAGTTCACTAGGACCAAAGTGAAGGTATTTACTGAAAGCTCTGTACATAAGAAAAATATGTGTGAAATATCAAAGCCCTATCCCTCATGGTTTAAAAGATATAGCCAAGGATAAAGTTTTTTGAAAAGTAGCTCAAAATTCAAGGTCAAGGTCACTAGGTCAAATGTCAAGGTACCAAGTGAAAGCTCTGGTAATAAAAAATCTATATGTAAAATATTAAAGCCCTACCCCTCATGATTTAAAAGATATAGCCATAGTTTGGTTTTTTTTTTTGAAAAGTAGGTCCAGGGTCGATAGGTCAAAAGCCAAGTTACCAAATGAAAGCTCTCGTCATAAGGAATCTATATGTGAAATATCGGAGCCATGACCCTTGCAGTTTAAAAATTATAGGTCAGGTTGAACTTTTGTCTACGGACGCCGACAACGACGACAACGCCTGGTATGACATTAGCTCTAAGGACTTTCGTCCCGGCGAGCTAAAAACGGAACAATCCTTGGTATTCACATCTTCAGCGAAAAGCATGCTAAATGAGCGCAGACAATAATTCTTCTGTCAAGAGCTTGCTGAATTAACACTACCTGTTCAACTGTAAAAGCACACTAAATAAACACACACTATCTGTTCTACTGAAGAGCTCACTAGATAAACACACACTATCTGTTCTACTGTAAGAGCACACTAAATAAATACACACTATCTGGTCTACTGTGAAGAACTCATTAAATAAACACACACTATCTGGTCAACTGTGAAAAGCTCACTAAATAAACACACACTGTTCTACTGTGAAGAGCTCACTAAATAAACACACACTGTCTGTCCTACTGTGAAGAGCACACTAGATAAACACACTGTCTGTTCTACTGTGTAGAGCACTAAATAAACACACACTATCTGTTCTACAGTAAGAGCATATCTGTTCTACTGTAAGAGCACACTAAATAAACACACTATTGTTCTACTGTAAGAGCACACTAAATAAACACACTATCTGTCCTACTGTGAAGAGCACATTAGATAAATACAATATCTGTTCTACTGTAAGTGCACACTAAATAAACACACTATCTGTCCTACTGTGAAGAGCACATTAGATAAATACAATATCTGTTCTACTGTAAGTGCACACTAAATAAACAAACACTATATGTTCTCCTGTAAGAGCTCACAAAATAAATATACACTTTCTGTTCTACTGTAAGAGCATGCTAAATAAACACACACTATTGTTCTACTGTAAGAGCACACTAAATAAACACACACTATCTGTTCTACAGTAAGAGCTCACGAAATAAACACACACTATCTGTTCTACTGTAAGAGCACGCTAAATAAACACACACTATTTGTCCTACTGTGAAGAGCACACTAGATAAATACAATATCTGACTGTAAGTGCACACTAAAATAAAGACACACTATCTGTTCTACAGTAAGAGCATATCTGTTCTACTGTAAGAGCACACTAAATAAAACACACTATTGTTCTACTGTAAGAGCACACTAAATAAACACACACTATCTGTCCTACTGTGAAGAGCACATTAGATAAATACAATATCTGTTCTACTGTAAGTGCACACTAAATAAACAAACACTATCTGTTCTCCTGTAAGAGCTCACGAAATAAACATACACTTTCTGTTCTACTGTAAGAGCACGCTAAATAAACACACAATATCTGTTCTACTGTGTAGAGCACACTAGATATATACAATATCTGACTGTAAGTGCACACTAAATAAACACACACTATCTGTTCGACTGGAAGAGCACACTAAATAAAAACACACTATCTGTTCTACTGTAAGAGCACACTAAATAAACACACACTATCTGTTCTACTGTGAAGAGCACACTAAATAAACACACTATCTGTTCTACTGTAAGAGCACACTAAATAAACACACACTATCTGTTCTACTGTGAAGAGCACACTAGATAAATACAATATCTGTTCTACTGTAAGAGCACACAAAAATAAACACTATCTGTTCTACTGTAAGAGCACACAAAATAAACATACTATCTGTTGGACTGTAAGAGCACACTAAATAAACACACACTATCTGTTCTACTGTAAGAGCTCACAAAATAAAGACACTATCTGTTCTAATGTAAGAGCACACTAAATAAACACACACTATCTGTTCTACTGTGAAGAGCACACTAGATAAATACAATATCTGACTGTAAGTGCACACTAAATAAACACACACTATCTGTTCGACTGTAAGAGCACACTAAATAAACACACACTATCTGTTCTACTGTGAAGAGCTCACTAGATAAATACAATATCTGTTCTACTGTAAGTGCACACTAAATAAACAAACACTATCTGTTTCTCCTGTAAGAGCTCACGAAATAAACATACACTTTCTGTTCTACTGTAAGAGCACGCTAAATAAACACACAATATCTGTTCTACTGTATAGAGCACACTAGATATATACAATATCTGACTGTAAGTGCACACTAAATAAACACACACTATCTGTTCGACTGGAAGAGCACACTAAATAAAAACACACTATCTGTTCTACTGTAAGAGCACACTAAATAAACACACACTATCTGTTCTACTGTGAAGAGCACACTAGATAAATACAATATCTGTTCTACTGTAAGAGCACACTAAATAAACACACTATCTGTTCTACTGTAAGAGCACACTAAATAAACACACACTGTCTGTTCTACTGTGAAGAGCACACTAGATAAATACAATATCTGTTCTACTGTAAGAGCACACAAAATAAACACTATCTGTTCTACTGTAAGAGCACACTAAAATAAACACACTATCTGTTGGACTGTAAGAGCACACTAAATAAACACACACTATCTGTTCTACTGTAAGAGCTCACAAAATAAAGACACTATCTGTTCTAATGTAAGAGCACACTAAATAAACACACACTATCTGTTTCTACTGTGAAGAGCACACTAGATAAATACAATATCTGACTGTAAGTGCACACTAAATAAACACACACTATCTTTTCGACTGTAAGAGCACACTAAATAAACACACACTATCTGTTCTACTGTGAAGAGCTCACTAGATAAATACAATATCTGTTCTACTGTAAGAGCACACTAAATAAACACACTATCTGTTCTACTGTAAGAGCACACTAAATAAACACACACTATCTGTTCTTCTGTGAAGAGCACCCTAGATAAATACAATATCTGTTCTACTGTAAGAGCACACTAAATAAACACACTATCTGTTCTACTGTAAGAGCACACTAAATAAACACACTATTTGTTGGACTGTAAGAGCACACTAAAATAAACACACACTATCTGTTCTACTGTAAGAGCTTACAAAATAAAGACACTATATGTTCTACTGTAAGAGCACACTAAATAAACACACACTATCTGTTCTCCTGTAAGAGCTCACTAAATAAACACACACTATCTGTTCTACTGTAAGAGCACACTAAATAAACACACATTGTCTGTTCTACTATAAGAGCTCACTAAATAAACACACACTGTTTTTCTATAGTCTGTCCCAAGTGATTTT
This sequence comes from Atrina japonica, assembly GCA_030159075.1. Classification (NCBI taxonomy): domain Eukaryota; kingdom Metazoa; phylum Mollusca; class Bivalvia; order Pterioida; family Pinnidae; genus Atrina; species Atrina japonica. The sequence goes on along the minus strand of BROG01000706.1, from coordinate 124,654 downwards.
TATCTATTGATTTTGGATGATTATAGTAAAAAGGTTGATACCTACCACTTAAATTTAACGTAGCGATATCTTATGCATACTGAATTATTTATCCAAACAAAGAAAAGAGTATGTAGAAAAGATATAGGATTAACCTTTTTCTTTTTCAATGATATCAGTTAAATATTTTTGTTTGATGATTGTTTGCTTTACAAATTTATTTTGAAATCCATGACTTTATATAGGACAGACTATAGTCAAAAGCTTACTTATAGTCTGAGCCAAGTAAGATACGTCCGCTGGTTTTGGTTGATTAAAATAAAATGGTTGATACTTATCATTTAAATTTAACGTAACGGTATCCTATGGATACTGAATTTTTATTTATGTCCATTACAAATAAAAATTCATCCGTTTTGTACAAGATATTCGCACTCAAATTAACGCCTGCGGGATTTTTTCATATGTAATGTCACTAGGTCAAAGGTCATAGTACCATCTGAAAGGCCTATCATAAGGATTAAACATAAAAAACTTCAGCGATCAAAAGGAATTTCCTAGGCCACGATGCCAATGGTCGTGGCGCCACCTCAAAGAGCAGACCATGAGGCCGTTTACTATAACAGCGGTCCTAGCAATTTCGAATCCACCTGCACACAGACACTTCCGGGCGGCATCAAGAAGTTTCATACCAAAACCAAATCGTACCTAATGAAAGACAATTCGTACACGGGATACAATTTGTCTTTCAATGGGTAGGATTTTTCTTGCGTACGAAACGTTTCGGAAGTGTTTGTGCGCAGGTGAAATTCCTAGGTCCGCAGCACATGTAAAATGGTAAGAGTTTCTTCTACCCCCACTTAAATCGTAATTATTCCATACTCTTTAATATTACTGCTTCATTACTCAAAGTAGTAAAGCAATCTCCATACATGTATTATGGTTTGACTTACATTTAATCCCCTTTATATACAAATAACCCTTTTAAACGCCCTTTTAAAGGATTGAGGATTGATTTTTAAAATAGGTGGTAGTACAAAATGAACCTTTTTCATCGAAGGAATCGTTTTTACTGTTGTCAACTTTCCCTTATCTTGTAAATTGCATCTTTCTCTCTTCGCAACTGTACTTTTTACCACAAGACCACGATAAAACATAAACAGTAAGATTTAGAAATGAAATCAGATGGCGATCAAGATTAGGCCTACTTACTCCGAGATGTAAATCCTTCTAATATGTATACTTCTCCACTCAGGACTGCATGAACGTTACGGGTGTTCTAAATTAGAATTTCCACGAGCATAACCTTTGTGACCTCAAACTGAATACAATTGAAATATATTTGATTGTTCTTGAGTCGTGTTTAGTGCGTTTGGGTGCATTTAGGACAGGGTTTACGAGGGCCCAAAGTCACCAAATTTACTCAGTACTCAAGCTCAACTAGTTTTTTTTACATGATTTTAAGGCGGAGAAATAATTATTTATTCTGTAACTGGACATGTTTGTATATACTGGTGGCATATAATTGTAAATAATTGTGAAAATTATTGCTCATTTGAAGAATACTTTAAAAATATTAATAAAATGTTTGAGTACGTACTCAAATTTTGAGTAGCGTACTCAACGTATTTATTCATTTTTGTAGGAAAATCATAAATGTGACACAAAAATTTATAAGTGAATGATGTAAAATGATAATATGTTTTTTATTCACTCAAATTTGGAAGTTTTACAAACTGTTATATAGTCAAAATAATGAAATAAAAGTTGAGTTTGAGTATTGAGTAAATTTGGTGACTTCGGGCCCTGATATTGCCGTGTTGTAAATTGTCTATTTGACCTCTGTGACAGTGTTTATTGTAATTGCGCATTAAACCATAAAGTATTTCACCTTGGACAGCGCTGGTTCGAATCCCTCATGAATGTAAAATGATTTTGTAAAAAACATTGCCAGGTAACTCGCGGAAGGCCAGTGCTTTCACCCTTGGTACAATTAGGTCGAAGTTACCATTTTGTTTTGTAAAATTAGGCCGATTTTACAAAAAAATGTAATTCAAAATAGGGACAGAATTTCGTCCTAGGGTAAATTGTAACCGTGTTCTCTTCTCCACCTTAAAACTGACTGCCACAAAATATTTGAAAAATTGAAGAGTGTGGCGTAAAACAACATTCAAACAAACAAATTCTGTATTTACAGCCGCCCAGTTATTTCAAAATTTTACAACATGACAATGGCCTGCATTTGATACCTTTTATATCACGAATAATGCGATCAAGATGGGTATCAGTAGTCTTGTTCATTAACTAGTATTCCAAAGATCGAGGTCGAAGTATCTAAATTACAGTATGTATATATTTTTTTTTTCAAATTCCGTCTTCCTGTGACACACAATTCTTAACTGTCGTTTAATTAAGTAACCAAACACGTCAGAAGAGAGGTCAATATGGACACGTAAGGTATTTTGCTTTCGATTTTAAGGACAACTTTCACATATTTGAATAATAAATTCTGGAAATTACCTATGTCTTATGTAGCATATTTAGAAATACTTTGATGTACGCTATCAGTAAATATGGTTTTAATTTTCCGCAATATATCTACTTTTCTCTGTCCTTTTTATACTTAAACGCACTATTCGCCTGAGATAAGTATTTAAGGATTGTTTTTCATTTTTTAGAATATTTCACATAATCCATTGCATTTATACTCGATGCATTAAAAAAAAACCGAAAAACAATCCTTATATTTATATATATTACCATTTCTGTGAATCTGTAGTCAGCTGATTACGAAATTCATTCAATGCGGTAGGAGTTTTTTCATATGACGTAACAGCTAAACAGTTGTGTGAGACGAGAAGTAGTTCCCCTTTTCTGTCCGGAAATACTAAATGGAATTTAGGTTTATTTTCTTATCATTTTGAAAGAAACTAGTGATATAGAAAATTTTGAATAAGTGTCAGATTTATTGTTAAGTTATTTTGGAATATTCGTCTGCTTGGTAACCGGAAGGTTAAATGTGTCAGAAGAGAATTGAAAATGCAAATGGCCGCGCCCATGAGTATGCTGTATTTACAACGAATGTGCGTTTGAATTCTGCTATATAATTAATGGGATATACTATAGAAAGAGTGTGACTCACAAGTTGCACTAGGCCTTACTCACTTTTTTCTGTTGTAACTACTAAGCGAACTTTCATTTCTGTGCTAGACTGTCTGTGGTTCTGGTCATAACATCATAACATGACCTAGATATATCGCGTTATGGGCCTGTAGGCTGTAATGTACTACAGATGTAGTCTCGTCTTTCCGATTTCTTTCTGTGATTTTTATTTGTTTTGTGGTAGGCCTAATGTATGGCTTTTAAGATTAAATATATAAGAAATAAACATGTGATATTCTATTCTTTATTGATTCGTTCATGTATTACGCTGAAAAGTAAAGCGGTTAATACTCGGGGCACGCGACTGCATTTACAGAATATACAATATATCGCTCTATATACTTGCAATGAAGGGAATTGCAGTCGGAATGTAAACATTTTCAAATGATGACAATGGACATATGAAACAGAGTGCAATGAAATAAAATATCAATAGTTAAAGCAGCATTATCTAAGTCATGTATACTTTTCCGGAATGTGTGTTATAACAGCGATATATAAAGCTAATATTAGCTTTATATATCGCTGGTTATAACCATGAACGATTGCATATCATAACAAATCACTCGACAATACGATTTACCGCCGAAAACATAGTGCAGATGCAAAAAAAAAAAATCATCAATATTTTTTGTGTTTACATGGAAACTGAAACAATATATGGCGTCTGATTACTTTCCGATCATCTTCGTAGATGCCCACGAGATTTGCTGGTTGAGTGAAGTTACAATGAAAACTCGCACCAAAGACGAATCGTACCAAGTCAAAAGCCTAGACCAACTGTTTGACAAACCTTACCCAACAATTAGTAGAAGAATTATTTTGTACTACCACATTTTGATATCACATACGAGATTTCGTATGTCAAGATACTATCATTGATATCCATGATAAAAATGTGGAGGATGTCTATGCAGCAGTTATATACAAATTAAAATGTCCTTGCATCATATTTAGTTATTTTATGATAATATAATATTTCGCTGGGATTGTTCTATTTAAATTCTAAATTTCCCCAAAATTTAGATTGTCAATTATCTTTTTAAGAATGTGTACTCTTAGATAGATTTGGCAATACATTGAGGTTTATTATTTCGCTGTATGATACCACTATTTTCTTTCTGAAATATACATTAATCATTTAATTCGAGCTCATCTGTCGAACTGATAAAGTCTTATTGACAGAACGTAGGAAGGCGCGATAATAAGTATGGATTACGGAAAATCAATTATTCAAGAATTATAACTACTGCTTTGAAAAAATCAAGTATTTTAAAAACATTTGTCTGTGTGATAAAAGATATTACGACAAAAAGTGGGGGGGGGGGGACAAACATTCTTGTCCCTCCCCCAGTTTCAAAAGTTCGGGACACGTGCCCCCCTTGTCCTATACCCTTGGTATCTATACATATCGTATAGAAGGATCCATAAATCATGGCAGATGTCATCATGATACAGTTTGTTGAATAACAATATGCAATTACTAACTGGAGTTGAGGGCAACACAATTATCTGTTGGACTCGATGAGAATCTTCGGTTGCTGACAATAGTTTGTTTGGGGGTCCAACTTCTGTAAGTTCATGGCAATCTAGGCAAATCGTTGAGATCATCGAATGAGAACTCTGTAATGAGTTGAAGAGACAGATCACATTTTACAAGAAGTCGATGAAGATCCTTTGTGTCTCTGCTGTCACGCTCTTCCGGTTTTAAGACTGGTGTTGCTACTCCACTTTTGAGCTGACCGACTAAAAAATCTTGTTCATAATATACATTAGAAATTGAATTATTTCCCATGAACTATATTTAAAATATTCTGCACACAGTTAATTTGAATCCGGCAGTAGTATATGGTGTACACTTCGCGGCTCTTTTTTTTCCGAGAACTCGACGACGTGTACATTTCCGGGAATTCCGCGGTCACCGTGAATAACACACCACATACACACACAGAGGTAAATGGCGTTATATATAGACGTGATGTATATAACGTAGTTTACGGGATTTTACATGACACCGCGATAGATGACGATTTATTCAATTTTATCTGTTCTTCCGAGAACGTCCCCTAGATTTTCCAAGAATAGAGATGACAACGTCACGCTCCTGGTGATCGCACAGGTAAATGCCGCACGAGTCGTTTTTTCGCCCGTACAGGTGTCCCAATGGTATAGTGTAGCAAATATTGAAAAAAAAAAAAATGCGTTTACGTTAAACAATTTAATGGCTATTTAAAAGAATGTCTCATGCACAATGATCTACCGAGAGGTTATTGGATTTTACGATCCCGCCCGAAAGGTCTATTACGGCACAATATATCGAGCTCTTTATTGGATCGCCCGATTCCCCCCGATTTTAAAAAAAACGTTTTTAAAAACCTAAACGTGTCTACACGGGGGCAGACCTACCGTTTTGGACAAAAATATTCCTCGACAAGCAGGTTAAAGTTTGGAACCAGGGTCCGACAATGAGTATAAAGTAGTCCTATTGAGTGACGACAGGGTTATCGATATAGACCGTTTATTTGTGCACCTCGTGAGGTCGGTGATAAAAACGCTAGCGAGGGTTGCACAAATGGCGAATATATTTCGCATCATCATCAATCATCCGAAAATTCCCGAACATGTTCAGTACGAAATATATCAACGTCGGGGCGATTTAGCCGAAGAGGTTATTCAAAGAATTGGAAAAATATATAGAATATAACGACAGGTACCGACGCGAAGTAGAAATAACCGTCCAGTCTACGAAAAATGCCGATGGGGGAAGGGGAGCACCCAAAAGAGACCGGCGACAAAGGAGACCTCGTCATCGAAAAGAAGTATCATCACGATTAAAAACGACGACGCCACGTGTCTGGCACGAGCCATCGTGACGGCGGTGGGCCAACAAACATTAAAGATAAATGGACGAAATATCCAACTTTACGACTGTTTCTAATAGGAGTCGAAAATTACAAAGGGGTCGATGCGAAGCGTTAAAACTTCACAACGAAGAAGCGGGCGTTCCCGTCCAGGATCACGGTTGTACCCTTAGAAAGACGTGAAAACGTTTGCCGATCACCTGGGCGTGCAGATCAACATAGTGGCCACTAGACGGCGATCGGTCAACGAGATCATCTATACGAGCGAAGGAAGAGACGACGACGCGGTCTATCAGTAAAAGAATAAAAATCACTTCGACGTGATTACGACCATGACGGGTTTTTTTTGGGTAAAAGGTATTACTGTCACACGACACTGTAAAAAAGTTCGTACGGTAACTCGAGATCGTCACAGATGTCCCGAAAAGTGTTTATCGTGCTGCTTCGGTTATGATTGTCACGGGGGGTGAAGGAAAGTGTGCGGACGATTGTAACAGACCGTTTTTCGGCGAAGACTGTTTTAAGGAACATAAACGCGTCATTAGGCACGCGAGACGGCGAACGAAACGTGGTTTGTTTACTCGTTCCGGAAATGTTTAGAGTGCGAACGGGTGACGTCAAAGGACTTGAAGACCCATGTATGCGGTCATTCCGAAATGCCCGAATTGTATAAACACTATGGCACCATGACGACGCACAAGTGTTTCATGCTCAAGAAACGATGTACAGGGTGGAAAGTGCACGGGGTGTACGGACAAGAAACCTTGTTACAGTTGTTAAAAAACGCGAACGACAATAGTATTTATTTTTAACGACATAGAAGCCACGCAATACACCGGCGTTCAACATACCGAATCTAATCGTGTGTGTCAAGACTTTGAAGGTCGTCAACACGAATTTTCTACCGTAGGACGAGTTTTTTTTTTTTTTGCGAGTTTGCGTTGAATCAAGAAAAGGGTACGTTCATCGCCCATAATGGCCAAAGCGTACGACGCGCAGTTTTTGTTTAAAGTATTTCGTGGAGCATAACATTAAACCCTATTGCATTTACAACGGTACGGAAGATCATGTACATGGAAGTCGGTAAACGTTTCGCTTTAAGAAAATCGATTCCATAAATTTTGTCCAATCTGCTCTGGCAGAGTTTCCTCGAAGACGTTTGGTCTGACCGAAATCAATAAAGGGTTATTTCCGCCATTATTTCAACAAGCGTGTCACAACGTTACGGTGGGACCGTTACCTAGCAAAAAACATACGGTGTCGATCACATGAGCAACGCAACAGGGGTAAGAGTTTTTTAAAGTGGTACGAGGTGCGAAAGAACGACGTGTTTTGATTTCCAGAAAGGAATTGAGGGAGTATTGCACGTCCGACGTCGACATATTTACGGACGGTCCATGTTGAAATTCAGGGAAGACTTTATCGCGTTGGAAAACATAGATCCGTTACAGTACGTGACGATAGCGTTTCCGTGTGCATGACCGTCTACAGAAGCAATTACATGGCCACCCGAAAAGACGATAGCCGTCCATAACGATAACGTCGTTCCACGAAACGTACAGCGTGAAATCCATTTCTTGGTTGGATCACGTGGCCGAGAGAGACCGGCGTTCGTCATTCGACACGCGTTGAAACGGCGGCGAGGTGACTCTGCCCGACATTCGGTGAAGTCGATGGGTATTGCGAAGACCACGAAGACGGTTTACGAATTTCAAGGGTGTTTCTGGCACGGGGTGTAAAAGTGGTTACGCGCGAGACACTATCAAATAACAAGAACCAGCTAGACATGGACACGCTCAGAAAACGAACCTCCACGAAAAACGAGAAGATACGACGGGGCCGGTTACGCGTTCGTCGAGGCCTGGGAATGCGATACGAAAGGATAAAACAGTAAAGAGATCGTGACGCCGTTAGACCCCCCGAGACGCCTTTTTCCGGCGATAGGACAAACGTGACCAAGTTGTTGTACGACTTCGTAACGGAAGAGAAACAGGGACGATACGTCGACTTTGTCAGTCTGTACCCCGACGGTCCAGGTTTTATAAGACCTAACCCGGTCGGTCATCCCACCAAAAATAGTTAATTCGTGCGAGCGCGTCGATCGAACTTGGTTGGGGGTTCTTCAAATGTAAAGTACGTGCATTATATCATCCCGTCTTGCCCATCAAAATTGAAAAATGCGGAGATGCCGAAAAGCTCTTGTTCCCGCTGTGCGTAAGACGTGCGCCGGAACGAACAGGCACAGGACGCCGTGCGAACACGCCGACGAGCAGGAGGTCGTTTGTAGGCACGTGGTGTACTCCCGTGCTATTCAAGGCCTTGGATAAGGGGTACGAGATAGAGAAAATTTACCTAAGTTGGGATTTTCTCTACACCAGCGAGGACACGGACCTCTTCAGAGACTACGTCAAGACTTTATGAAGATCAAGATGGAAAGTTCCGCATTAAAGGTCGGGTCCGGCACCCCCTATGACTCGAAAAATAGAAACGTATAAAGACATGGTCAGAGAACGATTGGGGATTCGACTTGGGTACCATAGAGTATAATCCCGGGCGATGCGCGCCATCTCTAAATATGTCTCAACTCTCTCTGGGGTAAGTTCGGCCAAAGAGGTCAACATGAAACAGACTAAATACGTGAACGTAACCGAAAAAGACTTTTATACCCTGTTGCTGGGACGACACGATAGACAATCTCAACATTCAGTTCATCAACGACGACATGGTCCAGATGTCTTACGATTTAAAAGGGACAATTTCGTCGACAAGGCCAAGGACGGTCAAACATCTCCATAGCGTGGTTATACGACGGCGCACGCCAGAACCATGTTATACGACGTGTTGGACACCCTCTGACGATAGGGTGTTGGGGATTCGACACCGATAGCGTTGTGGTACGTCGATCGCGACGACGGGGTTCTCAATGAATCGACACGGGGCGATAACTTGGGCGATTTGACGGACGAGTTAAGCGGCGATTTCATAACGTCGTGGTGCGCCACCGGTCCCAAATCTTATTCGTACGAAACGAACGCGGGTAAAAAAGGTGTAGCAAGGTCAAGGGATTTAGTCTGAATTACGAAAAATTATCTTTACAATCAACCGAGACGCGATGGACCGATGTCGTCAAAGAAACGCGTAAGAGGATTACGAGACCGTTCGAGAAAACGCCATCACGAGAGATTCAAAAAACCAAACGCATCGTGAATCGATACCAGGAGAAAGAGTTTACGTTGTGTTACGATAAACGGGTGATGAAGGGGGGGGTACGACACGCTTCCCTACGGATATTAAAAATTTATTAATATTAATAATTTTTTTTTAATCGACGACGACCAATAATTCCTCTCGGACGAACGTTCTCTGCGGTGCCGGTTCCTTGAGCTGATACAGGTCGATGCCCTGCATTCTGAAATGTTTGTCTATGGTGTGTTTGTCGACGCTCCAGATGGGGTCGGTGGCCCTCCTGCGCGTCCGCCTGTCCAATTCGCCGGTTGATAACCTGATATCTTTACTTTCGCAAAGGGACTGATGGGCGGTTGAATTTTTATCGACGGGCTCTACCTTTTTGGGCGGGATTGGTCTCTTCGTTGATCGTTTTTTACGACTTCCGGTAAACCGTTTCACCCATTCTCTGTTTCTGTCTTTGGTTTTCATCTCTTGATCGTATTGATAGCTAAACAACTGTTTCACCCAACGTTCTATTAAATCGTTCGACGATGGCTTGGTCGCGATGAAGGTCGACTCATTCCCCTGCTTTATTTCTAACGTCGTGTCTAGTCATGAGTTTGGAGACGGCGCCCATGAATTCGCGACCGGGATCGACTTGTAATAATTTCGGAAACCGTCAGAACGCCGTTCGTAGGTCTTTTCGAAAGCGCCGGCCACCTCGTCGACTGTCTTTGGTCGTCAGAGGTTCCGCTTCTTTGTATCGAGTGCCTACTCGGACAACGTCAGCGCGTATCTTGTACGTTTTCCCGTCCACCTTATCGTGCGGTAAAAAACAACAGATCGGGCCTGGTGAGTGTCGTCGTTTTCTTTCTTCGTCTTCGAATCGAAGTCTTATGATTTTCTTTGGGGCGGGTCAGGTTTGAATTTGCCACACATCTTGTTTTTTCAGGAACTCCAACGCTTCCTTCCTCGCTGACATTAGCTGCTTTGGCCAATTTCCCGATGGCCGCCTTTCCCTTCCAATAGTGTTTGTGATAGATCTCTTCCATTTTACTTTAGGCGACGTATTTTTTAACGCCATAGAACACGAGTCCCGTCCCGATCACCACGAAGAGGATTTCCTTATCTTTTTTAGGGTCTCTTTGTGTTTAGAATAGAGTTTGTCCTTCATCTCGCGATACTTGGTCAGCTCGTGGGACACGGTGGCGAATTCTTCGTCCGTGATCTTCCCGTCCTCGAGTGCGCGACTCACCAGATCGAGATCGAATTCAGTTTTACTCTCCGCGAGTTTGATGATCTTGAGGTGCTTGTCCGATTTTCTCGACAGTAATCGTCTGACCCCCCTTTATGGTCAATCCCATCGCACCCACGGTTATGGCCACGATCTGGAGAGGCAAGCCCGCGATGGGAACGAGGGGAAATCCGAGTCCTCCGACGACGACACTTCCCGAGATGAGAACCGTGTTGACCCATCATCGGCGGTGTTGACGATTCGCTTTATACTTTTTGTGGACCGCTCTTCCGCGTCTCGATCTCTCGCCGAAACGTCTGTTCGATCTCGCCGATGCGTTTGAGACGATAGTGTTGCGGATCGGGCTCTAACGTCGGGTACAATGCATTTTCTTCTTTACTCATCCTTTTTTTTAAAGGGAATTTTTTATATGTCGAGAACGAACGACGACGCCGTTGACGGATCCCGATTTCGCGACCCTTTGTTCACGCCGAAGTTGGAGTCACATCGCCCGGGACGTCACCCGCAACGGAGTATTCAACGGGACGATCTCGCCGGTCTTCGTCTGAAAGGTCCTGTGTTCCACGTCGTTCACGACGAGCGTCCACGTTCAGTTCCCCCAAGAGTCCGAGAACGAATGACGTGACCGTTCGAACAACATCGTCGTTTCCCAGCGCCGGCTTGATTCTTCCGTTTTTAGTCATGTCGAATTGGAACGTGTTCATGATGCGACGGTTTTTAGTCAACGCGGTGATCTCCTCTTTGGCATCATTGATGTCTTTCAAGAGGTTTCTCATTCAGAGTCCTCCGCCAGTTTCCTTCTCTTTCCAAGTCTTCGTAATAGAATCCCGATCTAGACATTTTTATTATAGATTTTTTCTTAAATTCCAAGGAGAACGTGAACGGGCATGACCGTGATTGTCGACGTGGGGTTGCCCTCCTCGTCTTTTAGACGTATCGTTAATTCCGAGATGCGATTTGCGTCTCAACGTTAAGAACACAGGGTGTTCGACGTCTTTTCGTACAACTCGGTAAAATTTCACGTTGGGGCACGGCCAGGGACATGGACGATGTCTTTCGACCTCCCGTCTCTGACACCCTCGGCAAGTTCGTCGCGAGATGAACGGTTGAGGAGTTTCCACCGGTTGTAGGTTGATGCTATTGCTCGGATAGCCGGTCCCGACGCTAGTCGCGTTCTGACCAAAGCCGAGAATCTTGACGAGTTCCGACGGAAGCTGCCACCGCTGTACTATCCCTTACCCGTCGATTCTCACCCCTCGATGGTGGTCTTGTCCAGAACAACTTGTCGAAAGTATTTCGTGAGAATTCGTCGTAGGTTCGTGTGAACGTGTGCGACCCGGCTTGCACGACTTGGACTCTGGGTTTGTCTCATACCTCTGGCGTAGATTATCTCCACGTCTTTCCGCACGTTGTACAACCCGTTGTAAAAACGGATGGACTTGACACCCACGCACCACTCGCCGTTCGCGTTGTCGATGTAGCTAGAGAGCTTCACGGGTTTTCCGATGTCCGTCACGAGATATAACATGTTGTTTTGATATTAACTATTTTTAAATCTTAACTAAAAGAATGACGTCTACGAATTACAGAGAGAATCTAGATCTCTGTCGTCGTTCCGACGTCTACGTCAACGCGACCAAAAATGTTTCGCTGCGTCGTTCGAGAACATCTTCGTCAAGTACGACAACCCGAAGTCTTCTTGAGGACGGCACCCCCGAAGTACTCACGCCATGCTGAAGCGGTGGTTGACCACCGCATTCCCATCGAGGGATTCTGGCAGAACACATGTTGAATTTTCGCGGTGTGACGTTGGACATGGGAAACGATCACCTGTCCAAGTCGTTCGTTCTTTACGGTTTCCACGTCTACTACCAGATCAGGAGGATCCTGCAGGAGATCGCCACCCCCCCCTTACCCAGCGACGCCGACTTCGAGCACTACACGAAACAACGTCGACGCGTCGGCGTTACCAACGGATCTGTCGCGAATTCGGGGTGCCGATCGAACGCGGACTGGAAGATTCAAGGGGACCATCTTCGGGAAATACAATACGAAGTGGTCCACGTTCATCGCGAACCGGTCGGTGGGGTTCACGCTTCCGGGTCTGGCCAGACTGGACGCGTCCATTCGCGTCTTCGCCTGGGCGATCCTGGGTGCACAGGGTCAGACGAGAGTGCCTCGATCGTGGACGCCGGCGCCACGTCCCGCTGGACGCCCAGAAGCAGTTCTTGGTCAACGTCGAGGACGCCATCAACCGACCGCTCGACTACCCTCCGACATCTCGGGCTACGAAGACTGTCTGAAGTAACGCAATTCCAAGCTCGACTACGTCGTCCATCCGGGACTCTACATGCTGCCCAGCAACATGGAGCTGAACATCGGCAAGAACATCGCCAACTACAATAACGAGATCTTGATCGCCCCCGACACCACGACGCCGGGAACGAACGTCGACCTCAACACGAAAACGTTCGCGCGGGTCAAACCACACGTCGCACCCTCCGTAGAAGATACACACCACCGTCCACCACCGTCCTCCCCTACAGGGACAAGCCCCACCGGCAGAGACGATCACGAGGATCAGAAGACTCCGCCGTTTTGGCTCTAGCGTTACTTTCTTTTTCTTCTCTTCGTCGAGTTTAGTTAACAACCAACCATCGACGACCATGTCCAACACCCACACCGATGTTCTCCCAACCTCAGCAATCTAATGTGCCGGTCTTGCCGAGCGTCGACAGGATCTAGGACACGATGGCGCCCAAGATAACCCGGCAACGCCTCGCCCGAACTTGACGGCCAGTATTCTCGCGATGCAGTTTCCCGACCCGCGTCCAGCTGTTTCTTGACCCCATTCTCCCGCGCCGCCCTCCTTGTTCGGAGGTGGCGGAGGAGGAGTGGGCGCGACCGTCGTCGTCCCCGGTAGGAGCAATTCGACCAAGAAGCCCACCGTCATGCCGATCGCCGTCAGGATGCTGAAGATGTTGATGCCCTGTTCCTTGAACAGAGTGGTGATTTCTCTCTCAACGAGAGATCACCGTCGACTAGCCTCTTGATCGGCTCTGCTATACTAGTCAGTCGCAATCGCAATTGACCCTCGAGAATAGCGACACTTTCGTTAAACCCCTCGAGTTCACCGCGCGCTTTCTTTATCTTTCTCTCGAGCCATTCTTTTTCATCCGGATTGTTTTGTTTGAGTCTTTCTCCCCATTTCAATATTAAATGTTCGCGTTCCACTCTGTTGGCTTCTTGAACTTTTAATGCACCGCGAATGGTTTGCATATCTTTATCAAGCCCCCGCACTTCTCGTGCAAGTTGCTCTTCCCCCACTTCCTCCAGCACCTTGGCAAGGTCTTGCATACCCCCCGATAGTGCTGATACTCTGTCGCCTACTCGTTTTACTCGCGTTTGATCATCTACTTGCGTTCCGTCGCTGTTAAGTTCATCCATTTCTATTTCTAGATCTTTGAGTTGATGTGCTACCTTTTTTGCCTTTTTTGTTTCGGTAAGCAGATGTGTTAAACCCAGCGCTCTAACAAAATTTATACCTCCTCTACTTTTTAACGTCCATGCCCCTACAAATTTCTTAGGATTACGTTTATCGTTTAAAAAAATCTCCTTACCATCCCACTCGGCATAGAGTGAATACTTACCCTTGGATGTAAATTTTAAGTTTTCATCGGTACCCTCCGTTGCTTTTTTCCATTCATCCACGAGACGGGTGGTGTTCAAACGCCCGAGTTGATCTTCTCCAGGCTCGAGGGGAGGATCCGGTAAATGAAAAACATCCCGTGGCTCCGTATTTTCATCCGCGGGTGGGTGTTCGACGGTAAACGATGTATCTTGATCACCATCGTTATTATCATCAACAACATCATCCTCGTCGTACGTCGGATTATCGAATGTATGTAGATCGTCAGCCATTTTTAAAACGAGATAAATTTTTTATTACGTAATTAAAAAAAAGATGATGAATTACGGACACATTCTCGATCCCGATAGGCAATTGCGCACTGCCTTCGGTGTAAAGGGGCATAACGTCAAACGTGACCGTGTCCACAATCCTTCGAGCAGCTCGAAGAAAACCAAACGTTGACGGTTCGTTTTCCCAATTTGAGCGAGAACGACGTCATCGTCCCCAGAAGCACGAGACTATGATTCGACATGGAAGTCGCCGTGGAGGGTTGTAATCTCACCAAAAACGGGTTTTTATAATAATCTCGGGCAACGCAAATCGTCAAAAAAAATCGAGGTGACAGATCTCGGGAAACACCGTTCAGACCATCCGACGATGCGAATAAATTCTTCGTCTATATACGATCTTTGGAAAGTGGGAACGAGGTAACATGGCCCTATCAGGGGATACAGACCAACGATCTAAATATAATTAAGAGCAAGACCCACCAGCTATAAAATACCCCCGCGACACCAAGACGAAGACTACGAAATTGTCGCGGCGTTCCGGGAATCGTTTTTGCATTCCCTTGGACCTTCGAAATCTTGGATGACGACCGAGCCCTTTTATCAAGCGGGGTTACAAGATCGTTTGGAATACATGCTGACGTTTAACGACGCCATACACGTCGTCTTGACGGACCCCGACGACAGCCAATAGAAAACGATAAGTTCTAAGGCGACCAAACATCGCGTTGAAATTCGAAAAAATCACCGACGACCATCTCGCTCGCAGCATCAGACAGAGGTTACGCGGGAAAACACGCCTATTACTTCCAACCAATCATATTGCGATATCGCAAAACGAACGATGAGTAAATCGGACGGGATCCTCAATTATCAAATCAACACCCCCGCGCGGTCTCTCTCGGGCATTCTGTTTCTCCCTTCAAAGACATTTCTATCAACGATCCGGGAAAAATTTTTATAATCCGAAGAATCACCAAAGTGGAAAACGACCATCGAGGGACTAAACCGAACCAACTCGTTCTCGGCCGGCATGAGACCGGCATCACCATTTTGACGAGATTAAAAAGTTTTTCTCCCTGAATCGCGAAACCGTCACGGGAAACAGATCACCAAGTTACTCGACTGAGCAAGCGTGACTCTGGGAAAATATCTCAAAGATCATTACGCTCTCTGGTTAGATTTACGGACGACACCGTAAAACCATCTCCTACGGCACGGGTCGCAAGCTTCAAAACATCATCAGCGAAGGCGTTTACCGTCCGTATCGAGAAAACGCCAGAAACCGACACCGATCCCGTGGACGTTTACATCTTCGTCGGTCAAGGACGGACAGATCAACATGTCGAACGGCCGTTTTCGCGAGCGTCATCTCTTATGAAAAAATTAAAATCCTATAAGAAAAAAATGTTCATGCAACAACCTCACGCCGCCTGGATAGTAGGGCGCCACCGGTTGCGGGAAGACGGAGTTTGTCCTCGATCTGCTGGAAAAAACGAATACAAAGAAGACGTCTTCGACCACATAGTGATCCTGTGTCCTCGATAGACTTCAACAAAGCGGTAGAAATCCGAGAAAGTGGATAGGCGACGACGTCAAACAACCGAAAGACAAACGAGTCGTGTCATCGTCAACCCCGTATCTAAAAAATGGGGACGAGATGCTATTGCAGGACACTCTGCGACCAACTTTTACGATAGTATACTAGGGGAACGTCCACGCTGTACATCATCGACGACTGTTCGGCCACGAAGCAGATCAAGAGAAGGCGCGACGCCCTATCCATGTTGGCCTTTTCGGGGAGGCAACGCACGCCGACCAATCCGTGTGGATCTTGACGCAAACGCTACAACAGCGCGTCTAAAGACTTTGCGCACGCAGATCAAGTGGGCTCGCACTCTTCTTCACCCAAGGACAAGTTCAGTTACAAAACGAAATGTCTTGGACGAGAACTCGACGTCGTTCCCGACGAGTGAAGAGGAAACGTCTCAAAAAAGCACGAGCTGTTCGCAGCGCCAAGCACTCCAAGCTGATCTTTGAGGACGCCGTAACAACCGAACGGATTACAAGTTTATAGAAATAATTTTATATTTTTTGTAAAATATAAATTTTTAAAATCTAGCAGGGGGGTAAACCGATAAATAAAAATTTATTAACCCAATCAACGTCGGGGCCCCCACTTGTTGCATAAGTCCCGCGTAACGTTTGTACTTGACCTAGGAATGATATTTATTATTCACAATTCACCTCCGGGTTCCACCGCTCGCCTGCAATACATGTACACTGAAACCGATAAAATTTATTAGCCCACTCGACGTCGGGATCCCAACGATCTTGACTTCCCGCGGAGCGATTGAACATGAGCCGTACAGGTGTCCCAATGGTATAGTGTAGCAAATATTGAAAACGCGTTAAACAATTTAACGGCTATTTATAAGAACATGTCTCATGCACATCGATCTACCGAGAGGTTATTGGATTTTACCGATCGCGCCCGAGAGGTCTATTACGGCACAATTTATCGAGCCTTTTATTGGATCACCCGATTCCCCTCCCCCGATTTTAAAAAAACGTTTTTAAAACCTAAACGTGTCTACACGGGGCAGACCTATCGTTTTGACAGAATTTCCGAGACAGAGGTTAAAAAGTTTACAACCTGGTCCGAGCGAGTATAAAGTAGTCCTATTGAGGGGACAGACCTATCAATATAGACCTTTTATTTGTGCACCCCTCGCGGAGGTCGGTGATATAAACGCTAGAGGGGTTGCAAAAACGGCGATATATTTCGCATCATCATCAGTCATCCGAGCGTCCCGAAAAAACGTACAGTACGAAATATATCACCGTCTCGGGGGTTTTTAGCCGAAAGGGCTATTCAAGTAGCATTGGAAAAATATATAGAATATTACAAGGTGACCCTTAGACGAAGTAGAAATATTCGTCCATTCTACGAAAATGCCGAGGGGGAAGGGAGAGACCCAAAGAAACCGGCGACAAAGACGACCTCGGTCGTCGAAAAGAAGTATCATCACGATTAAAACACGACCGGACGCCACGTGTCTGGCAATAACGAGCCATCGTGCGGCGGTGGCCAACAAACATAAAGATAAATGGGACGAATTCCCAACCTTACGACGGTTTCAATAGGAGTCGAAATTACAAAGGGTCGAAGCGTTAAAACTTCACGAAGAAGCGGGGGCGTTCCCGGCCCAGGATCACGGTTTGTACCTTTAGAAGACGTGTGAAAACGTTTGCCGATCACCTGGGTGTTGCAGATCAAAATAGTGGACGGCGATCGCGTTCAAACGAGATCATCAATAATACGAGCGAAGGAAGCGACGACGACCGCGGTCTATCTGTACAAGAATAAAAATCACTTCGACGTGATTACGACGCCATGACGGGTTTTTTGGGTTAAAAGGTATTACTGTCACAGTGGTAAACAATCTTACGGACAAACGAGATCGTGTCACAGATGTTCCGAAAAGTGTTTATCGTTGTGCTTCGGTTATGATTGTCTCGGGGGGGTGAAAGGGGAAAGTGTGCGAACGATTGTAAACAGAAACGTTTATTCGGCGATCGACTGTTTTAAGGAACATAAACGCGTAGAGGCACGCGAGACGGCAAAACCGGGACGTGGTTTGTTTACTCGTTCAGAAATGTTTAGAGTGCGAACGGGGTGGTCAAAGAACTTGAAGACCCATGTATGCGGTCATTCCGAATGCCCGAATTGTAAACACTATGGCGCCATGACGACGCACAAGTGTTTTCATAACTCCAAGAAACGATGTAAGGTGGAAAGTGCACTGGGGGGTGTACGGACAAGAAACCTTGTTTACAGTTGGAAAACGCGAACGACAAAGTATTATTTTTACGACATAGAAGCCACGCAAGACACCGGCGTTCACATACCGAATCTATCGTGTGCCAAGACTTTGAAGGTCGCCCGTCAAACACGAATTTTCTACCGTAGACGAGTTTTGCGAATTTGTCTTGGACCAAGAAAAGGGTACGTTCATAGCACACTCAATGCCAAAGCGTACGGACGCGCAGTTTTTGTTAAAGTATTTCGTGGAACATAACATTAAACCCTATTGTATTTACAACGGTACGAAGATCATGTACATGGAAGTCGGAAACGTTCGCTTTATCGATTCCATAAATTTTGTCCAATCTGCTCTGGCAGAGTTTCCGAAGACGTTTTGGTCTGACCGAACTCAAAAAGGGTTTATTTCCCGCATTATTTCAACACATAAGCCGTGTCACCAACGTTACGGTGGGACCGTTGCCCAGTAAAAAAACACTACGGTGTCGATCACGATGAGCAAACGCCAACAGGGAAAGAGTTTTTAAAGTGGTTACGACGCGCGGAAAAGAACGATGACGTGTTTGATTTCCAGAAAGAATTGAGGGAGTACTGCACTTTATCCCGACGTCGACATATTACGGCGGTCCATGTTGAAATTCAGGGAAGGACTTTATCCGTTGGAAAACATAGATCCGTTATCAGATTACGTGACGATAGCGTCCGTGTGCATGACCGTCTACAGGAGCCATTACATGCCCGAAAAAGACGATAGCCGTCCATAACGATAGCGTCGTTCACGAAACGCTACAGTGCGATCGAAATCTATTTCTTGGTTGGATCACGTGGCCGAGAGAGACGGCGTCGTCATTCGGACACGCGTGTTGAACGGCGGCGAGGTGACTCTGCCCGACATTGGTAAAGTCGACGGGTATTGCGAAGACACGAAGACGGTTTACGAATTTCAAGGGTGCTTCTGGCACGGGTGTAAAAAGTGTTACGCGCGTTACGTCACGCACCATCAATAACAAGAACCAACTAGACATGGACACGCTGAGAAAACGAACCTCTGCGAAAAACGAGAAGATACGACGGGTCGGTTACACGTTCGTCGAGGCCTGGTAATGCGATACGAAAGGCATAAACAGTAAAGAGATCGTGACGCCGTTAGACCCCCCGAGACACGCCTTTTTCGGTGTGGTAAGGACAAACATGCCCAAGTTGCTGTACGACTTCGACGGAAGAGAAAAAGGACGATACGTCGACTTTGTCAGTCTGTTTTTATAAGACCTACCCGGTCGGTCATTCCCACCAAAAATAGTTAATCCCGAAGCGCGTCGATCGAACTTGGTTGGGGTTCGTCAAATGTAAAGTCCTGCCGCCCCGGAAATTATATCATCCCGTCTTGCCCGTCAAAAGCTCTTGTTCCCGCTGTGTAAGACGTGCGCCGAACGACAGGCGCAGACGCCGTAGTGCGAACACGCGACGAGCAGAGGTCGTTTGTGGGCACGTGGGGTTGCCTCCCGAGCTATTCAAGGCCATGGATAAGGGGTACGAGATAGAGAACATTTACGAAGTTTGGGATTTTCTCTACACCAGCGAGGACACGGACCTCTTCAGAGAGACTACGTCAAGAACTTTATGAAGATCAAGATGGAAAGTTCCGCAATTAAAAGTCTGGTCCCGGCACCCCCTACGACTCGGAAGAACGGTATAAAAGACATGTTAGAACCCGATTGGGGATCGACCTTGGGTACCATAGAGTATAAATCAGGGCATGCGCGCCATCTCCTAAATTATGTCCTCAAACTCTCTCTGGGGTAAGTTCGCCAAAGGGTCAATGAAACAGACTCAATATGGTGAACGAACCGAAAATAACTTTTACACCCGTTGCTGGACGACACGATAGACAATCGGTCAACATTCAGTTCATCAACGACGACATGGTCCAGATGTCTTACGATTTAAAGGGGCCAAGGACCGTCAAACATCTTCAATAGCGTTGTTATACGACGGCGCACGCCAGAACCATGTTATACGACGTGTTGGACACCCTCGACGATAGGGTGTGGGGATTCGACACCGATAGCGTGTGGTACGATCGATTTGCGACGCACGGGGTCTCGATCGACACGGGCGATAACTATGGGCGTTTTGACGGACGAGTTAAGCGGCGATTTCCTAACGTGCGTGGTGCGCCACCGGTCCCAAAATCTTATTCGTAGCGAAACGAAACGCGGGTAAAAAGGTGTGCAAGGTCAAGGGGTTTAGTCTCTGAATTACGAAAAATTCTCTTTACATCAACCGAGACGCGATGACCGACGGTCGTCAAAGAAACGCGTAAAGAGGATTACGGACCGTTCGAGAAAACGCCATCACGAGGAGATTCCAAAACCAAACGCATCGTGAATCGATACCCAGGAGAAAGAGTTTACGTTGTGTTACGATTAAACGGGTGATGAAGGACGGTTACGACCACACGCTTCCCTACGGGTATTAAAAAATTTATTAATATTAAGTAAATTTTTTTAATCGACGACGACCAACAATTCCTCTCGGCGACGAACGTTCTTTGCGGCGCCGGTTCCTTGAGCTGATACAGGTCGACAGCCCTGCATTCTGAAAAGCCTGTCTATGTCGTGTTTGTCGACGCTCCAGATGGGGTCGGTGGCCCTCCTGCGCCCCGCCCTTCCAATTCGCCCGGTTTTGATACAGATATCTTACTTTCGCAAAAAGGGACTGATGGGCGGTTGGAATTTTATCGACGGGTTCCACCTTTTTGGGCGCGTTGGTCTCTTCGTTGATCGTTTTTACGACTTCTGGTAACCGTTTCACCCATTCTCACTGTTTTCTGTCTTTGGTTTTCATCTCTCTTGATCCGTATTGATAGCTAAACAACTGTTCACCCAACGTTTTATTAAATCGTTCGACGATGGTTTGGTCGCGATTGAAGGTCGACTCTTTCCTCTTCTTTATTCTAAAACGCCGTGTCTAGTCATGAGTTATTTGAGACGGCGCCCATGAATTTGCGACCTGGATCGACTTGTAATAATTTCGGAAACGTCAAACGTCTTTCGTAAATCTTTTCGAAAGCGCCGGCCACCTCTCGACTGTCTTTGGTCGTCAGAGGTTCCGCTTCTTTGTATCGAGTGCCCACGTCGACCAACGTCAGCGCGTATTTGTACGTTTTCCCATCCAACTTATCGTGCGGTAAAAACAACAGATCGGCTGAGTGAGTGTCGTTTTCTTTCGCGTTTTCAAAATTGAGGTCTTATGATTTTCTCTTTGGGGTGGTAGATAAATTTGCCACCACATCTGGTTTTTCAGAAATCGAACGCCTCCTTCTCGCTGACTTTTAGCTGCTTTGGCCAATTTTCCGTATGGCCGCCTTTCCCCTTCCAATAGTGTTTGTGATAGATCTCTTCCATTTTACTTTAGGCAGACGTATTTTTTTAACGATATAGAAACACGAGTCCCGTCCCCACCACCACGATAGAGGATTTCCTTGTCTTTTTGTTCTTTCCGAGGGTTGATAGGAAATCGCTCAACTTCGGTTCGGGAGCCAATCGTCTCTTCGTTAGTCATCCGCGAGTAGAGTGACATGGCGGCGTCCACTTCTTTTGTAAGGTGTACAGCGCGTGTCCTTCCTTCTTCAGTCTCTCTCGTTTAGAAAATCTAATCGCTTCGTGCGTTCGTGATTCCATTGGGTCTCTGGCCTTGGTTAGTTTTTTCCATCGCCCTCTCGTCGTGTCTCTTCTGTTCTTCGTGATTCGAGAATAGAAATTGAGATCCCGAGAAGGCTAGAGCATTGACTAATGCACCTCCCCACCATCATCGCGATCGTTGCCATTTTAAATAGAGAGAGTTTTAGTTTATTTCATGATATCGGCGGGGATGATACCCTTCTTGACAACAGTCCGTGGTGTACTCGGCGAGAGCAAACTCCAGGAGGATAAATATCATCCCGAAAGTCCTTCGGGTCTAGATCCCATCTTGGTGTGTCGGCATCTTTAAGATTTTCTTAGAAAGTTGCGCGTTATCCGATGGGCAATTTCCTGTACTGACGCTGCGTGATACGCGGTGTTGACCAAATCTTTTTCACTTCATTTTTAAATACGGAGGAAAATTATTTATTGCATTTGCAGGGAGTATCGTTCGTTGACGGACGTCGTCATCGTCGTGAACGTATATAACCTTACTATTCGTCGTAATTAATTCAGTTATCGTTTGTTATGAAACACTCTCCATCGTCATGATTCCCGAAGCCATTAACATCGTCCATATTAACACGGCGGTTCACTGACGAATCGTTTCTACACACATTTTTAAATTACGTGAGAAAATTAATTTAATACATTTTATGGAGATTAGGGTTTTGGAGGGGGAATGACTTGGGGATTAGGTTCTGGTTCTGGGTTTTTTTTTCGTGTAGATCAACAACAATCCGACGGCCGCGAGTCCTCCTGCGCCCGCTAGCCATTTCCAGCTATCCTGGCTATTAGCATTGCTATCCTGGCTATTAGCATTGCTATCCTGGCTATTAGCATTGCTATCCTGGCCATTAGCATTGCCATCCTGGCTATTGGCATTCTTGTTGCTCTCCATCGACGTTGGGACACCCTTCTTCCCCGCTTCCTGACGTTTCGGATTCTTCTTTCCTATGAGTTCCTCCGGAATTCATTCTCTTTTTAGTATATCCTCCGTTTTTTTTATTCCTGTGATTATGGCGTCCTGGTCGGTCGTGGCGGCTAAGCTGAAAAGGTGCTAAGAACGCACCGTATTTATAATAGAGACTACAACACACTTCGCCCGATGGCCGCGTCCAAGAAGGGGTCTTCGCTCAAGTCTATCGATATCAGTTTGGGTTCGTCTTTGATGTCGAAAAAAATGCTTGAGACCAAGCGTATACAGAGACCGATGAGAGGGTATATACCGATCGGACTTGGCCATGCGCATGTTGAGTCGAGCGTCTAACACGCGACTCAAGGATTCCACTTCCTTGTCGTTCATCTTGTCCAATTCGGAAGACGTTACATCTTTGCCCAGAAACTGACGCGCGCATCCGGATCCGACGATGGCCGACAATCTGTCTTTGACGGATACATTCGCCGTACCGGGCGCATCGTTCGCTAATACGTCGTCTACATTCATCTTTTTTTAATACATTTTATTTATATTTTGTAAAACGTTACGTTTACAAAATACTGTCACGTTTTTTTATTCCGTGTTGGAATCCAAGTCCAAGTCTTCTACACAGTCGGCCAAATCCGGTAGAGGAGCAACGTCAATTGTTTTGACGACGATGGCCTGGTGGTAAGAGGGTTTGCAAGGATACCGGTCGATTCTTTGTTGGCGATGTAAACGTTGTCTACGCGTAAAAGAAACCATGGTCAGAATCGTTTTTTCTCGTAATGGAGAGAGGATCGGTTTCCAACGAGTGGATGTTTAACTTTAAAGGGTCGGTCGTCCGTTCTCTTTCTATAAAAAATAGGCTTGTCTCGTCCCTGTTTAACTTTCGAGTAGATCACCTTGTCACCGTTCTGATCCGTTTTGACGAGGGTTATATCGTTGACATCCACGGGGGATTTTCTACCACTTTCTTTCAGTGTCTTTGCGAGTTTGTCTATGGCATCTCTCAAGAACGCCGTGATCTTTTCCAACACGTCGGCGAATTCCTTTTCGCATTTAAATTTACATAGAATAATCGAACCGTCCTCGTGTTTGCCAGAAAGCCGGACGATTCCGTTTTGGGAGTGCGTATCACTAACGGTTTCACGCCGCCGTTCGGGTACTTATACGCGAACAAAATCGTAAACGCGTTGATAGCGCTTCCCTTTCTTATCGACGTAATGGGCACTCCGTCCCTTAAATTGTTCACGTCAAAGTTCTCAAACTGTCACGAAATGCCCATGTTTTTCTTTTTATAACGAAAAAATTTCTTACAATTCATTTTTTTAAAAATGTTTCCTGATCCCTTTCTCCTTTCTGCGATAGAGTTTTCCAGACGTAACCTAGTTAATATCGCGGATAACACGAGCACACACAACCTTACCACGACCAACGACAACAACGCGAACACAGACCATCTAGTTTAAAACGCGTTCATTTCTTAACGCAAAAAATTTGTTAAATGGCTTAAACAATATATATAAATAAAAAAAATGTTTATTTTACTGGACAAGGCGTTTACCCGAATCGCGGAGTGTAAAAACAGATGTTGTGGGGACGACATAGCGTGCATGCATTGCAGTGGAGTTGGGTGGCAACCAAGGTCTTGGTGTATTGGCCTCGACGACGTCAAACTCGCGTGTCAAATGCCTCGCATGCGCAGAGACTACCCGTGTAAGCATTCCGGTCGTCGTGAATTCGTTGTTTTGTAGCATTCATCACAACTACTTGAAAGAGAGAGGTATCGACACGTTGAAGTATCTGCACCTCTTGTCGATAAATGGATGGCCGATAGCACTAAAATACGGAAACGTGTTATACGTGCGGCGGAAAAGAACGCGCAGACGAGTGGCACAAGAAGCATCCACGGTCCGAGAGAAGAAGACGCGGACGTCCAAAGAAAGAGGTTTAACCGGATTTTTTAAAACAGAGTGTCTTAAAAATCTACGGTTAACGAGAAGTGGATTTGTTTACGAGGTCTAGGAGCTGTTTGCGCAAGTCCTCCGTCTCTTGGTTCGACTCCTTTTTTACGGTCTCGTCCTTGTATTTAGGAATACAGTTTGTCCTTCATATGGCGATACTTGGTCACGCTCGTGGGACACGGTGGCCGAATTCTTCGTCCGTGATCTTCCCGTCCTCGAGCGCGCGGACTCACCCGATCCGAGATCGAGTTCAATTTACTCTCCGCGAGTTTGACGATCTGCAGGTGTTTTTCCGATTTCTTCAACAGTAATCGATCTTGACCCCTTTCATGGCCAATCCCCACCGGGCACCCACGGTCAGGGCCACGATCTGGAGAGGCAAGCCCGCGATGGGAATGAGAAAGCCGAGTCCTCCAACGACGACGCTTCCCGCGATCAGGGTTCCGTCGACGCCGTCGGCGGTGTTCACGATTCGCTTGTACTTTTTGTGGACGCTCTTCCGCGTCTCGATCTCTCGCCGAAATCGTCTGTTCGATCCTCGCCGATGCGTTTGAGACGATATTGTGTTGCGGATCGGGCTCTAACGTCTGGGTACAATGCATTTTCTTCTTTACTCATCCTTTTTTTATTTTTTATATGTCGAGAACCACGACGCCGTTGACAGTCCCCGATTTCGACCCCTTGTTCACGCCAAAGGTGAGGACGTCGCCCGCCATCACCGGCAACGGTGGATTCAACGGGACGATCCTGCCGGTCGTTGGTCTGAAACGTATTGTGTTCCACGTCGTTCACAACGAGCGTCCGTTTTCAGTTCCCCCAAGAGTCCTAGACGTATGAATGTAACCATCGAACAACATCGTCGTGCCCCAGCGACGGCTTGATTCTTCGGGTTTTGTTCACGTCGAATTGGAACGTGTTCATGATGCGGACGGTTTTTGGCCAACACGGTGATCTCCTCTTTTATACCGTCCTAGAGTTTCTTCCCTTTCCTCTGTCTTCCGTAATAGAATCCCGATCTATACATTCCTTTTTATTTTAGATTTTTCTTAAATTCCAAGAGAAACGTGAAACGGGATGGCCGTGATTGTCGACGGGGTTGCCTTCCTCGTCTTTTAGACGTATCGTTAATTCCGAGAATTCGTCGTAGGTCGATGAACGTGTACGAACCGGCGTGCACGACTTGGACTTTGGCTTTCTCTCTACCTTTGGCGTGATGTATCTTCACGTCTTTCCGTACGTTGTACAGCCCGTTGTAAAAACGGATGGACTTGACACGCCCCCCCCCCCCCCCCCCCCCCCCCCCCACGCACACCACTCGCCGTTCGCGGTTGTCGAATGTAGCGAGAGAGCGTTCACGGTTTTTCCGATGTCCGTTACGAGATATAACATGTTGTTTTTATATTAAATATTTTTAATCTTAACTAAAAGGAATGAACGTCTACGAGTACAGAGAGAATCTAGATCTGTCCGTCGTTCGACATCTACGTCAACCGCGACCAAAAAAGTTTCGCGCGTCGTTCGAGAACATCTTCGTCAAGTACGACAACCCGGACGTCTTCGAGGACGGCGCACCCGAAGTACTACGCCATGCTGAAGCGGTGGTACCCTAGCATCCCCATCGAGGGATTCTGGCAGAACCAGTTGAATTTCGCGGTGTGGTGTGCACGACCGGATGCGGCGTGACGCTGGACATGGGAAACGACCACCTGTCCAAGTCGTTCTTCCGGTTCCACGTCTATTATCAGATCAGAAGAATTCTACAGGAACTTGCCGTGCCTTTACCCAGCGATCCCGCGTTCGACCATTTTACGAATAACGTCAAGAATTCGGCGTATCAGAGGATCTGTCGAGAATTCGGCGTTCCAGTCAATGCGGATTGGAAGATTAAGGGAGCCATCTTCGCGAAATACAATACGAAATGGTCTACCTTCATCAACGATCGATCGAAAGGCTTCACGCTTCCGGGGCTGGCGAGATTAGACGCTTCCATTCGCGTCTTCGCTTGGGCGATCTTGGGAGCGCAGGGGCAGACGAGGGCCTCGATCGTGGACGCCGGCGCCACGTCGCTGGACGCGCAGAAGCAGTTCCTGGTCAACGTCGAGGACGCCATCAACCGACCGCTCGACCTGCCCGCCGACATCTCGCGATACTACGAAGACTGCCTGATAGTACGCCAATTCCAAGCTCGACTACGTCGTCCATCCGGGACTCTACATGCACACCAGCAACATGGAGCTGAACATCGGCAAGAACATCGCCAACTACAATAACGAGATCTTGATCGCGCCCGACCGACGCCGGAAACGAACGTCGACCTCAACGCGAAAACGTTCGCGCGGGACAAACCACCGTCGCCACCTCACCGTAGAGATCACCAAGAAACCGCCGTCACCACCTCCTCCCCCTACAGGACAAACCACCACCGTCAGACGATCACGAGAGATCAGAAGACCGCCGTTTTGGCTCTAGCGTTACTTTCTTTTCTTCTCTTCGTCGAGTTTTCGTTAAACAACCAAACCGACGACAACCAGTGCCCAACACCCACCAGATGTTCTCCCAACCACATTGCCGTCTTGCCGAGCGGTCGACAGGATCCAGACACGATGGCGCCCAAGATACCCGGCAACGCCTCGCCGAATTTGGAGGCCAAGTCTCGCGAGCAGTTTTCCCGACCGCGTCCAGCTGTTTCTTAATCCATTCTCCCGCTCCGCCCTCCTTGTTCGGAGGAGGAGGTGGTGGCGCGACCGTCGTCGTCCCCGGGAGGAGTAATTCGACCAAGAACCCCACCGTCATGCCGTTCGCCGTCAGGACGCTGAAGATGGTGATACCCTGTTCTCTGAACAGATCGGCGATTCGTTCTCTCAAAGGGACATTATCGTCGAGTAGCCTCTTGATCGACTCTTTTCATGGCGGTCAAATTGCGATCGCAATTCGACCTTAAACGCATCATAGCCGGTTTTTTAATCCCCTCAAGTTCACCGCTCGCTTTCTCTATGGATTGCTCGAGCCAAATCTTTTATCCTCCGGTCTGTCTCTGAGTCTGTCGGGTCCATTCCCTGATCATTCTTACGCGACTCGATCTTTCGGTTTCTAGATGAATTAATTCACGCGAATGGGGTTTGTAAACTCTTGTCTAATCCCTGCAGTTCTCTCAGGGTGAAGTCCCCCTTTAAGTCTTCTCCGTGAATTCCCGTCGATGCATCGACGAGGTTGTGTATACTTTCAGATAAATTCTCAATCCCATCGTCTCCTCGTTTTAATCGCGTTCCGTCGTGTTCAAGTTAATCTCATTTCTATATTTTCCACAGTCGTTTTTTCATCGAGACGATCTCGTTAATTCATCGAGTCCATTTTTATTACTTACTTTGATTTGTTTTGTACAGGAAGTTCCGGCACCATACCCATCGGCTCTTTGAAAAATAATCTTAAAATTCGATGCCGCCATAATAACCACGCCTAATTTAAATGCGTTAATTTCCCACCCATTTCGCCCCCATTAAACCCATAAATCACCTTGTTTTCGGATGATATAAATTGTTAAGACGCTTTAATATTCATGAGGAGATCTTTTCCCTTTCCATATCTGCACTAACTCCTCAGTTTTTTCTTTAGGCGCTACATCCTCAACAAACTAGACCCGGAGGTAGATTCTTCTCCACTGGCCAGCTAAGGACCTTCCGTTTTATCGTCGAAAAGACGTCACCGTAGTACTTGAGAGAACATTACCCCCCATTTGAGAGGTTGCCTTTACAACGTCGTCGTTATACGTTGGATCATCGTTTACTACTCGGTGTTTCTGAAACATTATTCTCGTCGTATGCGGGATTATCGTACTCGTAAGGCTCTGTCATTTTAAAACGAGATAAATTTTTTATTAAGTAATTAAAAAAAAGATGATGAATTACGGGCACATTCTCCATCCCGATAGGAAATTGCGCACTCCCTTCGGTGTGAAGGGCATACGTCAAACAGTGATCGTGTCTCACAATCCCTCGAGCATCGAGAAGAAAACCAAACGTTGACGGTTCGTTTTCACACCCAATTTGAGCGAGAACGACGTCATCTGTCCCCAGAAGCACGAGACTATGCTTTCGATATGGAAGTCGCCGTGAAGGGTGGCGATCTCACCATAAATGGGTGTGTTTATATTAATCTGGGACGTAACAAAATCGTCAAAAAAATCGAGGTGAAGATCTCGGAAAACACCGTTCAGACCAATCGACGATGCGATAAATTCTTCGTCTATAACGATCTTTGTAAGAGTGGAACGAGGTAACATGGCCTATCAGGGGATACAGACCGACGATCTAAATATAATAAGAGCAAGACCCACCAGCTATAAAATACCCCGCGACACCAACGAAGACTAATACGAAATTGTCGCGGCGTTTTTTTTATTTGGTTCGGGAATCGTTTTTGCATTCCCCTTGGACTTTTCGAAATCCTTGGAGACGAGCGAACCCTTTTATCAAGCGGGGTTACAAGAATCGATTGGAATACATGCTGGACGTTTTAACGACGCCAAACACGTCCGTCATTGACGGACACCCGACGATGCCGATAAAACGATAAGTTATAAGGCGACCCAACATCGCGTTGGAATTCGAAAAAAATCACCGACGTCAATCTCGCTCGCAAGGCATCAGACAGAGGTACAAGGGAGACCACGCTTATTACTTCAACCCAAATATTGCGATATCGCAAAACGACGATGAGTAAATCGGACGTATCCTCAATTATCACAATCAACACCCCCGCCACGGTCATCTCTCCGGGCATTCTGTTTCTCTTCAAAGACATTTCTATAAACGATCCGGAAAAATTTTTATAATCGAGAATCACCAAAGTGGAGGGAAAACGACCATCGAGGGACAACCGAACCAAGCTCTTCTCGTGCCGGTATGAGACCGCATCACCACTTTGACGAGATTAAAAAGTTTTTCTCCCTGATTCGCGCGGAAACCGAGTCACGGAAACGATCGCCAAGGAACTCGACCTGGGCGGTCGACGTGACTCTGGGAAAAATATCCTCAAAGATCATTTACGCCCTCTGGTTAGACTTACGAACGACAACCCGAAAACCATCTCCACGGCTCGGGTCGCAAGCTTCAAAACATCAGCGAAGGCGTTTCCGTCGTATCGAGAAAACGCCAGAAACCGATACCGATCCCGTGGACGTTTACATCTTCGTCGTCAAGGACGGACAGAATCAACATGTCGAACGGGTCGTTTCGCGAGCGTCATCTCTTAAGAAAAATTAAAATCCTATAAGAAAAAAATGTTCATTAAACAACCTCACGCCGCCATGATCGTGGGCGCCATCCGGTTGGGGAAGACAGAGTTCGTCCCTCGATCTGTTTGGAAAAAAACGAATACAAAGACGTCTTCGAACACATCGTGATCTGGTGTCCCTCGATCGATTTCAAACAAGGCGTAACAAAATCGAGAGACTGGATAGGTGAAGACGTAAACATCCGAAGAACAAACGCGTGGAAATCGTCAAATCCGGTATCCTCGTCAGGAGAAGCGAAAAATTACAAGATCTGTTGAGACACTCTTTTTTTTTATGGAAAATACAAGGGATTTCCAACATTATACATATCGACGACTGTTCCGCCACCCATCAGATCAAGAAGAAAGCGGACGCTCTATCCATGCTGGCGTTTTCGGGGAGACACGCTAATCAGTCCGTGTGGATCTTGACGCAACGATACAACAGCGCGTCTAAGGATTTCCGAACGCAGATCAAATGGGTGGCGCTCTTCTTCACCAAGGATAAATTTAGTTACAACGAATGTCTGGACGAAAACGACGTCGTTCCCGAGGAAGATAGAAAACGTCTCAAACAAGACTTATCACAACACAAGCATTCCAAGTTGATCTTACGGACGGAACAACCGACCGATTACATGTTTATACAAGAATAATTTATATTTTGTGTAAAAATATAAATTAGCGGTGGTGTCTAAAAGAACGAGAAGTCTTTTTTCTTAATAGTTTATAATAATTTTCAGTGTGATCATATTGACAAATATCATATATACGAGAATATTCTTCTTTACAATTCAAGTAACATTCTTTATTAAACCAAAACACTTCGGCGTTCCACGGTTCCCATGTTTTCCACCGTTCTCCATCATCGGAATATAAGCCATATCCATCTTCTTCTCTTTTATCTATTTTCATATTGTAGATTACCCAATCGTATACATTATGATTAGGAATACCACACTGAGGCTATTTAAGTTCATGGTAGTATTCGAAAAACTCATCCTCTTCGTGCGCATCACATTCAATATACTCCTCTGTCATTTTTAAAAAATAAAATAAATTACTTAAATGACATAAAAAGTTTTACCAACCCACGGTTAGTTTGACCCTATTCCGATGTTGCATCTAAACCAATATAATCTATTATGACAGTCAACGTCGGGATTCCACGGCTTCTCTCTCTCTTCGTTGTAAAAAAACCAATCGAGTTTATTAATCCATTCGATTGACGGATCCCACGGCTCGTCTCTTCTGGTCCAGCGATTGTAACGAAACCAATTGAATTTCTTACACCAATCGACGGTAGGATCCCACGGCTCGTTTCTTCTGGTCTGGCGATTGTAAACATACCACTCAAGTTTCTCGTTTATCATTTTTTTAAAATAAAATAAATTACTTAAACGACATAATTCATATTTTATTCATAATAAAACTTTAGAAGTTTAGTAGTCCAGTTCACCATGCAGTTTTTTATATTTTTTGTAAATTAGTTTACAACCTATTAAACCAGTCCACCGCGGGGTCCCACGGCTCGTCGCTCACGGTAAAACAGTTGTACGTAAACCAAACTTTTTTGACACGCCAGTTCACCTCGGGATCCCACGGCTCGTATCTCCTGGTAAGTAGGTTGTACTCAAACCACCCTCTTTTACGACACCTGATCTCTTCATCCAAGGCTATCTCCGCTTTTAAATAAGATCGTTCCTCCTCGTCATATATGACTAGTTCCTCCTCGAGTTGCTCCTCGTCTAATACGGCTAGGGCATCAACCAAGTATTTCCCCACTGCAATGTCTATTACGGATTGTGGACTATCCATGTCCCACCTAGGGTCAACACCTTCTGCGATGTCGCGACTTATTGTCTTCTTAAGAATACTACGTCTTATCTGTCTTGTCGTATCCATGGCTTCAATGAATTGGCTAAAACATCTTAATAACATTTCAATTTTTTCACACTATACCATTGGGACACCTGTACGGCGAAAACGGCTCGTGCGGCAGTTACCTGTGTGATCACCGGACCGTTATATATATCATCGGGCTATATATAACCGCGATTCCCGGAAATCTAGGTACGTGTCGTTTCTTGGAAAAAAAGGTGCCGTGAAGTGTGGGACATATACTACTAACTCAATTATTTAAATCTGTAATTTGGCTAATTTCACCTTTTCCAGGTCATAAGTTTCAGATACCATCTACATTACATCGATTTGTCTTTCTTTGCTCTTGTATCTTGAAAAAACAAGTTTATTTTTTTATTCTGTGACGAGTTTATGACCTCGGTAATTGCTTTATATACGTTGCTAAGCACGATCATTACTACTGATTCCAAAATATCAGCAGTTACATCTGTAGTACGAAATAGGCGCAAACATAAAACTATAGTCAAGAGGCCAAACTGGGACCATTGCTAATAATTTCTAGGTAAAAATTCCCCGAGTTTCAAGGATGCAAATGCGATTCCCAGTTAACAAACTTCTAAATCTATCGAATATGACAAAATCAACATAACCTTTTCATAAATAACTTATCTCGTAATGTGACACAAAGATCGCATCGGTTACCAATATAAATTTTGCATCTTATCTATTTACCCTGGCGTTCGACTATTGTTTACATGACCTCAGTGTCAACAAATATTTAAACATGCGCGCTAGACCCTAGCCTAGCAATGTGTGAGCGATACATGTCACTGAATTGCTTCCTTCTATAAAAAAAATTGCCGTCGCTGAGAGCTCATGTTGCTATAAACAGATACACACGATTTAGTAGAATTTTTGTTATATTCATTATGTATAGGCTATATAGCCCGGATTTCTGTAGAATTAAAGTGGATTGAAGTTCTCCTCCATGCCAAGATGAGATACACATATGAATTGTTGTATTCCCTGTGTTCAAGAAAACTGATAAATAATAAATTGAAAATTGCAATTATTCTGAAATCATCCATCTTCAGTTTGATGCCATTAGTAAACGAAGTGACACATTACGTCACCTCGTAAAATTCCATTTACCTGTGCACATTCAAATAATTTCCAGGTAACGATTTTGAAACCGAAAGTCTACACTTACGTACTGCCACGTGACATATATTGCACAGAAGACGGAAGTGGGTAAGCGGATTTTGGCGAGACATTATAGCAGTTTTGTAGTTTAAATAATTAAGAAGGTGAGATAGTGTTTAATTTTTTTTACTACGACAAGACATACTTTATATTACATTTCTTGCCGTTATTTAATTGTTTGACATACTATCATTTAAACCCATGTTAATGTTATCAGTGTCATTCGATGTGTGTACTGGGAAGTAGATCTAGTGACCATGAAATACAGTGATAAACATAAAAGTTTAAATATCGACATGATACATCTAATCGTCTATTTAAAAACTGCTGTTTTCACACACACACACACACGCGCGCACACACACACAGATTTTCTATCCGTATCACCAGACTGCACGCGATCGTTACATACAATTTATCACATGCCCCTGATTTATTCATATGTGTACAAAAATATAGAATTCATTCCGCTTTTAACGACGCCGATAAATATTTTGGATGACATGAAAGGCCCATGACTGGCGGTTTACGCTCAGCAAGGTTGTTAATTTTGATTTAAATGGTAACGTGCTTTGCAAAATGCTTATATAAAGTTATCATATTCCCTTTAATTACGCTTCTAAGTGATTCACTGTTTTCTAGCAATTTGAGTTGACGAATATTTTCATTCATTTTGTATTGTTAATAGCTAGATATAAAGGTAATATCAGCTTTATATATGTTGTTACATATATGATATTGCCTGTATCAGCACTGTTTGTTGGAAATTATATTCTCGCAATATATCGTGACAATTTACGTTATATTTTTTATTATTACATTGTTAATACATACTGTGGAACAACTTTTGTACTGTATCAAGCGATATCACCCATATACTTAAGTGGACATTTTGTATATGCACCGTTTATTGTAGTTATACGCTCTGTTAAAAATTAACCGTATGGTTCACGAAATAAATGAATTGAATTGAAATTGAATTGAAGATCAAAAAATGATTTTTATTCGTAACGACAATAAATACAAACGGAGTTGCGTAATATTCAAGGCAACTTCAGATGAATAAGTTCAACATATGGGTTATTGTCATCTCGTATCCATCACAACTCGTACCTAAGTGAATGGGTTTACTCGTACCCATGTTTTAGCCGACTCGTGCCCATCGATTAACTCATTCGTGCCCATCGCGTGTTTGATTGTAGAATTATTAAGTAATTACCATAATGCCGTTTGATACTGAAATGACATACAACTATCTGTGGAAATGCAAATCAATTCATATTATTCTTTCAAATGCATCTTGCCTCCATAATTACAATCTCGTTGGTTTTTTTGTTAGTGCCAGTGTGTATTGTGACCTATTTTTGTATTAAGATATGCTTATAGGCTCTATATATATATATATATATATATATATATATATATATATATATATATATATATATATATATATATATATATATATATGTTTTGTATGAACACTCACCATATATAAATTTATTGTGTATATTGTACATATGTTTTCTCTGTACCAAATGGACTTACAGAATAAAAAGATTCTTGATTCTTAGAAATGGCTTCAGAAGTACTTCGTAATCCAATGCACAAAACATGACAGGCGGATTAATATCTTCATTATCTTGCGGATGATTCTATTCAATTGTCGGTATGACAATCTTTATTGGAACAAACTTCTACCGTAAACATGAATTAGCAAAGAAATGCGAATTGAGATGGGCACGAATTGAGATGGGTCCGAGGTTACCAACATTCCACAAAGACGTAAATACGTCAACTTGCCATACATGCAGGTAGCATATAAACAAAACACAAAGGACAGAGAAGAGGGGAGATATAATCGATAAAAAAATTTGTGCTGTGCGTTTAGGAGCATAAGTAGAGCGTTTAAATGTTTTGAGGAAGGAAATGAAGCTGAAACAAAATTAATCGCTAATTAGGGGTGTTTGTAACATGTTGTTTTTATCATTTTCTGACTAACTGCATTGTATGTGTGCACTAGTATAATGTGTGAATCGAGAACTTTTTACGTTATTACATGTAGTTCAATTTGACCGGTGTCGTATAATAATCGGTCCGGCCTCAAAATCTGTCAGGCCAGACTAAAAAAGTGTTAATATTTTCGGTCCGGGTATCTATAATATTCTGCCTCCCGTATAAGAATCGGTCCTGCCAGATAAAATCTCTAAAGAAAGAAAGTTAAATAGGGTAAAATGGTAAAAATTCATCATATACCTATATTTAACCGCTGTATTCTACTGAAAGTACTGAGAGTTTTACAAGCGTTATCAATTTCCCAATATATATTGGATGTTGTTATGTAATGACGTCAGTTTTTGTATATATAATTGTTCAATATAATTAATAGTTTATGGTAGGTGGTATACCCGAGACACGATAAGGACAATTGACAGGAAATAACTATAGGTTGAGGACGTCTGTAATCGTATCGAAAGCTTTGTTTTCTATTTGTATACATGTTTTCTGTCATTATCATTTCTGCAGTAGGTTTGTGCTGTTCGATCTTTTAAACTGAAATATAATTTGATTAAAAATTAAGTTTAAACGACGCGTGAAAGCAAAAATCAGTCTGAATTATGAATAAGCACCGGCAGGATAGAGATAAGACATTTAGTTAGCAAAATAAAGATTTTTTTATTTACCTTTTTCATTTGATATATCATGTTTCCCACTTTTTGATTTACCAGGGGTTTTACCAAAAAGTGGAAACATGATAATTAATTATACATGTTTCCACTTTTTGGTAAAACCCCTGGTAAATCAAAAAGTGGAAACATGATAGATATAATTGTATTTGGTGGTGCTTGCGTATGAAACAAAACTTACTTTGCCTCCTAAGTTTTTATTCTAGATTTTTAAGGAAGGTGGGGAAACTATTTTAAAATAACATCCACCAATATATTATAAGGCATGATAGCAACTTATGACAAAACAATGTCAACAGGTGATATAGAAGCCATTGGCCTCCATGCTCCCCGAAAGGTAATCCCATTGTACTTTGAAAGCTTTATTAATATAATATTATGTATTGTCACATTATAAAGTGGTATATATTTTCAGTAGAAATGTAATATCATTCATGGTATAGAGTGGTATATATTTCAGTAGAAATGTAATATCATTCATGGTATGTATGTGTTTGACATTAAATTCTAGAAATTTTACCCACCTTATATCAACACCCTAAAAGAAATATATGCGCTGAACAAAATCAAACCAGCTATATAGAGCCTGCCCTCTCGATTAAATAAACACCACTAAAATATAGGTAAAAATTTGAAATAAATAAATGGTAGTTGATAATTAAGATATGTCAAAGTTGCAATTCTTTTTATTAAATTCAGTTTTTACTATCCATGATAATGATACTCTGCTATCGGACCCAAAATTATAGATGTTAACATAATCGGTCCGGCCGGACACATTTTGAGTCCGGACCGATTATTATACGACAACGGTCATGGTCCTTTGAATCACATTTAGAAAAGTAGCACAGACAGAAACTCTTTATCCAACAGCAGTGCAATACAGTGGTATGTATTGCATGGGCGTATAGAACTCTGTATCTTAAAGCGATATAAGTTGTCCCAATGATAAGTTTTGTCCC
This sequence comes from Atrina japonica, assembly GCA_030159075.1. Lineage (NCBI taxonomy): Eukaryota > Metazoa > Mollusca > Bivalvia > Pterioida > Pinnidae > Atrina > Atrina japonica. The sequence goes on along the minus strand of BROG01000706.1, from coordinate 87,933 downwards.
CTGACATATAGTCGATAATATGATAAATGTGTGTTAAAATACATCATCAAACACGTGAAATGTTGTAAAAGATCTTATTTTCCCGTATCTTAAAAATCCAGCTGAATTTCCGTATGCAATGACCTTTCAGATAAATTCTTTCGCCATATCAAATGCACTTCGTAATTCGGTCAGGGAGATCTCGGTCCTTTACGCGCACGGATTGTGTTAAAGTCGGCCGTTTTTTTATGTGTTTAATATAGTCGATAATATGATAAATGTGTGTTAAAATACATTATCAAACACGTGAAATGTTGTAAAAAGATCGTTATTTTCCCGTATCTTAAAAATCCAGCTGAATTTCCGTATGCAAATGACCTTTCAGATAATTCTTTCGCCATATCAAATGCACTTCGTAATTCGGTCAGGGAGATCTCGGTCCTTTACGCGCACGGATTGTGTTAAAGTCGGCCGTTTTTTTATGTGTTTAATATAGTCGATAATATGATAAATGTGTGTTAAAATACATTATCAAACACGTGAAATGTTGTAAAAGATCTTATTTTCCCGTATCTTAAAAATCCAGCTGAATTTCCGTATGCAATGACCTTTCAGATAAATTCTTTCGCCATATCAAATGCACTTCGTAATTCGGTCAGGGAGATCTCGGTCCTTTACGCGCACGGATTGTGTTAAAGTCGGCCGTTTTTTTATGTGTTTAATATTTACTTTTAAAATAAAGGACGTGATTTTTATTGGAAAGTGCATGCATTATATAAAATATATGCTTTTCAATGCTATTTTAAATACCTGAAGAAAATAGGATGAATAAATATATATCAGGTCACTAAAAGATTTTTTCCGATCTTTAATATAACCCTCAATGCTGACACTGACAAAATAAAATCAATATTACCATGAAAAGTATGCACACCTCATGTTTTACAATCGTGCCGCCATGTCCGGTGGAGTTGGGCAGTTCATGATCATAAGTGTCAAGAATGATACAACCGAGAATGCGATGGGACGAGTTAAAAATGGTTCGAGATCACCCGATATACCCGGCACGTGGACAATTTCAGAAACGAATGTTTTCGAAAGGACGAAAAAGACAAACTTTGCCTGAGTTAGGTATGAAATGATGATATACGAAAATAAACGCAAAGAGTAATAAGAATAGAATGTATATTAACTGCAAATAGCACTTGTTTATTGGTCACTCGGTAGTCGGTAATCTTTGTGAAAAAATTACCGAAAGTTAATTTGCAATGCTCAAAGTATGTCTGACAAAAAAACTGATATTACAGATTACGTTTTGCAAGATTGTTGCAATTTTACACATGCATTTGTTATTCTAACCACCAAACGGTCTCTCTGGAATATATATGAGATAGAACATCACATGAATTGGGCATGTAAAGTTTTTCACCTACGACAGATCATATCGCCTTAACTGTATGATCACCTCAGTCGGTAGCGTGCTCGACTTTGGATCGTGAGGTCGTGAGTTCGAGTCCCGCCGGCGACAGGTTGGTTTCCTGTCTTTCGGATGAGACAGTAAAAACTGGAGGTCCCGTGTCGCAGTAGGTGTCGGCACTTTAAAGAACCCTCACTGCTCAATGGCCGTAACTGCCGAGCATAGGCCAAAATTTGAAGCCCTTCACCAGCATTTGGTGACGTCTCCATATGAGTGAAATATTCTTGAATGGGACGTTAAACAACAATAAACAAACAAACAGACTGTATGATCACACGCACACACACACAAACACACACACACACATACATACATATATATATATATATATATATATATATATTATATATATATATATATATATATATATATATATATATATATATTAGTACGGACACATATGTAACGACAATTGAGTCAGAATGGATCTGAATATGTTTTACTATTTCATATTATATTTATCAAATTCGTTTTATAAACTGATCAGTTACCTAAAGGCACGTCTATGACACACCACAATCATAACAACTAAGTCCTTCTCTAGTTAAACTTAGTAGTATATGTCACCCACTTCGGGGCACTCTGGGTACATGGATTATTTAAACCATTATCTTTGCCATATCTCCGGGTATATAACTTATCCACGGTCTGGTAGTCACCAGGTAAATTCTATGCCAGTGATATAGATAGATTCCTGCTTTTCGGCACATGCATTAAATTTTACTGCTAAAACTTTTTATTCCAGTGGTATAAATGGTACCATAAAATTGAAATTTTCTTAAGGCATTATATGAGTAAACAAAATGGCTACGTGTGATAAAGAATTTACAATTACTGTCGATCAATTTGATATAAAAAAGTTAAAAATCGGAAAAGATCAAGGTTTCGGTGATATAGTATATCAATGCGATGACGGTATTTATCGACCTTTTAGAATAAGAACACCCGTCTTAGTATCGAGGGTAGAACAAATGGGCTATGGAGATTATTCTATACAAATAGCTATTCATGCAGAGAGAGACGAAAAATTTCTACAAGTTATCAAACAGATTGAAGAATTTATTAGCAATGAACGCAGTAAACTTAACCCCGATGAAGGAAAAATTAAACTTTTACATTGTAGCATCAGTAAAAAATATTCTATTTACTCCAAACTTAAAATGCGTCAAAGAGAACTAAGAACTCCTATTTGTAGAGCATTAAAAAAGCCTGATTCTATAAGGAAAAATTGCCTTGTTGACCCATTATATTATCTACTGAAAAATTATAAAGTTTGGTGTGTTTTAACATTTGAAGATGTTTCTTTGGACAGCACAGTTGAAGAGGTTAGGTTTTTCACGGATCTTATTTTTCTTGAGGAAGAGATTGAGGGCTATGGCGAGGTTTATAAAGACTTTTAGTTTGATGATGGATGTTTGATTCCACTCGGTACACCGTGTGTGGTGCATGTGATAAAAGAAAACAACGAAATCGTTATTAAAATATAAAAAGTACTAATTTATATTTACAAAAATATAAATTATTGTATAAACTTATACCCCGTCGGTTGTTCCGTACACAAAATTAATTTAGAATGTTTGTGCTGCGACAAGTCTTTTATGGTTCGTCTGTCTTCCGTGACGACGTCGTTCTCGTCCAAACATTCGTTGTAGCTAAACTTGTCTTTGGTATAGAAGAGCGCAACCCACTTGACCTGTGAACGAAAATCCTTCGACACGCTATTGTATCTTTGTGTTAATACCCACACGGATTGGTTGGCATGTCTCCCGAAAACGCCAACATGGATAAGGCGTCCGCTTTCTTTTTTATCTGTCTCGTCGCCGAACAGTCGTCTATGATGTACAACGTGGACGTCCCTTTGTATTTATCGTAAAAATGTCGTAACAGTTCCTGTAATTTCTCTTCTCCCTTTTTCGAAACGGGGTTGGCGATGACGACGCGTTTGTCTTTCGGGTGTTTAACATCGTCCCCAATCCATTTTCTCGATTTATAGGCCTTGTTGAACTCGATCGAAGGGCACAAGATCACGATGTGATCGAAGAAATCTTTGTATTCGGTTTCCAAGAGATCGAGGACAAACTCCGTCTTCCCGCAACCGGTGGCACCCACGATCATGGCAGAATGAGGTTGTTGAATGTACATTTTTTAATGACTCCAAATTTTTTAAGATATAATGTCATCGTAACGGCCGTCCTTCATGTTGATCTGTCCGTCTTTGACGACGAAAATGTAAACGTCCAAGGGATCGGTATCGGTTTCGGCAGTTCTCTCGATTCGGACGGAAACGCCTTCGCTGATGTTTTGAAGCTTACGACCCGTGCCGTGGAGATGATTTTCCGGTGTCGTTCGTAAATCTAACCAGAGACCAAAATGATTTTTGAGATATTTTCCTAGAGTCATTTGACTCATGTTGAGTTCCTTGGCGACTAATTCTGTGATAGTTTCGCGATTCAAGGAAGCCGAGAAAAACTTTTTAATTTCTTCGAAATGGTGATGGGGTCTCATTCCGGCGGAGAAGAGTTGGTTCGGTTGTCCCTCGATGGATGTTTCCACTTTGGTGATTCTCGGATTATAAAATTTTTCTGGGTCGTTTTTAGAAATATCTTTGAAGAGAAACAGAATACCCGAGAGAGAACGTGCGGGGGTGTTGATTTGATAATTGAGGACGGAGTCCGATTTACTCATCGTCGTTTTGCAATGTCGCAATATTTTGTTGAAGTAATAGACGTGGTTTTTCCCGCATACCCTCTGTCTGATGCTGCGAGCGAGATCGACGTCGGTAATTTTTTTCGAATTCCAAAGTGATGTTGATCGCCTTATAACTCGTCGTTTTATCGGCATCGGCGGGGTCTGTCAAGACGACGTGTTTAGCATCGTTAAACGTTAACATGTATTCTAATCTATCTTGTAATCCCGCTTGATAAAAGGGTTCACTCGTTTCCAAGATTTCGAAATCTAAGGGAATACAAAGCCGATTCCCGAACGCCGCACCAATTTCGTAGAGTTCGCTACTGTCGAGCGGCATTGCATAGTTGGAGGGTTTTGACCTTATTTTATTAAGCTCGTCAGTCTGTATTCCCTGATAGACCATATTACGTCGTTCTACTTTCCAAAGATCGTTGTAGACTAAAAATTTATCGGCATCGTCGATGGTTTGAACGGTATTTCCCGAAATCTTCACTTCGATTTTTTTGACGATGTTACGTCCCAAATTATTATAAACACTCGTTTTAGTTTGATCTCCACCGTTGACGTCGACTTCCATATCGAAGCATAGTCTCGTACTTCTGGGAACGATGACGTCGTTTTCGCTCAAATTGGGAAAACGAACCGTCAACGTTTGGTTTTCTTCGATACTCGAGGGATTATGGGAAACGGTGACCGTTTGGCGAATGCCCTTTACACCGAAGGGAGTACGCAATTTTCTATCGGGATTGAAAATATGTCCGTAATTCATCATCTTTTTAAATTATGCGATAAAAAAATTTAAATCGTTTTTAAAAATAGCTGAGAACATGGAAATGCGTGATATTCCTAATAACGAGGACAACAATGTTGATCAAGACACATCGTTTAACGACGAAACCCCGCTTGTGGATAATACGGATGATCAAGAAGCAACGTTTATCAACGATCTTTCAGATGCACCCATCATTACTCAAGGAAACCAACGAGAACGTTTTGACGCCATCATACCCATGAGCAAATGGGTAAAAAAAAACGGGTGGTGACGATACAAAGTTAAAATTTACAACCGATGCCAAAGGTGATTTATATGCAACTAGTAGGGCTGGTAAACCGATTTTACTAAATTGGAAAACTAATACCGGGAGATATCGCGAGGCAACTACATTAAAACGGGAGGGGGGCGCACAATTTGTCAGAGACTTGGGTTTAGAAGATCAACTTCCGACAACAGGAGCGGCAAGGGAGGTAGAAACATCAAACCAACGCCGTAGAAATAGAAATGGTTGAACTTAACCGCGACGGAACGCGAGTAGACGACCAAACGCGAGTAAAACGAGTAGACGACGGAATATCAAAAGTATCGGATAGTCTACAAGACCTCGCCAATAAAGCGGAGGAAGAGGGGGACGCGGAACCGATAACCGCACGAGAATTGCGGGGATTGAATAAAAGTTTACGAACCATTCGTGGTGAATTACGCGTTCAAGAAAGCAAAAGAGCGGAACGCGAACGATTGATATCGGAATGGACCGAAAGACTCAAAAACAATCCGGATGAAAAAGAATGGCTCGAGAGAGAAATAAGGAAAGCGCGTGATGAACTCGAAGGGGATTAACGACAGTATCGCTATATTCACAGGGGCCAATTGCGATCGCAATTGACTACTATAAAAGAGTCGATCAAGAGGCTACTCGACGACAATCTCCCCTTGAGAGAAAGAATCGCCGATCTGTTCAGAGAACAGGGCATCACCATTTTTAGCGTCTTGACCGCCATTGGAATGACCGTCGCGTTTTTAGTCGAATTATTGATACCGGGCGTCACACCGATTAAACCGCCGTCTCCACCGCCCAACAAAGAGGGTGGATTACAGGAATGGCTCAAGAAACAACTAGATTCGATCGGAAAACTGCTCGCGAGATTGGCAGCCAAATTCGGCGAAGCGTTACCGGGTATATTGGGCTCCATCCTTTCTTGGATCTTATCGACGCTCGGTAAAACAGCCATTTGGTTGGGAGAACATCTGTGGGTGTTGGGCATGGTCGTTGTCGGTTGGTTGTTAACGAAACTCGACGAAGAGAAGAAAAGAAAATAACGATAGAGCGAAAATTGCAGTTTTTTGACTTTCGTGATCGTCTTGTTTTTGTGGCGGTTTAGGTGTTGATACTATTGGTTTAATCTGTTTAGGAGGTTTAATCTGTTGGGTGAACGTTTTCGCGTTAAGGTCGACGTTCGTTCCCGGTTTTGTCTTTTCGGGCGCGATCAAGATTTCGTTATTATAATTGGCGATGTTGTCATCGATTTTCAGCTCCATGTTGCTGGGTAACATGTAAAGTCCCGGATGGATGACAAAATCGAGTTTGGAATTTGCATATCTTAGACAATTTTCGTAGCGAGAAATAGCGGCGGGTAAATCGAGAGGTCTGTTAATCGCATCCTCGACGTTGAATAAAAATTGTTTTTGCGCGTCGAGCGAGGTGGCACCGGCGTCCATGATCGAATCCCTCGTTTGACCTTGAGCGCCCAAAACCGCCTAGGCGAAAACGCGAATGGAAGCGTCCAATCTAGCCAGACCCGGAAGCGTGAATCCCTCCGAGCGGTTTGCGATGAACGTAGACCATTTCGTGTTATATTTTCCGAAGATGGTTCCCTTGATTTTCCAATCCGCGTCGACCGATACTCCAAATTCGCGACAGATTCGTTCGTACGCCGAAATGCTATGGTGTTTGTGTAGTGATTGAAATCGGAATCGCTGGGCAAGGGAACGGAGATTTCCTTCAAGATCCTTCTAATTTGATAGTAAACGTGAAATTGAAAGAACGATTTCGACAGTTTGTCGTTTCCCATTCCCAATGTCACACCGCATCCGGTCGTGGCACACCACACCGCGAAATTTAACTGGTTCTGCCAGAAACCTCCAGTTACGGAATGCTGATACCACCGCGTCAACATGGCGTAATATTTGGAAGTTCCGTCTTCGAAGACGTTCGGGTTATTATACTTGACGAAAATATTCTCGAACGACGCGCGAAACATTTTAGTCGTATTGACGTAAACGTCGAAAGACGACAAATCCAAATCCTCCTTGTATTCGTAAACATTCATCTTTTATTTAAAAAATAAAATAGTTATAAAAAAACATGTTTCATTTCGTTACGTAAACCCGTGAAATTATCTAGATACATCGATAACGCGAACGACGAGTGGCTTGTGGGTGTAAAGTCCGTCCATTTTTGGAACGGTTTGTTCAACATAAAAAAAGTATTTTTCATGCGATTCGGCAAGTTTGGAGAGAGAGAGAAAATCTATGACATGCACGCCGGATCGTACACGTTCAAAGACATACGAGGAATTCTCATGAAAAACCTCAAGAAAGTAGTATTGGACAAAAATAAGATGAAAGTAAGACTCGAGGGCGACGAGTATAGACTGCAGCAGATTCCGCCAGAAATCGCTAACATTCTCGGAATAGACATAAACGATTCTTTCGCCGGGGTTAGGGTAGCAAGAAATAGAATAAGCCTGCAACCACTGCAACTACTTAATATTCATCTAGAAGAACTTGCCGAGGGAGAAATGTTTGAAGACGGGCAACCGAGCGATGTCATCAAATCACTACCGTGTCCCAACGTTAAATTTTCCGAGTTGTATACCGAAAACGTCGAACATCCCATTTTTTTAAGATTGAAACGCGATCGCATCACGGAATTAACGATAGACATAAAAGACGAGCACGGAGAACTCGTCGATAATCGCGGGTATCCCGTTCACGTGCTCTTAGAGTTTAAGAAAATTATTTAAAATAATAAAAAGGGATGTCTATGTCGGGATTTTATCACGAAGACTTAGAAAGGGAAGAACTGGCGGCAGAACTTTTGGAAGACATTAAAGAAGATGTAACCAACTTGATTAAAACTCGTCGCATCATGAACACGTTCCAATTCGAGGTGAATAAAAACGGAAAACTCAGACCGTCGCTGGGCATTAAGATGTTATTCGACGGTCACGTTTTTCGTCTGGGACTTTTGGGGGAATTAGACGTGGCGTTAATCTTGAATGACGTCGAAAAACCAACCTATCAAACGAAAAACGGCGACATCGTAACGTTGAATCCTCCTCTGTGGGTGAAATCTGGAGACGTTCTAAATTTTGGAGTGAATAAAGGGTCGAAATCGGGGACTATCAACGGCGTCGTCGTATTAGACATTTAAAAATTTTTCGCGTATAAAAAAAAGAGATGAGTAAAAACCGAATACCAATAGAAAGCGATCCGCAACAATATCGTTTACAACGAATCGGCGAAATCGAACAGACGATTCGTCGAGAGATAGAAACGCGGAAGAGTATCCATAAAAAGTATAAACGAATAGTGAATACCGCAGACGGCGTCGACGCGGCTCTCATTTCGGGAAGCGTCGTCGTCGGCGGTCTTGGGTTTGCGATACCCGTCGCCGGATTACCTCTCCAAATTGTAGCCTTGAGCGTGGGTTCGGTAGGGTTAGCCATGAAAGGGATAAGACGATTACTGTTGAGAAAATCGGAAAACACCTCAAGATCATTAAACTCGCGGAGAGTAAACTTAATTCGATATCGGATCTGGTGAGTCGAGCATTCGAGGATAAGAAGATTTCGGAAGAAGAATTTACTCAAGTGTCGAACGAGTTGACCAAGTATCGCGGGATGAAAGATACGCTCTATTCTTCCCACAAGGATAAACTCTACAACAAAAACAGGGATGTGGTCAAAGAGACGGAGGATTTACGCAAGCAGCTCTTAGAGCTCGTAAACAAATCCGCTTCGAAATAACTTTTAGATTTTTAAGACAAAATATATTTTAAAAATCATCGGTTTTTTTTAGGACGTCCGCGTCTTCTCTCGGACCTTTTATGCGTTTTATGCCATTCGTCTGCGCGTTCTTTTCCACCGCACGCATATCACGTTTCGTATTTAGTACTATTGGTCATCCATTTTCGACAAGAGGTGCAATATTTCCAACGTATCGATACCGCGCTCTTTCACGTAGTTGTGATGAATGCTACAAAACAACGAGTTCGCGATGACCGAATGTTTACACGGGTATTTTCTACGCATGCGCGGCATTTGACACGTTAGTTCATCTTCGGGCCAATAAATTAATACTTGGTCGTTCAACTGTTGACACTGTATGTCGTCATTCTTTTAAAATCTGTTTTTACTCCGCGTTCGTTAAACGCTTTGTCCAGTAAAATATACATTTTTTATTCATATATATTTTAAACTATTTAACAATTTTTTTACGTTAAGAAATGAAATGTTTTACCCAGATAGTATTGTTCGTGTTGTTGTCATTTATCGTTTTATGGTTTTTGCTAATATTATCCACGATATTATATATTTTACGTTTAGAACGTTATCACAGAACGGAAAAATGGTTAAGAAAAATTTTACGATCTTTTTGAAAAAATAAAATTGACTTAAATAAAATTTTTCGTTATAAAAAGAAAACATGACATTTGTGACAATTGAGAACTTTGACGTAAACAATTTAAGAATTGGAACCCATTATGTAGATAAGAAAGGTGCGCGTTATCAAAAAGTTTACATCGACTATAAGTATCCGAACGGCGTGAAACCGTTAGTTATACACACTCCCAAAACGGAATCGTCCGGATTGTGGCAATATGAGGACGATTCTGATTATTCTATGAAATTTAAATGTGGAAAAGAATTCGTCGGTATGTTGGAAAAAATTACGACATTTTTAAGAACGGAAATAGAAAAACTCGCACCGGAATTGAAAAAAGGAGGTAGAAAATCCCTATTGATACCGAGGATATAACTATTGTCATAAAAGATAAAAACGGCGACGATGTTACATACTCGAAAGTTAAAATGGATAAAGACGGAAAAATAACACCTATTTTTTATAGAAAGAGAACAGAAGAAGACCCGAAAGATAAAAAGAACCGAATCGTTGAAACCGATCCCCTCAATTACGTGAAAAAACGATGTTTAGCAATTGGGGTTTTAAAGATAGAAAGCGTTTATATCAACAATAAAATCGTATCCTTGGAAAACAATTTATACGAGGCAGTCGTCGTCAAAACATTTGACGTTGAGCGTTTACCGACTTTGACTGAGTGTCAAGAAGACTTGGACTTAGATTACGATACAGAATAAACGTATTTTGTAAAAATATTTTTTACAAAATATAAAAAATGTATCTATATTAAAAACATGGATGTAGATGATGTATTAGCAAATCATATACCCAGCAACGATATATCTACCAAAGACAGATTATCGGCCATCGTCGGTTCTGGACGTGCGCGTCATTTTCTAGGAACAGACGTGACTTCTTCCGAATTGGAAAAGATGAACGACAAGGAGATCGAAACCCTGTGTCGTCTGTTAAACGCTCGACTCAGCGCGCGCATGGCCAAATCGATAGCAAATTCCCTCATCTGTCTGTATTCGCAAGGACTTAAATATTTTTTCGACCTCAAAGACGAACCCAAACTGAGGAATTACTTGGACAATGCCATCGGCGAAGTGTGTTGTAGTTTATTTTACAAATACGGATCGGTATTAGCACCTCTCAGTATAGCCGCCATTTCTAGCCGTCACATTGTCGGATTTATAAAATCTGACGTTATAGAAAAACACGACGAATCCGGAGGAATTAATAGGGAAGATGGAAATAAAGAAGAATCCAAAACGCCAGGAAGCGGGGAAGAAGGGAACCAAACGTAGATGGGGTAGCAATGCTAATAGCAACGATAGCAATGCTAATAGCAACAATAGCAATGCTAATAGCAAGATAGCAATGCTAATAGCAACGATAGCAATGCTAATAGCAACGATAGCTGGTTGTTGGATTTCTGGTCTACATAAAACCAAAACCCAAAGTAATTCAACCCAAAGTAATTCCGTCCCCAGTAATTCCAAAAGAATCAAAACCCAACGCCCATGAAATGTTATAAATAATTTTCTCTCTTATTAAAAAAGATGAGTGAAAAAGATTTGGTAAACACCGCGTATCACGCAGCCGTCAATACGGGAATTGCCATCGGAAACGTGCAACTCTCCAAGAAATTTTTAAAGATGCCGGTACCTAAGATGGATTTAGATCCAAAGGATTTCGGGATGATCATTCTCCAGTTTGCTCTCGCCAATTACACCAAGGACATGTTGGTCAAAAAGGGAATCATTCCCGCCGATAGCATGAAATAAAATAAAACCTCTATTAAAATAGCAACGATCGCGATGATGGTAGGTGGTGCATTGGTCAATGCCTTGGCGTTTTCTGGATCGCAATTTTTATTTTCGAATCACGACGAGCAAAAAAGAGACGACGAAGCGATGGAAAAACTGACCAAGGCCAGAGACGAATGGAATCACAAACGTACGAAAAGATTAGATTTTTTAAACGAGAGATTGAAAAAAGAAGGACATGCGTTATACACCTATAAAGAAGTGGATGCTGCCATGTATCTATACTCGCAGATGATGGGAGAAGAGGAGATGTCTCCCGAACCGAAATTGAGCGATTTTTATCAACCCTCCGAAGAACAAAAAGATAAAAAAATCCTCTTCGTGTTGATAGGAACAGGTTTAGTGTTGTACGGTGTAAAAAATATGTCGTATAAAGTAAAATGGAAGAGATCTATTACAGTCGATATTGGAAAGGAAAAGCGGCCATCAAGAAATTGGCCAAAGCGGCTAAAGTCAGCGAAAAGGAAGCGTTCGATTTCCTGAAAAAACAAGACGTGTGGCAAATCTATCTACCCGCACCCAAGAAAATCGTGCGACCTAAATTCGAAAATGCGGAAGAAAACGACACTCACCAGGCTGATCTATTGTTTTTACCACACGATAAAGTGGGTAGAAAAACGTATAAATACGCGTTAACGTTGGTTGACGTAGGCACTCGGTACAAAGAAGCGGAACCTTTAACGACCAAAGACAGTAAAGAAGTGGCCGATGCTTTCGAAAAAAGTTACGAAAGACGTTTAGCGTTTCCAAAATTATTACAAGTCGATCCTGGTCGCGAATTCATGGGAGCCGTCTCCAAATTAATGTATTAACACGACGTGAGAATAGGAAAGGGAAGAGTCGACGTTCATCGCGACCAAGCCATCGTCGAACGATTTAATAAAACGTTGGGAGAACAGCTGTTTGCCTATCAATACGACCAAGAGATGAAATCTAACGACAGAAACAGAGAAAGGGTAAAACGATTACCGGAAGTCGTAAAAACGATTAACAAAGAAACCAAACCCCCCGAAAAGGTAGAACCCGTTGATAAATTTCAACCACCTATCAGCCCTTTTTCGAAAGTAAGATAACTGTATCAACCGGGTGAATTGGAAGGCGGTAAAAAAAGAGCCACTGATCCCATCTGGAGTGTTGATAATAGATAGACATTTTAGAATGCAGGGTATCGACGTGTATTATCTCAAGGAACCGGCGCCGCAAAGAACTTTCGTCAGAGAGGAATTATTGGTCGTCGACTAATATCCATAGGGAAGTGTTTCGTACTTATCCGTCATCACTCGTTTATCGTAACATAACACGAACTCTTTCTCTTGATATTGATTCACTATTCGTTTGGTTTTAGAATCTCTCGTGATGGCGTTTTCTCTGACGGTCGTAATCCTTTTACGCGTTTCTTTGACGATGTCGGTCATCGTGTCTCGATTGATGTAAAGAGAATTTTCGTAATTCAAACTAAATCCTTTGACTTTACACACTTTTTTACCCGCGTTTGTTTCGTACGAATAAGATTTAGGTCCGGTGGCACACCAAGATTTTATAAAATCACCGTTTAATTCGTCCGTCAAATCACCCAAGTTATCTCCCGTATCTATCGCGACACCGTCGTCGCGATCTATGTACCACACGCTATCGGTGTCAAATCCTAAAACTCTATCGTCGAGTTTATCTAACACGTCGTATAACATGTTTCTTGCATGAGCCGTCGTATAACACGCTATGAAGATATTAATATCCTTACTTTTGTCGACGAATTGTGCCTTTAAATCGTAAGACATCTGGACCATGTCGTCGTTTATAAACTGAATGTTAAGATTATCTATTTTGTCGTCCAATAATAGGGTATAAAATTCTTTCGGTTCGTTAACGTATTTAGTTTGTTTCATGTTAACTCTTTGACCAAATTTACCCCAAAGAGAAATGAGACATAATTTAGATATCGCTCGCATGCCTGGATTATGATCTATTTTACCCAAGTCGATACCTAATCGTTCGTTGACCATTTTTTAATACTGTTCTTCCGATTCGTAAGGTGTACCGGGATCCACCTTTAATTCGGAACTTTCCATCTTGATTTTCATAAAGTTCTTAACGTATTCTTTGAAAAGGTCTATGTCTTCGCTGGTGTAGAAAAAATCCCAAACTTCGTAAATTTTATCTATCTTATACCCTTTATCCAACGCCTTAAATAACTCGGGAGTACACCACGTTCCCACAAAAGACCTCTGTTTGTCGGTATGTTCACACGTCTTCATTTGTAATTTGGCACACGTTTTACACAACGGGAACAAGAGTTTTTCGGCATTTCCACATTTCATTTTTACGGGTAAAACGGGAATGATATAATTTTCTAGGCGGAACGACTTTACACTTTATGAACCCCAACAACATTTCGATCGATATGTTCGGGATTATATATTTTAGTGGGATGCCCGACCGGATATTTCTTATAAAACTGAACCGTCGGATATAAACTAACAAAATCTACGTATCGTCCTTTTTCTTTTCCGTCGAAATCGTAAATTAACTTGGTGACATTTGTTCTACCACCGAAAAAGGCATCTCGGGGGTTTAACGGTGTTACAATCTCTTTATTTTTTATAACTTTTATACCGCATTCCCAAACCTCTATTAAATTGAAACCGGCTCGTTTTATTTTCTCGTTTTTCACGTCGGTTCGTTTTCTAAGCGTTTCCATATCTATTTGGTTCTTGTTATTGACGGTATCTCGTGTGTAACACTTTTCACACCCGTGCCAGAAACAACCTTGAAATTCGTAAACCGTTTTTGTTTCTTCGCAATACCCGTCGACTTTACCGATATCGGGTAGATTAACTTCACCACCGTTCAAAGCGTGTCGAATGACGACATTGTCTCTCTCGGCCACGTGATCCAACCAAGAAATGGATTTCGCGCTGTATGTTTCGTGATCGGTGTTATCTTTATAGACGGCTATCGTATTTTTGGACATGTAATTACTTCTATAAACGGTCATGCAAACGGATGCTATCGTCACGTACTGTAGCGGATCTATATTTTCCAACTCTATAAAGTCTTCCCTGAATTTTAACATGGACCGCCGTAATATATCGACGTCGGACGTACAATAGTCCCTCAATTCTTTCTCGAAATCAAACACGTCGTTTTTTCGCGTATCATACCATTCTAAAAAATCTTTTCTATTTTGGGCGCTCATATAATCGAAACCGTAGTGTTTTTTGCTAGGTAACGATCCCACGTAATTTTGGTTACACGGTTTGTTGAAATAATGCGGAAAATAACCCTTCTTTAATTCTTTTAATCCAAACGTTCTCGGAAACGCCGCCAGTTCTAATAGTTCCGACTTCCATGTACATAATTTTCGTACCGTTGTAAATTCAATAAGGTTTAATGTTATGTTCTACGAAATATTTTAACAAAAATTGCGCGTCGTATGCTTTAGCATTGTGAGCTATAAACGTACCCTTTTTATCCAAAACAAATTCACAAAAATCGTCTACAGTAGAAAATTCGTGTTGTTTACCATTAAAATCTTGACAAATGATTAAATTCGGTATGTGAACACCGGTATCTTGAGTCGCTTCTATGTCGTAAAAATAATAATCCGTCGTTCGCGTTTTACAACTGTAACATTTTTTATCATTAGTACACTTTGACGATTTGCACTTTCCACCCCTTACATTCTTTCTTGAGCATAAAACATTTGTGAGTCGTCATGTCGCCATATTTTTTACAATTCGGGCATTCGGAATGACCGCATATATGGTTTTTCAATCTTTGACTACTCGTTCACACTCTAAACATTTCTGAACTATTAAACAAACCATATCCGTTTCACCGTCTCTCATTCCTCTGTCGCGTTTATGTTCGTTAAAACATTCTTCGCCGAAAAACGTTCTGTTACAATCGTCGCACACTTTCCTTTCTCCACCCGGACAATTAGAACCGAAGCACGACGATAAACACTTTTTAAGACATTTATGACGATCTCGTTTAGCGTACGATTTTTTACAAGTATGACAGTAATGTCTTTTACCCAAAAAACCCGTCATGCTCGTAATCACATCAAAGTGATTTTTATTCTTGTAAAGATATACCGCTTCACTTCCTTCGCTCGTATAAATAATGTCTTAAATTGATCACCGTCCACTATGTTAATCTGCACACCCAAGTGATCGGCAAACATTTTCACATCCGTGCTCCTGGACGGGAACTCCCGCTTCTTCGTGAAGTTTTAACGCTTCGTCCCTTTGTAATGTTCGACTCTTATTGAAACCGTCGTGAAGCTGGGATTTCGTCCATTTATCTTTATTTTTATTAGCAACCGCCGCCACGATGGCCCGTGCCAAACACGTAGTATCGTCGTTTTTAATCGTTATAATACTTCTTTTCGACGACGAAGTTGTCTTTGTCACCGGTTCTTTAGGTCTCCCCTTACCTCTTGGCATTGTCGTAGACTGGACGACTATTTCTACTTCTTCTATGGGAACCTCGTAATATTCTATATATTTTTCCAGTTCTTTGAATAAATATTTGGTTAAATCGCCCGAGACGGTTATATATTTCGTACTGAACACTTTCGGAAAACTCGGCTGATTGATGATGATACGAAATTTATCACCGTTTTGTAAACCTCTATCCGTTATCACCAAACTCACGAGGTCTAGAAATAAACGATTTATATCGATAACCCTTTCCCTCAATATGATTACTTTATATTCATCAAAGGTGGTACCAAACTTTAACCTATATTCCGAAGAAATTTTGTCAAAATGATAGGTTTGCCCCTCGTTCAACTCTTCTTTTACGGAACGGCTTATAGGTCGTTTATTTCTAGCAGGGCGCGGTTCGTCGTTTGTTGTTAAATCCATTAAATTTTTATCGAAGAGTTTATCTAAACCCGTCTTCCATACACGTTTGGGTTTTAAAGGATTTTGTAAATCGGGTGGAATTGGTAAATCCAGTAACGGTTTTAAAGGGGCTTTTTGTAAAGCACGAGCGGGTGGTATTGGTAAATCCAATAACGGTTTGATATATTGATTCGTAATAGACATTTTAAATAGCCGTTAAATTGTTTATAGCATTTTCAAATTTTTTACACTAACTCATTGGACACCTGTACCCCATCTATCGCTGCGGAAAAATTGAATGCCGAAAAGCAGGATAAGTTATCTATCTATATCACCAGCATGGAATTTACCGTGGATAAGTTATATATATTCATCTATATATAACTGCGATACCCGGAGATATAGCAAAGATAATGGTTTAAATAATCCATGTACCCAGAGTGCCCCGAAGTGGGTGACATATACTACTAACTTCGTATTCCTCACCTAGTTTCTTAAGTTATTGCTAGTTCCCCGGATAGGGCAGATTTGTTGCAAATAAACTTGTTTCGGTTTCGGTTTATGGTTACAACTAATTTGCAATCCGGTTATGAACCTAAAACTGGTTTCCAATCGCTAAACAAAAAACATGGTTTCAACTAACAAAATGGGGCACATAAAGAAGTAAACAGTGGCTACAATTAATATCCATAATGTAGTCACCACAATACGTGATAATGATGACATTACAGTCAAAGACATCATAGTTATTGGCAAGCCTAGTTCTTGCATTTTGACAATTAAAGTTTGTTATCGCTATTTCTCAGAAAGTACTGAAGAGATCTTTATGAAATTGACATACGTATATAGGTTCTCCTTGGGGTCTAGTTGTGCGCTGTACATTTTCAGGCAGGTCGGATTACAAAATGGCTGCCAGGCGGTTATCTTGGATTTTGACAATTAAAATTTGTTATCGCTATTTCTCAGAAAGAACTGAAGGGGTCTTTATGAAATTTGACATATATGTTCTCCTTGAGGTCTAGTTGTGCACTCTACATTTTCAGGCGGGTCAGATCGCAAAATGGCTGCCAGCGGGTCATCCTGGATTTGACAATTTATGTTTGTTTTGAATTTCTTGAAAACCATTCACATGTCTACCCCTAAGCTACATATATTCTTGATTGTTATGGGTACACACATTCATTGGTGTATGATAAGGTCTTTGGGGGTCCTGCCCCAACCCCTGAAATTTATATTTTTACTTATAACTTAAAAACCGTTCACAGCCCCACCCTTAAACCATAAATATTATTGATCATTATTGGGAAACACATTCAGTGGTGTATGGGGGGGGGGGTCCTGCCACATCCTCTGAAATATGTATTTTTATTTATAACTTAAAAACCGTTCACAGCCCCACCCTTAAACCATATATATAGTTTGGATTGTTATGGGGAGACACATTTAGTGGTGCATATGCGGGTCCTGTCCCAACTCCTTGAATTTATATTTTTGCTTATAACTTTAAAATCATTCACATTCCCACCCTTAAACCATATATATTATTGATTGCTATGGGGAAACACATTAAGTGGTGCATATGTGGGTCCTGTCCCACTCCCTGAAATTTTTGCCCATATCTAAAAAACTTTTGATAGCCCCACCCTTAAACAATATATATTATTGATTATTATGGGAAAACACATTTAGTGATGTATATATGGGTCCTGCCCCACCCTCATAATATACATTTATACTTATAACTTAAAAACCGTTCACAGTCCTACCCTTAAACCATATACTATATTACTGATTGTTATGGGAAAACACATTCAGTAGTGTATGTGGGGGTCCTGTCCCAGCCCCTGAAATATTTTAATACTTTGCTACATTTTATATCAAAGCCGGGACCAGCGAGACATATAATTATGTGTAATTCTTGTTTTACTCAATGCACATCATTACCAGCACTTTCACTTTTAGAGATTGACAAGTATGGTTAAGCTATCTTGGGTTATAGCACTTTATGTTTGGTATTGTTGTAATCTTGTGAGAAAGCGCTTGACAAATATTTTGGTTTTGGTTCAAATTAATTGTTAAGCTACAAAATAAGAGAAAAGAACAGTCTGACATAGATCAAATGAAGAATATTCCATGGTGGGCGCCAGGATCCCTCTGGGATCTCATTACTCTCGTAACCATGGTAAATGAAAACGTGAAAACATAATAACGATCAATTTGGAGTCTGAAGTTAGTAATTCATCGTTCTGATATTGTTATACACCTCTCTGTCACTATGTGTACAGAATTACTGCCCGAGTACATAAAAAGGTCAGAATACTGTCATTTGCTTACTTTTAAATAGTAGTCATGTGCTCACTTTTGAATTTATCTTCAATTTAAAAGTAAGCAAATGACAATACACATAAAAGGTAACTGGTACTAGATCTGGTCTGCTGTTGTATCAACAACAAACCATTTTATGAAGCTATAAACCACTCCAGGAGGCAGTTTGAATGGTTTGATAAACTAATTTGGGTTTGAGATCAAACAAATAATTAACCAGTTTTGGTTTAGAACCAGTTTGAAACCGGTTTATGATACAAATGGAAAAGTTTACAAAACTAGTTCAAAACTAAAACCGGTTTAGTTAGAACAAATTCACCAAAACTAGGTTTAACTGAGAAAAAATAGGTTTAACTCAAGTCCACCATTTGAAATTAAATCATTCCGAAATATGGAGAACAAGAACAATGACAAAGTGTCGCCTTGCCTAACTCCTAACGGACAGGGAAATTTGTCTGAATGTGCGCCATAACTTAATTATTTACTTGAATTCCGTCATACAAATTAAAATGATTTTAATTTACCGTCAGTATTGCTGGGCAATAATTTGTTCCAAAGACCTATTCGCCAAAAGTTTAAAATGGGACTTATTCTGGATACCTGATCCCATCCCGTTTGGTATTGGCAATTGTTCTGCATGTTGAGACCATTTGTATATCTAATTTGTCGTATTATAATGGACTTGGAGTTTCGATCACCGTTGATACTTCATTTTCTCCTCGAAATCAATGTAAGAACAAAAAAGTTTCTTATCTGTACCTTTGAAGAGTTTAGCCAAATATGCAATGAAAAGATATGATTACTAGCTGAGTAAATTTTGCAGAATCCAGTTTGATTTTAAAGAAGTTTTACAGAGTCAGCATAATGTGTACAAAGCCTTTCATTTACTATAGAAGTAAACAACAGTAAATTGATTGGCCTGTATTTTGGGATCCTATTCATCATCTCCGTTTTGATGATTAGGAATTATATCACCACAATATCACAGAGCTGATAAAATATCAGTGTAAACATTTTATTAAACAGTTTTATATACAAAGGTACATTGGCAGTTTATTTGATATAATTGTATTAATTAACAATTTTGCCTACCCCTGATTCAGATTCAATGTTCTATTTGAGTCTCACCACATCAGTACATAATATAGCAGATACATTTACAATTCTTAAACAAAGATATTATACTATAGGGTGGATGTACTACCCTTAAAATGATGAAGAACATTATATATATGTAAAGGATACAATTTTTATAGTCATTTTAAAATGGGCATTAGCTGTTTTTTATTCATTTTTTCACTACTTAGATTGATATACAATAACAAAAAAGAAATATCGATGAGTCGAAGTTCAAGGGACCGCCTAAAAAAGTTCGAAACATCGGGACTTCGACTCATGAATGGTGATCGAGAAATCAAAAATTTACTCAGTGCACTATCTCCATAACGACATGCCACACAAAAAATCTATTGTACGTGACTGTGTAACTGTATAGGTGCTGGGATCATCGAAGTATATATATATATGCATAAAAATCCAGATTCCAATATAAACCCAGGTTTGGCCCTTTTTCAGCTGTTATTGATTTACTTAATCTTACTATTTGTATGAATACCACACCGGACCTGACCTTAATTTCACGAAATATATAGAAATATATGATATTAGATTTTTAAATGCCTGTGTGTAGCAGCTCTTATCTGTTATTGTACATCAAATTGAAGTAGTAAAGGTAGAAAATCGAAATAATGTTTTGGTAAGCACAACTAAATAAATGCCTTTTAAACAAGATTAAATCAACTATTACCTATATGAAATACTATTTCTTGATATTAAAATATTGTAACAGGTTTAGGCAACACTAATAAGAAACATGTTATCAAAACGATATTTCTAAACTTTTAATCTTCAGATAATTCAGAGAAATTATTTTTAACACATACAATTTCAATACATGGATTGTCTTATATATTCATAAAATGGGCAATTTAGAAAAACATGTTTTTCATCCTATAAAGTTTTGCTAGTAACTCTTTTCATGCATGTCCTTTTTCATGTTATACCACTTTCAATTTTCAGTGGCGCAACTCCACATCTAAACTTATCCAAAACGCTTTGTGTTAGCGTTAAAACTGTTTCAAATATTGTTCTGTACAATATGATGATTAAAATAACTTAAATGTTCTCAATTTACTATCAGTGTCATATAACGAAATTCTAGTACACCAAACACTTTGAAATTTATCAAATTGTCTCTTTTATTTGAGATATCGTATTTTAATCAATGATATTATTATGAGTATTACAATACCTTACTTTCGTAATTATAAATTATTGTAATTGTCGTTTAAGAAGTTTTATGGTCGATGCAGGTATCTTGTTAAACATTTTGAAGTCCCCCTCTCAATAATATTAGATAGTATTCTGGAGCACGACCACAGACAGTGACTCCCTTTCGCCAATCGTGCTTTTCACAGAAATTGACCTCTTCACCAAACCTGACCTTTTCACCGAATTTGACCCGTTCATCGTACTAGAAAGGTTTTCATGGAACATTTGCGACGGGTGTGGCTTGCCAGGAGAGGATGCTGACTCCTTCCGGACACCTGGTCCTATACCGTTTGGGATTCGCAATTGTTCTTCATGTTGAGACCATTGCAATCTAATTCGTCGTGTTCTAATAGACTTGAGCTTCGATTATCAATTGATGCTTCTTCAATTTTACTAATAATTCCAGTTTCTTATTTTATAAATACTTCTTCTCACTGAAGAACTGGAAACCTTATCATACTCTCTCTCTCTCTCTCTCTCTCTCTCTCTCTCTCTCTCCATTTTTGTACATCTACAGTAGCGTCTTAATTTATTAAAAAAAATATTGATATACTTATTAATAACATTTCATTTTGTTTCTAAGCAACAACAAGAAAAACAGAATAGGAAAACGCTCAGTAATAACATCATGTGATCTTGCACGCGGAGAACAAATTATGTTTTCTAATTCGACAGGGAAAATTTCAGTAATGTGAAGCGTTAGTGGCCAATAAAAATGCAGAAAACAGACCGCTAACATAGAATTAAGTTATATTCATATGATTGACTGATTAATCCTCAGTTAATTTATCAAAACATTCGGCGATATATATTTTGAATTTTCATGTTTGACATATACAGCGCAATTAAATAAATTATCATCTAAATGGCCGATTCTTTGTTACTTTATTATATTTGCATTACCAAAATAATCTGTTATATTACGAGAATTTCATCATTTACATTTCAGGGAGAATATTGAAATAAATACAGACACGCCATGGTAAGGCTATAGCACGCTCATGGTTAGAGACGTGTTGCGCTTTTTTGTTTTTTAATTACTTTATGTTTGTTTGTTTTTTTTATATATTTCTATTTTGTAATATATATTTAAAATTTGGTGTATTCAATTCTATTACGTTAAATTATTTTCAATATTGGGAAAGATATTTTTATTTCATGACATTTTAAACTAATCTTCAACACTTTTCTTAATTCAGCCTACTATATTTCCCACGTATAGATAATATTATTGATTACCAAAACAATACAGCATTGAAGACTAAGCCGGTATTGACAAAACTAAGTCAATATCGACAAAAGTAAGCCAGTTTTGAAAAACTAAGCCAATATTGAAGTCACGTTATCAAATTAAAAATGAAGCGAGAGTGACCGCCGTTTTTATTCAAATGGAACCGTACATTAATCTAATCTGTGCAGCATTGGTTCATTTGGATTTCATTTTACCCGTGTTAATCAATAATATGCTCTTTAATCTTATGAACAATACCAGAGTTATAGTTTTAAACATGCTCATGATTGTCATTTCTGTCAATAACACTTCATCAGTTAAGCTTGAATTTAGTTCAGATATATTTCCAATACAATAAGTGGTATCATACAAGGCCGAATTATAAATCTATATGTGCTGACGAATCTGTCTAAAAGTAGCCACTGTAAAATTAATATCTTAGTTTTTGAGAAGTTTGGAATTCAGAAACAGCGAAATATTATTTAAGTATAAAATAATCTGCTGGAACCAAAACATCAGGACCGGAAGTCACCAAATTTACTTAGTTCTCGAGCTCAACTTTTATTTCATTGTTTTGACTTTATAATCGTTTGTAAAATTTCCAGATTTGAATGAATAAGAAACATATTATTATTTTTCATCATTCGCATATTAATTTTTAAACCACAATTATGATTTTCCTGTAAAAAAATGAATAAATATGTTGAGTTTGGTACTCAGAATTTGAGTACGTACTCAAACATTTAAAAAAGATTTTCTTAAGTTTTCTTTAAATGAGCAATATCTTTCGTCATTATTTACAGTCACACGCCATCAATATACAAACTTGTTCAGTTACCGAATAAATATTGCGTGTTTTTGCCTTAAAATCATGAAAAGTTAGTTGAGCTTGAGTACTCAGTAAATTTGGTGTGACATCAGGCCCAGGTACTGGATTTATATATACCATCGGGACTCAGACGGTCCACCAGCAGTGGTAACGACCCAGTGGTTATAAATGCCATTAACAATACCAAAGTTACTTTACCTCGGTTTGTCGTTATGACCTACGGCTTCTCCTCTTTAATATGGAATTGCCGAATAATAACTCCAAAGTAATGCCATTCTTAAACTTTTCAAAAGACCTTTAAATAATTTGAGTTATAATGATACCCTCTCTCAGGGAAAGTGCACTAGTTTGAAACTCTATAAAACTGTTTTGTTCAAATAATGAAGTTAAATTTACTCTCATATTTGTTCAAGGAACCGCCAGCATATTCAGAAACTAATCAACGTGGACCTCCACCGCAAGGTTATCCAGTTCCCCAGCAACCACCACCAATGCAACAGGGGTATCCACCGCCACAACAAGGATATCCACACCCACAGCAAGCTTATGCTCCACATCAACAGCCTGCATATCTACCGCAGCCTGTCCCTCAGCCTCAGATTATGACACAGCAACAACAGACTACTGTTGTTGTCGCTGGTGGGGGAGGTGGTCAAAATGTGGTGGTTCAAACTAAACCAGAAAGGTAATGTTACTACTAGGAAAGGTTTAGATTACTGGGAAGCCTACAAAGATTTCCATTAAATACACTATGATCCGTCAACACGGGATACTCACTCCTACACCTGATTCCACTTTTCCAGAGGTCCGAGTTTGTCCGATGTTTTGTAATTTGCATATTTCGTCCTATTTAATACTGAAACCTTTGGTAGCCATGGTTGTAGTATGTTAAATATATTGAAGAAGTATTTCGCTTATGTAAAGCTTTCATTTTTAGCTCATGTATTTTCCGTTTTAAGCAATATTACGATGAAAATTAATATACCACTAAATAGACATCTAGACCATAATCTAAATGTATTAAAACCAAAATTATTTTACACCAAAGACTATTGAATATTTTGACAGCCTACAGTGAATTAATCCCAGAATTTCTTTTTATGTTTAGAAGTACATGTATTTTCATTATCAGATATAAAAAAATAGCTTTGGAAGTTTTACTGTTTTTAAAGTAAAGCGTAATTTCGTTTTACATTTTCAGGTTTGCAGATAAAATCTGCCTGAATATAGTCATCACTATTTTCTTTTGGCCATGGATAATTGTCTGGATTCTTATGGTAGGTAACATTTATTTCAATTTCATTTTAATCTATAGCTTTTCCTCTTTTGGTAGGTAACATTTATTTCAATTTTATTTTAATCTAAAGCTTTCCTTATTTTAAACACATAAACACTAACAGTTTTCTTTATAGATGAATTTCCACAGCCATAGCTCGCTCTCTCTCTCTCTCTCGCTCTCTCTCTCTCTCTCTCTCTCTCTCTCTCTCTCTCTCTCTCTCTCTCTCTCTCCCGTTTTAAAAATCTGTTGTATCATTGTTCTTTTTTTACTTTCAGTGCATATTTGAGACTTGACAACATGTTGGGACTGTTTTGTTGAAAGGAGGATGCATTTTAAAGATTACCAGTTCATTATATCGGACTCGATACTAAATCCTCTGTATTGCTTTTCTATGATATCTAGAATTGTGCTTTAACTTTATGGTTAAAATTTTGTGGTCATGGTGTAATTTGTGTAAAGATGTAAGACTTACATGTCATTTTTTAATTGAGAATTAAAGAAATGATTAAAATGCAAATACATGTACCTAAATTTTTTCAAATGTCAAAACTTTAACGCTGTAATAAAGTCAATATGACTAATTTTTTTAATTACTTTCAGTTTTGTTTTATTTTGAATTAACATTGACAGGGAATTGTGGCCTTTTATATTTATCTTATCTATTCACACTTGTTGAACAATACTGTAATTGCCTTTGAGACATGTAAGCAAATCATACAACGTTTGTATAAAATCGACTTGAGTCCAATTGATAAGCTTGTGTACATAGTGATGATCCTAATCTGTAAACATGATATAATCCTCAATCAGTGATTTCTATACTTCCAATCATGTTTGAGATATTCTAACGCGAATAATTACAACCTCCATTACTGTCAAGTTCCCCAGATTAGTGATCGAAGTGAGCGAAATATAACGACTGGATTATTTGGTTAGATATATAGAGGAATGTTATGTAATGTTCTTGCAGAAGAAAATATTAATTTTCTTCCATCTTGGACAGGCGTATCTGACATTTTGCCAAGCCAGGATTTCTCTGTCCACACCCTAGTGTATACAACCGACACACGCTATGACGTCATAATATATATTTTTTAATAATGAAGGACCTCTGTGGTGAGAATGCAGTGTATTAAAGTTGCGTCTGGTTTTATTTACACCCCTGAACATGTGCTTGAATCGTGGGAGAGAAATAATCAAACATGGATGTGTTGAATGGAAATGGAAATCTCAACCCTCCTGGTAAGAATATGAAAGTACAATCCCAGAGTTCCCGAGGATTGGACTTTCGGATTCTTACCGCATTGATGAATATTTTCTTATCCACTCCACACATCCATATAAGATTCTATTAACCTTCATACCCGTAAGAATATTTGATTAGACAGAGGCAGCATTTATAGGTATTACGTCAGTGATCGCTCATAACAAGTTCGAAGGTGTCTGTGAGGTATACTGTAAATGAAAGAGAATCTGCAGATAGCAACGCGATGCCAGGTTACCCAGGAAGAGAATACCTGAGCCTTCCACAAGTAAACTGGCAAACTTTCTCAGAGAAATTAGCTTAGGTTCCAGCGGGGCATGAGCCTGCGCTGATCAGAAGTGAGAGGCTGCATGGTTCAAAGCGTAATGTTCTAACAACTAGGTCACGAAGGCCCCTAATCGGATGTAAAGTTGTTTGTAATAATTCGCCGGACATCAAGCAAAATCACCGATTACCAGCATTGGTAAGACAAAATTATCTTTCCCAAAACAAAAACAATTATTACCTCTATTTAAAACTGCATTATTATTTTCCAAATAAAAAGGGAGTGGTTGTGTATAATAAATGTAATAGTTATTTGAATAAGATGTTTTGGTAATCCGAAGAAATAGAAGTATGAAAAAAGAGCACAAAACATGAAGTCAAATATTTATTCTAAAAGTCTGTCATTCTTTATTGTTTATGATTACATACATGGATACGATATTCTCATTTCCAGAAGCATAACAACTCATTTGCACAATCATACATCTTAATCCTATAATATAATGTATAGTGTACATTGTGGGATAGATGTATGAAAGGGAATCATTCAAAGCAGTTATTATAAAACATTATTACAAAGTATTAAGTTATCTATATTTTCTATTTAGGGTAAGATAATATATTTCCTGCGTAATAATATCCATGGAACACGTGATTAATGAATTACCGCGATGACAAGGACTCAACATTTTATATAAAAAAATTAATACACCTTTCCAAGTTATCGGCTTTTCTCTTCCGGAGTTACGATTTGTTATTTTAGATACACCAGTGACAACAGCATGTTATCAGCTATATTATTTTTGTTTTCCATTGGTTCGATAAAGGACTTTGAATTCAGCATCAAGATAAAGAAATTTAAACCTATCAACTAAGTAAACAGATATATACACATTCACTAGATAAACTGCTTTAACTCACCAACCCCTGAAAAGCAAAGGACTGTTCTGTATATCAATAATGTGTCTTTAGGGTTGAATGAGTTAAGTACGTCGGTAGATTTTGGCTATACGTGTGAGTTCTATTGCCAATGTGTTTGTGCATTTCGTTGTGTTGGACAAGGGAGACAACTCAAACATAACTCGGGAAATGCACATAGACGTATTCATTCTTCACCTGATTCATAGATGACACTATATCCGGAAGTAACAAGTCAATTTCTATACGGCTCTTGATGCAAGAAAAATATATGGCCATTATGAAGTATGACATTTTATATACATAGTTCCTAGATGCATAAGGTGTATGCATACAATAATGCTATAATATAATGCTCATGTTTATGTAAACTAAGTAGTATTATTACAGATGAATATTAAAAATCTAGGTTGACTTTGTGTGCGGGAATATAAAAATATAACTGGTGATTGATATGAACTAAAGATGTATAGAGTAAACGACTTGTTTTTGTTCGTTAGGCTGTTCGACGGGGTTTGCTTTCTCATTAAGTGATGGAGACATTCTCCTTGTTTTGGAAGTACCTGATGGTTTCACTAAAACTTCGTCGTCTTCCATTTCTTGCCTAGCAGGAACTTGGTTTCGCTGGTTGAGTTTGCACACGAGAACAGCAACAATTACAGACGCTAAGAAAGATGTAGCAGCGCTGATAGCGACAAACAACATAGAGTACGGTAATTGTACTGTAACAACGGTCGTTTTATCCTCCCTTAGTTTATTTTCTATCCCTTCATACAATGTATTTGCCAGGAATATCAGAGCCAGTGAACTGCTACCTACAATTAATGAAATGATATAAATGAATATACTTTCTTACATAGGAAATGTTTATACCAATGGTGTAAAACGTAATGGTTCACATAAATGCTTTTCATAAATTGTCAAGTGAAGTAGGCTCAAAATATTTTTCTCACAGACTTACGCTTCGGTTATTACTTGGGTTGAACACAGCTACAATGACTTTAAACTACATGGATTAAAACACGTTGTGTGAGTCTCTCTCTCTGTCTCTGTCTCTGTGTCTCTGTCTCTCTCTCTGTCTGTCTGTCTCTGTCTCTCTCTCTCTCTCTCTCTCTCTCTCTCTCTCTCTCTCTCTCTCTCTCTCTCTCTCTCTCTTCAGGTTTATGAAGTTGGCTCACAGAGCATCTGATACACTTCACATTGAATGATATATCCGTTAAAAGAAATATTCTGTGATACAAAACATGAATTTTGTGAAAGGGCATTGTTAAATAAAGAGCACGCAGCCATGTCCATCAAGTATTTAAAAAAACTCGAAAATAAGATAAATTATTTTTAATTTGCAGAACTCGTAATTCCAAAATTACGCCTGTCAGAAATAGCAGGAATTTAAAAACCACCCTAAGATAGTTTGAACAGGACATCTCTCTGTTGTAGCCATGTCTTAGTATATCTTGGGATATCTGAACCATTAATGACTAGCGAGACCACCTACAGTCAAAGTCCTATAACCTGACGGGTGGAGTCTTGTGAACCCTATCCTGATATGGATGAGTTCAAACTTTAAGTAATGCAGCCGATGGGATAAATATAACACTGGCAAAAATTATCGTTCCTACTTGTCACTCCGTGTATCTGGTGCATATGAAACACAATTCCTGTTAAGCTCAAAATAAAAAAGTGAGTAAAATCATGATTAAAAGGTTACCCCCCGCCAAGTTATGTGAATCGGGCAATACTGCATTTGTATTATTTTTGTTTTAACCTGCTTCAGATGATTGTTTCACATTCAATATGTTATACGTACCTGACATAAACATTAGGGCTGCAATATTAATCCCGTTGCAGTTGATTGGCTCTTTCAGACTTTTGAACAAGGGCGAAAATGACAAAAAGGCAAAAATTGAAAATATGACGCTAGCTACTGACAAAGCCTGGAGTTCTGATGGTGTTTCTGTAAAAGAAAATGATCGTGTTTATTGTATGATAATTTGGTTCAAATTATACATCTGACCAACGAAGTACTTGGTAAAAGCTCATATTAAATGTCTGAACATTCCTCTGCAAAATATTATCTCTTCCAACCCTAAGTATCTAGATGGTATTCTCTTTTTTATTGTTTAGGCAAGTCTATTATGACCTGTTTTTGATTATTCCTGACATTAAAAGTGAACATTTTGATACATGTTGATATTACCTGTAATACTTCCTGATATGGCATTTGTAAACTGTATTAATGGTAGTTTGACATTTATATAATATAGAAGATTTTTCTCTTTGTATGCCGATATCACAAATATCTTGTGTAGGAGATTGATTGTATATTGTGCTATTTATAGTAATTCGAAATGTATGTAGTGTTGAACTTGCTATAAATTAGATGATAATGATGATGATGGTGATGATGCGTCGGATGTTAACACAAATTTCCTGGTGAATTTTGACTTATAATGCATTGTAATGTATGATATATACTTCAGTAACTGGTGGTTGTTGTTTGTTTATTGTTGTTTAACATCCCACTCATGAAACTTTCACTCATATTGAGTCTTCACCAAATGCCGACGAAGGACTTCAAATTATGTCCTGTGCTCGGCACTTTATGACTTACGGCCATTGAGCAGTGAGGGTTCTTTAACATGCCGACGCCTGCTGTGACACGGGACCTCAGTTTTTACTGTCACATCCGAATCAGTAACTGATGGTGAGTTCTTAATTATAAATAGTGATTCTATTGTATATGGCTTTTGTTCCATGTTAAAATGAATCAGTTTTATTATATGACTCGTGTATTTTTCGTCTGTTGATTGTTTTAACTATGACAATTTGTATTGATTGATAAATTTCATTCATTCAACAGTGCAGAGGGTCGTAGATTCTTAAGTCGCAATCTCGTGCTTTCGTTCTTTTGTTTAAGCGTATATGACTAATAAACCAATGAAAAAATAGCCATTTAACCGGCATTAATGAAAAAAAAAAGCCTAAAGATTTCGAAAATCATTCTGTGCAGGAGTTAAACATTAAATTGAGATTGTTTTTTGTATCAAAAGTTTGAAATAAACACAAAAAAAAGATTACTCACTTTAGTTTTGGTGACATAAGGATTTATCAGTCCAAAGAAACATGGTATTGACCTCGACTGCGCCTTGGTCAATATCATGCCCTTTTCACTAATAAATCCTTATGTCACCCTTAACCAAAAGTCAATTATTGTATAATTTCATACTTTTAAATATTTGTGTCGCTATGTTTAAGAAGTGTGATGTCAGATTTTGGTCCACGCTATGGTGAAGGTGCTACATCAGACTTTGTGAATACCATTTTGACCCACGTTGATGTCAGACTTTGTGGATAACATGTTTTTTCCACGCTATGATGGTGTTTTGTAAGAGTGTTGATATGTTGGTCCACTCTATGATGAATGTGTTGTGTCAGATTTTGTGAAAGCGTTTTGGTCCACGCTATGTTTAAGAGGTGTGATGTCAGTTTTTGTGTATAACATGTTGGTCCACGCTATGATGAAGGTGTTATGTCAGACTCTGTGAATACCATTTTGGTCCAAGTTATATATAAGAGGTATGATGTTAGAGTTTGTGGAAAACATGTAGTTCCACGCTATGATGGTGTTTTATAAGACTTTGTGAATAACATGTTGCTCCACTCTGTGATGAATGTGTTATGTCAGTCTGTGTGGATAATAGTTTAGTCCACAATTCGTTTGAGGGGAGGTCTAGGAGACAATAAACAAATATGGTGAACATTGGAAAAGCATAAACCTCTAAACAAATCTAGTGGGATCAGGTGCCATGGAGGAGTAAGCTTATCAGATGACTCGCCACACAAATCCAGTCAGGTATATATTGATCTGTTATGCTGTATGGTAATTTGACATGTATATAATGTAGAAATTGAATTGTACACTGACCTGATTATGGTAATTTAACATTTATATAGGTCAGGTGATTTTTACTTTTTTGATATTGTAAAATAAAGGCCAGTATATACAGAAAATTATTTGTATCATTTAAATATTGTTTCATGGTTTTATATGTACTTGGTTCGATGTATTGATTTGGTTACAAGTTTATATTCAGATGATTTGTATCTGCATATTATGAATTGGAATACATGTATATCAAGGCAATAAACAGAGATCGTGCACTCTGGATCAAAAACCTCTGCCAACAACAGTAATACACAGGTATTTTACTTGTATCGATTATAGTTGATATATCGAACTAAAGTTTTATCTTACTTAAAATACTGCCCTTGTTACTTTTCATTGTACCTACAAGGATATCGATCCAATAATGTAGCTTATACTGGTTACAATATATTGTCTCTATCTTTACCATTTGTACTATAGATAATACTTTTACATCTCTATTTGCAAGGAAATTATTTTACAATTTTATCTCATACTACAGACCTATAAACACTAATTAACAAACACATATTTTGATAACAACTGGACTTTAATTAAAAAAAACGTACCTTCAAAAAACTTCGGATATTTTTTCCCAAATTCTTCGTTTTCAAAACATCTGCCGCGAATACAGAATTCCATCACCCAAAGACTACATGTAATGGTTGCCTGAAATTGAAATGATACAATATGTATATAAAACTATAGGACAAATACAGCAGTAACCGAGTATATACAATAAACTTGATGTCATTAATATTTTTGGCAAAATTAGAATAATGACCATTTTATTTAAAAATTCCAAAATATGAATCATATGTGAGTACGGAAAAGGTCATTTTTAGAAAGTTTACCATACATATATGACCGAAGCAGAAGCAGAGGTCTTAGTGTGTACTGTAAAAACTCAAAGCACAGTTTATACACTAATATGGTCTTTAGTTGAGGCGTACAATTAATACACTACAGTGATATTTTGTTAAGGTAGTGTCGTTGTTTAAAAACATTAATTTCTCCATTACCTTTTTATAGTGCTTTATTCAAGTAAAAAGCGCCGTCTTGATAAATTATTTTGACCTTTTTATTACCCTTTAACTAAGAACTAAGGTATTATGTTTTCATTATTTGTTCTGTCTGGACCTATAAAGCAGGTGTTGTCAATTTGGTCTTTCGGTCAAAGCTTTGACAGGACAGGATACAGGAGATCAATGTATGTTAAGATACCTTTTATTTACAGACAAAAATATTTCGGAGTGTCTATTTGTCCGGCTAACCGGACAAATAGCTCTCTGACTATTTGTCCGGTCACACAAAATGCGCATGTCATATCTTATCTCCAGCAGCAGGAGCCCGCGTCAGAGCGATGGCGGAAAACGGAGAAATTGGTATTGGGGACAAATTTTCTTCATACGAAGAGCTAGAATCAAAAATTCGGACAAATAGCCTCACAGATATATATCCGGTTAGCCGGACAAATAGCCTCACAGATATATATCCGGTTAGCCGGACAAATAGCCTCACAGATATTTGTCCGGTTAGCCGGACAAATAGCCTCACAGATATATATCCGGTTAGCCGGCAAATAGCAACTGCCAAATACGGAGTGTCTATGTGTCTATTTGTCCAAATACGGAGTGTCTATTTTTCATACGAAGAGCTAGAATAAAAAAATCGGACAAATAGCCTCACAGATATATATCCGGTTAGCCGGACAAATAGCCTCACAGATATATATCCGGTTAGCCGGACAAATAGCCTCACAGATATTTGTCCGGTTAGCCGGACAAATAGCAACTGCCAAAATATTTAGCTTGGTTGTCGTATTACTATATTGTAGAACGACATATTGGTCTTGCTGACATACGGATACAAATACAAGTCATCATAGAGTAGATCTTTCCCGACCTTATTTGATCGTGTTCCATCATTTTGCATGCTGTATGGTGTCCATGGATAGTTGTGTGGACCCTCTGCTTCAATAATTTTCCATCCGGAAGTTATACACCCAGCTAGTTGGAGACCAACCGATACCAAGGTCAGAATAAGTGAAATGGCTACGGCACAAACTATTCGACGCATCTTCCCTGAAAGGAGAATGCATTTTTAAATAATGACTGTCAAATTTGCATAACTACTGAAACACGGGTTATACACCTGTTTATTTTCTCTGAATATTGTCGTTTCGCGTTTCTCATTATTTGTATTACAAACAAAAAGCACGTCAACAATTACAAGGAAAGTTTTGACTATAACTGACAATACACCGTTGCAGGTTTTGACCGTGTCATACCTGCCGCGAAGAACAGGTAAATGTTAAACATCAACAAAAGTAAATGGCATTTTCCAAACATTATACAATAATGAGTCTCTGTGTCCGAGTGGTTAGAGCATCGCACTTCTGGTCACCGCAGGTTCGAACCCCGCTAGAACCTAAGCTGATATTTGTGAGAAAGTTTGCCAGTTTACTTTCGGAGGGCCAGTGGTTTCTTCACTTGTAGATTATAACCAAGTTCTCTCCTCCAAAAAAACAAAACAAAAACAAAAACAAAAAAAAAACAAAACAAAAGAAAAAAAACGGGCCGTCACACGTAATTGAAAAGTTGTTGAGTGTGGCGTAAAATGCTAATTAAAAACCAAAGAAATAACGGGCCGTATGGTTTCTTAACAATAATAATTGTAACAATAATTGTACATGTATATGAAAATAGAAATATGATAATAGAGGAAGTGATAGTGAATACATTAAAAGGCGAACATGTTCAAAACGATGTCCAAAAGTTTACAATAATGATTTGTCAAAGAGTACTAAACAACAATAAAATGAGCAAAGAATCCTACAGTATGCCATGATGCTTTATTAAACAGTTACTTCGAAACTGTTAGTACAAATATTATGTTATGTTTGAAACAGTATATAAGATACAAGATCATACCAGTAGGGTACAACTTAATCAACCTTATCTTTAATTGACAGTGAATGTAAGCTCCGAATAAATAAAATTTTATTACAGAAGGTGTGAAATCATTAATGTTAAATTATATCAAAAGAATCAGAGGTGTAATTATAACAGTGACAATAGGATACTATTTCCCTCACCTTGGAAGGTGTATCTACCGTTTTGCCAAGTCATAACTTCTCAATATACAAAATACATGGGCTATGACGTCATAAATGACTATATATGTGATGAGAATACAGTGAAAAGTTGCTAGCATAATACATGCGCTATGACGTCACAATTGAATACATATATGAGAATACAGTGAAAAAGATGCCAGCATAATACACGCGCTTTCACGTCACATATGACTATATATGTGATGATAATACGGTGAAAAGTTGCTACAATGATACATGCGCTATGACGTCACATATGACTATATATGTGATGAGAATACGGTGAAAAGTTGCCAGCATGATACACGCGCTATGACGGCACATATGACTATATATATGGTGAGAACACGGTGAAAATGTGTTACAACGATACACGCGCTATGGCGTCACAAATGACTATATATTGATGAGAATATGGTGAAAAGTTGCTACTATGATACACTCACTATGACGTCACATATGACTACATATTTGATGAGAATACGGTGAAAAGTTGCGACAATGATACACGCGCTATGACGTCACATATGACTATATATATGGGGAGAATACGGTGAAAAGTTGTTACAACGATACACGCGCTATGGCGTCACAAATTACTATATATTGATGAGAATATGGTGAAAAGTTTCTACAATGATACACGCGCTATGACGTCACATATGACTATATATATGATGAGAATACAATGGATAGTTGTTAGCTTGAAGCATGGGAAGGAAATAGTAAAAAATTGGTATGTTGAGTGGAAAGGAAAACCTCAACACTCATGGAAACCATCTGATTTGGCAACCAGATGGAGATCAATGAAATAATATATTAGTTCCAATAATATTATACACAGTACTCTGTAGTATTTCTGACATTCATTACTTGGTGACCACCACTTCATTTTTATTTCGATGAAAAAGTGCGATTTGTTCTCTAATGGCGGTGTACTATATTACCATTAAATAACATAAACCCACCACAATACACCTACATTTTATCTTTTTATAATGCCGCACTGAATGTGTTGTATTGATTGTAAGTTGTTCCCGCGGTTCCTGGTTAGAGCAGTATCATTGTTTGTTTTAAATAAATTATTCATTATACATTCTACTGAACAATATACAGTTTGGTGGGATACGGATACATCGGTAATTGTTTTTAATATATACGAATAGAATTTCCATTTCAATAATTTATGTTAGCAAATGGAATTTTGTCATGAATGTGATATAATATTACAAAAATACGATTAGAAATATTATATAAAAAAGAAAATCCTATGAAATAGTTTGAAAATAATTACTCCAATTCAACTGTGATAAACAAAGTCAAAGCGCTTTAGAGCGAAGCCCGTCTCCAAATATAAAAACTTCACGACTATTGAAAGATAAGAATACACGTGGAACATAACTCTTGAAGCACAACGATTTTTTAATCGCCAGATTTTGCTGTAAATTGGCAACCGGAGGAATAATGGTACTAAATTTTATGAAAAATAGGGATACTTATTATTACAAATTCAATGCTAGGTCTTACATAAAAATCAAATTGTCGCAATCTCATTGTGATGGTTTCAAAGGTCAAAAGTACTGGGGATAACCAAGATGCTGAAAATGTTGGAGTTTTAGGTAAAAATTATTGGATATACGGCATAAAATATGTCGGTGATATTTGACATAAAAAAACAACAAATTCTTTGAAAAAGGCATGGATGTGAATGACCTATTATATATTTTTTTTAAACTTGGCCTGTTGCCAGAGTACCTTAAATGTGCATTTTTCATAGACATTCTTTGTGAATATTTATGATTGTAGTAAATAATGTCAGCCGTATTCATAGAATTAGTGTATCGGTAATCAAATTTCTATTGCTAGTTATTGATACAATGTTTTCTGTTATATAAAAGAGCTACCACTTCATTGGTTTTTAAGCAAATTATTTATTTGAAGTATACTGGATACTGAACATAACTAATTTAGGTGAATGTGGGTGGGTGTGCCTTGTTTGCAACCCATGGTTTTGTTGGAAGTGCGGTGATATGCCATTTTACTTAATAATATCATTGGAAACTATTGATTGCTGTTGCAAAAAATCAAAATGTCTGCTGTGGTGTTTTCCCCATAAATGTAGGATATTTTAACCGGCAGTGAAGGTATGATCCTTGAAATTTGACCTTTTTTCCAAACTGATTCCGGTGGAGGTAGAGTTGGATTTCAACTAAACCTAAATATGAACTGATTATTACCATGCTCTTGACATAAGTGAAAGAATCAATTATCAAGTATGTTTATCGAACTAATACGAGTTAACATGTAATAGTAGCCGTGCTGTATTTAAGACCTTCCGCATAGGGTCCATCACACAGACACTCCTGGTGTGAATTAATGGATGGAAAACAACAATAAAACAATAAAAACACTGAAAAGCAATATTCTCAACACAGCAATTCATTGACCGATAGGACGTTATTTCATGGTAGGTAACTACTGTCGTTGAAAAGTTACGCATCTGTCATACGCTATACATTTTGACAGTGCTAACAACCAATGTCGCAGTCGTTTCCACGACTACCGATATAGGAAATACCAAGCCTCGTCCAAACGACCAGTTATATTGACCTCTAAACAAGGTGCTTGTTGGTGGAACAGTCTTTTGTTGGTTTATGAAATGACAATTATGTCAAATTGAGAAAATAGAAGATAATTACATTGTATATCCCTTAAAATTCATATCAGACGATGTATCCCATTTTAATTTAATCATACTCAATATACATAGCAAATCGCATTACATGTAGTCTTTTTCTAATTTTCTAAAAGACACATTAGTACATACTGAATGCATACATGTGTATATGAATGAATGCGAATGTATGTATGTTATACAATAGTGTTGACTTACACATACCATTTAGGAGCCAAATGACTGAAGAGTTACCTATGAAGGTTGTATCCATTATTAGTCATGCGATATAAGTGGCACCTTATGTCATTGTGCGCGACACAAAAGACTATAAAACCACAACTTTAAAACGAATAATGATTGAACGTGTATGTTATAGACTGTGACGGATTCCACATGTTTTCTAATTTCATATTCCGTCTTAATTGTGCAATTACACATACTGTACAACACAAATATTGGCACGACAAAACAAAACAAATTGAAACTATTTTAAATTTCCTATTGTTGTGTAATGTTTATGACAAATTTGTTCTTTGGTTTGTTTCCGTCAGTGAAATCATGGCTTATTCCGGAAAGTGAACATAATATAACTTTTGTGTACCAATACTGTTCATCGGTATCATGAAATGATGGTGTTAATTCTTAAAACATTTATCAATTTTGTCCAACTAAATGTTTACTTTTAAAAACCTAAGATTGTGAGTATACCTTAATGAAGAACCACATTGATATTAGAATCAGTATACTAAGAGTGTTGAAAATTGCTAAAACTTGTTTTTCATTACTCTGAACACATTGGGACCTCCGTTGCGATTTTGACAAAGAAAATGCTTAAACACACATGGACTATGTGCCAGAGAATGAATGATGAATATTGGTGTTTTAGTTTGTAGTTATGTAGGCGTAAAATTTTAGATACTGTGAATGTTGAGTTGAACCAATAAAAATGGTAATGCAGTGATAGTTCTTTAACGTTCCAGTTTTGACCTAAAGCCTAAGTTTTAAGTATCCTGTGATTATCACTCCTTATATAAATCTATCCTTGATTCGGCCTACCCTCGAATAAGCGCTCTACAACTTAACTACCATGTTCAGTTAGATTAGTGAGGATATTTTATAAATGAATGCATTGGGGATATTGCAAAGATTTATTGTAGGTCGTAGGTGTAGATATTTGTAAAAGAAAATGTGGAACATATAATATGGATCTATACCATTAAAGTTACAAATTCTTTTGCATGATGATAATACAATATTCAAAATACGTTCTGACTATAAGTATATTCAACTGAAAATATAAATAATCACTGATACCAAAGTATTAACCTCCAGGATGCTCATCAGACAAATATACATTTCTCGTGAACAATGGGCAAACACAGACCTCTGGGAATCCAGAGGTGGAATCAGGTGTCATAGAGAAATAAACATCCTCTGCCGACCGTTCACATCCGCCGCGAGTCCCCAGTCAAATTAAAATGAAATAAGTAAGGAATAAATCTGCGTTATAATTGGCATAGACAATTCAACAACCCCAAACGAACAGGTAACTCAACATTTCGTCTAGTGAAACAAAGTAAGGCAATCATACCTACGGCAGTATTTTCGGAACGTTGACATTAAACTAGATCCCTGATAATAATAACATTTATAATAATAATAATAATAATAATAAAGCGATAATTTCGACGACGATGACGATGATTCATTATAACTAAACAAATAATATTCAAAACAAATATTTATCAGGTCATTTCTCAGAAAAGAAATAACGACCATGTTTACAATGAATGAATTAATGTGAATAAATTTGATTTAGGAATTACTAAAGTAAATGAAAATATATACAATTACAATGTCTTTTTGACATAACATTTTATAATTCTATCAGGAAGTCACAGACTTCTGTTGACCTTTGTGAAGTACACTCGTTTTTACGCCTTGGACAAATATGATTAATTGTTAAGTTCATCAACAAGTGTCACCTTTCTTATGCTAAAACCTCTCGAGCGTAAATAACTTTGCAAGGTGATAACATTTTCGTCTTCAATGTGTCGCATTAATATTATAAGATTACATATATTAATAAACGGTCGCTCAAAGAACACACATATCATTGACAATAAATGAAAAACTACTCAATATCTACTGAGACGAAAATTATTAGAATTCTTTGTTGTCCGAATGTTTTTAGACATGATGATGAAAATGATAAAATCTTGATATATCAGAACTCATACCTTGATATCACAAAGTGATGGATACGTTAGATTTATGGAAGAACTTTCAAATTATACTATATGTCTTGATAAAAGTTGAAAAAATAACAGAATACTTTAAATCTGTTTGTATCAAACTCAATTAAACCAGCATCCAATTCATTAGAGAATAATATCACCTGACGGAACGATTTTCGATTCGAACGTGATCGTATCGGTGAAAAAAAAAATATTTGCCTTTTATATATCTCTTAACTTTGTTATATCTTGATTTACAAATGTTGTACTAGCGTATTACTGTATCTTTTAACTTGGACGTTAAATATCGATTTGGTAATACTTACAGTGATTATACAGTAAATCGAAATCAATCTAAATCCTTACAGCGATCTGTAAACATGACCCAACTACTGTTATAAAATACGACATACAGCCTTACAGTCAATGAAACATGAAAGACAAAATAGATCGACCGTTGTTCACATCATTTGCGATTTATCTTATACTTGTGACTTGGACAGTTATCACTAAGTGTTTTTACCTTAGCATATCAAACTGGAAAGAGAATGTTACAGACATCACTGGAAACACCTGTATCTCATATGATACATCGGTAGAAAGTGTTCATTGTTTTAAAATTGTTCGTTCATTGTAAACACAACTATCATTTGACATAGCGTATTCATGTTCTCAGTCAGTCAGTCAGAGTTGATTTTACGTGCGGCGTGACTACTTAAAGCCCTTGCCACACGCTTCATGTTCTCTGTTTATATATATATATATATATATATATATATATATATATATATATATATATATATATATATATATATATATATATATATATAAATCTGCGTAAAATGTCTAACAATAATAAAATAGCTTTGTGTTTTCTGCCGTTGAAATTTAACCTGTGCTTCGAATAGTAACAGACATCAAGTTAATGCAAATTATGTAATGCATGTCTATGTGCAACTTTGCTTTAGGCTGTGCACGAACAGTTAGCATTGAACAGAAGTAATGTAATTATTAGGGCGTAAATTAATGATGGTATTACTTCTTTACATTTTACTAAAGTATTGAAATTCTCTCTCTCTCACTCTATCTCGAACTTTCTATGCACCTATTGTTTTGTCAAGCTAAATTAGACAGTGATTTCTTTGAAAGAAAACAAACGAAAGGGAATATATATATATATATATATATATATATATATATATATATATATATATATATATATGAATAAAGCATGTGAAAATTTCAAAGTTCTAGGTGTATAACTATGTCAAATATCATTTGATGGTAACCAAATAACAACTTGACCTAGATATTCTCATGATGTATCTGTATGCCAAATTTCATTTCAATATGTACACCTGCTGAAGAGATAATGAACGGAAACTGTTGGTGTACGGGCCGACCGACCGACCGATCTTCCGACCTACCGACCGACAGACAGCAGCAACTCAATATGCCCATTCGTCTACGAACGGAGCAAAATGAAGTTTAATTAGTTAAGTTAAATAACAGACTTAACAAATAAAAAATTTCAGATATAATGTGTTGTGATATTTAAGATAAAATGTGGGGGGAAATATAATGGAACGGGTGAATATTTAAGATAAAATGTGTGGGGCAATATATTGGAGCGGATGAATATTTAAAATAAAATCTGTAAGGCAATATAGTGGAACGGGTGAATATTTAAGATAAAATGTGTAGGGCAATATATTGGAGCGGATGAATATATAAAGAAACAATATGTAGGGCAATATAATGGAGCGGATGAATATTCAGGGGTGACATCAGGTGTCACGAAGGATTCAGCATGTTTCGTTTCATCTCGATACGGGAAATCGTGAGTGAATATTGCCGTCCGAGTGTGTCATAATGATATGTTCTTTGTGGCTTCTTACTGTGAGGGTTGATTGATAAGTGTTGAGCCTCATATCTAAGGATTTGTCTTTTGGGAGACCACTAGCTTTCAACATAATCTCCATCAGCGTATATATACTTTTTCAAGCGATATTTAAGAGCATCAAAATCATTTTTAAAAAGTTCCTTTCTTGGCTTTCCAGAGAGTTCTCAACTGCATGTTTGACGTCATCATCTGTCCGGAAAGGGGTATCGGAAAAGGCCTGTTTTCAATTTTGGAAATAGATAGAAATCTGAGCAAGATCAGGTGACTAAGGGGGAGGTTGAATCAATTAAAATCCACAGTCATAATTATCAGCCATAGCAATGACAGAATTGTGAGCAGGAGCATTGTCCTTGTAAAACAAAACACCTTTACCGAGCCTTCTACGGCGCT
The DNA here is from genome assembly GCA_030159075.1 of Atrina japonica. Lineage (NCBI taxonomy): Eukaryota > Metazoa > Mollusca > Bivalvia > Pterioida > Pinnidae > Atrina > Atrina japonica. Next base: position 46,994 of record BROG01000706.1, on the reverse strand, counting down.
TGATCTTAATGTTGTCTATTAACTGCCGAGGAGATAATGCATAACAATATCATGGATTTTAGTAATTATTCCAGGAATTGCCACAGTGACAGGCCTTCCAGGAGTGAGGTCATCCTAAAAGTTCTACCTGCCACGCGCTTAAATTCTGCCACCCACCTTTTTACGGTAGAATCCTCTTTTAGTGTTGCTACCTTATCATCATAAATAGCCTTAGGTGCTAGACCTTTCTTGAATAAATATTTAATCAATGCTCTCTCAGAAATTCTGTCCATTTCGCCAAAGTCACTTACCCCCCCCCCCCAAAAAAAAAAACCAAAAAACAAATGGCACCGTTCGTTGTTAACACAGTCATAAATAGGACAGCAGGGAAGAGTAGGACTGAAAATTTGCTACCCTGCTTAACTTCTTCAATACAAGGCTGTATGTTAAGAGTTAAGAATTGATTATGCTCCCTGTGTCTTTATATTTTGTGTGTAGCAGACGACACAATGTTTGACCCTGAAACCTTACCTGATCAATTTACTACGCCCTCGTGTAGTTAAAACAGAGATGACTATCTAATGCAAGCACATTCAATGTAGCTGCAAGGCGTTGTCACTGAATTTGAATAGTTTCATTCTGACACAATTAGACTTGAATATGAATATGCATTTGTCCAAAATTGGAATTGCATCTTGTTGAATACACTTTTTCCTACCACATTCGCCACATTTATATAATTAAAACAAATTGAACATTACGAGGAAACGTTATTTTCGAATTAAAAAGAAGTAAGTTATATAACCGTCACGTTTACAATTTTGAACTACCTAGTGTAAATACAAAATTTACAAAATAATAACTCTCTCTCTCTCTCTCTCTCTCTCTCTCTCTCTCTCTCTCTCTCTCTCTCTCTCTCTCTCTCTCTCTCTCTCTCTTTCTCTCTCTCTCTCTCTGTCAATAATAGAAAAGTTCAAAAAGCAATATGTCAACTGTTTATTGGATCTCAAAATCCAAGTAAACAGTTTAATTTTAAGATGTGTCCGCGGTGACGTTCCAAAAATATTCTGTAAAATATTTTATATATATATATATATATATATATATATATATATATATATATATATATATATATATATATATATATATATATATATATATATATATATATATATATTAATGAAAGTATATGGTAGTTCTAGAAAAGTAATGAACAAAAACGTTTTGACTTACCTTTGATTTGATAACGATACTATAATCACAGGTTTAAAATGTATCAATATATTTTTGAAGATTTCAAAAAATGACGACGAAATCGTTTACACTTGAGAACTTCCCCCGTGTCCTTCACTGTAGACGTTTTACTAAACACACCATGTGCAATGCCCGTGTTTTAACGGACAGTAATTTATGCGTATTGCCGTAGGCATTTGTTGGGAATTTAAACCTGAAACTAAGGAAACGTGAAAAAGAAACGATGTTTCATCATTCATTGACAAATCGTTGCTTAGTTCATGAGATACTGATAAATATACTGAAAAAAAACAAGTAAAATGATGGATCGAACGAAGAATTATTTATTTCACCTGAATTGTTTTCTTCGAAGATATTTTCAGATATTTAAAGAGTTTAAATGAAGTGCATTATTCATATTCATTTACTTATTGCACACACAACAATAATATATTGTTGAAATAAGAAGACTGGTCTTGAGTGCCTTTCAAAAACAATCAAGTTCGACATCCTGTGTCACATGTACTAGTGAAAGGTGGTAATATTAACAGCTAAGTAGCATTTAAGATCAAGATAATTCAATAATACTATCATAAATTCAGTGGTCAGGATTCATTTAGTGGGTGACAACCCATATAATTTATGTAGCCTTTTCAAATAAGGCGAAATAATCTATTCTAAATTCTAATTGAGTATTCTAAGTCTGAAACTTTTTCATCATAGCATTCTTTCAAATACATATATACATAATACAGCACTCTAAATCACCATACACGTTTTATGATATTCCATCATAGTAATGTACTTTTTTCACCTTCGGTAAAAGTGTCAAATATTAATATATTTTTAGTTCAATAGTTTGTCCTGCCTTTCCTACAATGGAAATAGTTTTACAATATTGATAATCCCCAGTCTAATTATACCCAACCATTCACCAGTCCATAATGGACAAACACAGCCCTCGATCAAAAGTCTGGATTCATCATCGAATTTTATTTCTCCATCTGGTCACACCATTTTTTTTTCTTATTAAAAATGTACATATATTTAACCAAGATGTAGATCTGATTACAATTTACGTGGGCTATAATTAAAACATATGCGATATATTCTGCCTATAAACTGACCATGGAAGGCTAAGCAACGGATTTATGAGCCTTGAACGGTGCGTTCAAAAAGATAAAAGCTTGCCTCAACGGACAAAGTCTGTATAAATATCAATAGAGAAAAAATTACAAGTCAAAGAGACTAACTGTTAAACTAGTTGAACCTAGTTTGAATGCATTTCAAACTACCTATGCTAAGCAGGAAAACACTTGTTCACACATATCAGAGAATGAGGAAAATCCCTTAAATAAATCAGAAAATTAAATAAATGTTGAATTGTTTCAGTAATATTGTATTTTACAATATTTTGTCCAAGGTGTCATATTATTACCACAAAGGAATCAATTAGTACCCTTGAATATTAAACGTGTATCCCATCCTGATGGCGAATGTATTGATGGAAAACTGGATTTAGTTTCTGGTTTTAACATGGTTTGAACTAGTTTCTTTAGGTTTGCAGTTATTCAGCAAATGACAGGTTTGCGTTTTCAAAATGACCGACATAGTAAATCTTACGGTGTATTGCTACTTAAACTGGTTTATGTGTATATTTTGTCGAGTTTTACAGTACCTGAAACATTATCTAATGTTTATTAAAGCATATTATCACATCTTTATAAAGAAAACAAAGTATGTGACAGCTAATCATTCACCAGTCCCATTGATTGCAGTCTTTGCATGTATTGAAACCACCTCCATAGGTAGTTTGGTCGATTTCCAAAACTAATTGGGAGGTTACAAAACTATGTATAAACGAGAACCAGTTCACAGATGTGTACCCTTAGGGGTACCCCATAAAAATTTACAATTTTAAAATTTTGATTATATTGTTTTGTAACTCAGTCTGATTGGTTTATAAATAAGTTTGTACAAACCTAGAAATTAAGTCTCTATGTGAAAAGATGACATTTTCATCCCAAAAATGTTACTTCAATGAGAAGAGAGACATTTCCAATGACGTCCCAGCCATAAAAAAGTCGCTGAAATGTCACTCTATAACGCACCATTGTAAGATAGTACTCATGGACAGTTGCACAAAAGGAAAGTAGACCCTTAATTTAGACCAGTATTTACTTTTATAGTTGTTTTTTAATAAATCAGATATAACAAAGTTTATCATTTGTTGTTGGACCTTTACAGTCCCCGACGGTATACATAAATCAAATACCTGGTACTTCAGTAATAGGACCAAGTTGCGTAATACGTTGTGGAACTTAATTATTAACTAATTATTATTTTTAATTTAATTTGAAATTAACCAATGTTAAAACAATGCTATAACCACAGGTTAAATTTAACAATCATGTATTATCGAGGTCCCGTGTCGCAGTAGCTGGTTCACGTTAAAGAACCCTAACTGCTCAATGGTCGTAAGTGCCGAGCATGGGTCAAAATTTGAAGCCCTTCACCGGCATTTGGTGACGTCTCCATATGAGTGAAAGATTCTTGAGTGGGACGTTAAACACATAAAGCAATGAAGAAATATATTGAAGGAAAAAGATAGGGAAGAAAAAAGGGGTAAGGGATTGCATTCACTGTATACATACATTTGAAGGTAAACATTGATTTTTAGAAAATGAAATATTTTCATTAAATTCAGTACAGAGAATTGAACATACGTCAAGTATATTTATAGACAAAATAACTATCCGTATACCTATATTTACATGTATACTCAGTTTTTATCCATGCAAATACATGTAAACTAATCAAATTTGTTTTATTTAAGCAACGTTGTCAGGCACTCTCAGGTTAGAAGAAGAATGTCAATATAACAACTTATTGATTAATGTTTTATCACTGAAATTTAAAGTTTCTAGTAAAATTTTCAATTTTCCCCAATTTTTATCAACATTATCTTTGAAATTGGTACCTTTACTATAAGTAATATATAACTCTACCTGATAGTGGTCATAGATTCCATAAATAAGAGTGTGAATGCTTAATTATTTACACCAACATCTAGTTTTATAAATATACTGTTTTATATACAATATTTTTTCATTATTTGTTTTATTTTTGTAATTATTATTGTCATCTGGATGTACATGTAGACCAAGTAAAAATAAGTACATTTTATTTGTTTATTGAAAATGGTATTGAGAAACTTTCTAATAAAGATTTGAAATTGATCAAAATATTTTAACTTCTTGACATTCGCAAAGGATGTGAATAATGCATTTTCTTTGTTACAAAAATTACATAATGGACTTACATCCTTATCTATTTTACTTATAAATAGATTTTTCTTTAATATATTATGCACCACTCTGAATTGAAACAATGAAAAAAAAACACAAAACAACAAATAGTTGTTGTAGCTAAAACAGCAAATAGTTGTTGTAGCTAATGCAACAAATACTTGTTGTAGCTAACACAATGTCGAAGAAAAGCAGTTGAAATTTAAATGTCTAATCACATATAAATACATTTGGTAAGAATCTAAAATAAATGCAAGCGCGTATGTATTTATTCTTTTTGATTATATCTTTCTGAAAAAATTTAATTTTAAGATAAAATATTGCATAAAATTTGAATACCTGAAGTTCAACAGTTCAGGAATGATACTGTACAAATAATTGTGATCAATCAAATGCCCGAACGAATTTAAAACGTTTTAGGCATTTAACATAACTGAACTGAAATATAACAGATAGCGATATTATTATATATAATAGTATGAAACATGGAATGGGACAGATGAACACAGAAAGATATAGTGTTTTATATATTTCTATAGTTTACAGTGTTTTTAACAATTCATATATCTAGTGTACGTAAATGTATTTGCTTTTTCTGGCCCCTCCGTCGATTTATCAAATATAGAGATAAATAGAATCTAGTCCACTTTGAGTTCCAGACAGTACAATATCAGTAGAGGATAGAATGGATAGAAGTCCCAACCGAGGCGTCAGTCCAGTTTGGGATATTGATTCATCCCACCCGAGACTGATATTGTTCTCATTAGAACTCAGATGTGGTGCTTGGTTATTTTTCTCTCACATGGAAAGATTGAAATCCCGTTTATTTACATATATTTATAAATCAGTTTAGCAACCGCGCCACTCCCCCTTCTTTCATCCACCGTCCGTAAATAAATATAAACCCGAGTTATATACCTATATATGTTTTCCTTTCCAACAAAGTAAGCTTTACGTGTAACTGATAACGAATTCTAACAATGTAAAATATCAACACCATACTCTCCTTGACCCCTTCCAGAGTTACAAACAGTATAGATGACATGTGTAGTGATGCAAGGGGTTCAGAATCAGCAGTTCCGGATAGAATATTTTAGTACTGATAAAAACGAGATCCGTTTATCTCAGGCGCGAGAAAAATCAATCGGGGCTTAACACCACTATATTTTGCTATCGTGAATTGTACCTACAAACCTTGTTTTGTAAAACGAAGGTCAGTGTTCGAAGTATTACTGGGTCTTCAAATTAATTTCACTGACCTAGCTAATTTCGTTTGTTTCGAAATGCACATGTAGATAAAAAGAAGAAAAAACTCATTTTTCACATTTGTCATTTTCCTCGAATTATTATCTCATTGTTGATATGGTTGTCATATGATGATCAATACAGGAGAAACGTCAATAGAGAGAAACGGACCTCCAGGTTTAGGTAGTTATCCGCTAGATACTACACCGATTCTGTGGGGAATGTTGTTTTAGCCGTCATATCGACAAAGGTGATAGCCGGCTATAGCAGTCATCGAGTTGTGCTCAATCGTCTTTTTGGGCATGTTTTTGGTCTCCGAAGAACCACCAGAATAAATGAAACTGCCTGTATGATAGTGTGCATGTTTGTAATGTACATAAAAGAGTAATAAATGTTCTGGTGTTGCTAATGCAGTTATTTCAACGCCAGCTAGACATTTATAGATACAGTATTTTGATCTTATAAATTATAGTAAATTGGAAGCTGTGTGTTTCTCTCCGCATACGAAGAGCCAGACAATCTCTCATATATATACACAGAGTGTCGGTGTTACTGATCCAGAGTGCTAAGCAGATTTGTATGCCTGATATTACCACAACAAATAGCTTAAAATCGAGGCAGAAAGTTCGGCCTATGTTTTAACCAGTCATTTGGTGATAAAAATATGAATTTTGAATACTAAAAGGAATAATCGGGGTAACTGTTGCAAGATCTGTATTTAGCTCACTGAGTAATATTTCTTTTATGAAACAGTCATAAATAAACAGATTACTATTAGATAAAAAATAAATAATAAATTAATAGACAGAGTCAAATTATTAAATGTATAAATAAACAACATAATGAATACATTGATAAACAAATAAATATATATATAAATAAATAGAAAGATAAAAAATAATTAGATAGGCTACATGTATAAATGAATAATAAATGTATGAATGAAAGTTTAAATAGATATAGGCCTATGTATGAATAAAGAAATAAAACACATTTTGAGAGTATTGATGAACCAATAACACCAACAGAATGAAAATAGGCAATATTATTACTTGGGTATTTGTAAGCCCGGCTTTCAGTACTTTCAGTGCTTTGATTATTCATTTCAGGAAATGTATGTTGTATGTTATAACCGGGTTTTTAAAGAATGTGAAGGAAAGAATGTCACCAGCTATATATAACAATATGTTTCATTAACGATATCATTGTCAGTGTCACGATTAAGAAAAGGTGATACATTGTATATATATTTTTAAAGTATTTACATATTAACAAAACTATATACAATAATAATAGCGCTAATAATGCTAAAATTGAATCCTCGCTTAAAATTCTGCTTATACAGTTTGCATTTCATATATACTTTGTTTTGTTATATGTACATTTTATATACATTGTGCAACAGGTAATGTCGTAGTGACGCTTCACAAGTGAAGTATAGAATATATCATGCCTCAATTCTATACTTGTATTCCATGTTAAGGAAAATAATGCGTGCATATGCTTGAATTATTTGACACCTATTCGTATGCTTGATGTACTAGAAACAACTCCCCCACAATGATTAAGCTTTTATACCTCCTCTGTTAAAGGGGCAAGAAATAATTGTATCTACTCACTTATATAGCGAATGTACACCTTTCTTCACCATTAACGTCATCCGTTTAATGAAACAAGTCACATTTAAGGAAATCAGCTAAATTAGCATACTGCACTGCAAAAACTACATATGTTGAAGTCGACCTTAAGATTCTCGTATATCTCATGTTATGAATATTTTTCATTTACATGCATAATATAGATGACGTTTTAAAGCAATACGAGCTTCTGTCGACGACATTCATCGGGAAATTGTTCAACAACTTTAATACAATTAAACGATATCTGAACATGAAATTGCTTACATTTACCGGAATTCAAACCACTCAATTTTTAAGTATGACATAATACTGTATTGCAATAGAATATTTCTCTGATGTAATGGTAGTTTGTAAGTGACATCTAGTTCAACTATTTGGAGAAATTTTACCATGGATTTGTTGAAGCTGAAACAAGGCCTATTTATTTTTCGCATGAATTTGAAATACATACAATCACTGATATCTGATTCTATCTTCGGTACAAAGTTATCTACTGCAAATCACACGTGTTTCCTTCACAATCAGTTATCTTCGAAGAAATTACCGAAGTTAATTTGTGATGGTCCGAGTTATGTCGGATTCAAAATAACGGTTTCAACAGGTTACATTTGGTAAATTAATCTAATAACACGCATGTATTTGCTTTTTACCATCAAGTAATCTTTTTTGTATATTACATGCCATCTACAACCAAGTGCAATGCACATAATTCTTTGTGGCGGATGATATCAAAATTAAATGTTTCTTCTTGTAACAGCAATCACTTTGGTTTTGTATCATTAATCTTTTAATTAACTGATTTCAAATAATTCCTTTAGTGATTTAATCTTATATATTCGAATTTATTTCAGCTCATTCATAGAATATTCAATCATTCATTCATAGCGAAGGTCAAAATCTTAGAAGTACCGACTATGCATATGTATTTGACTTTTATTAATTTGCTCAGTATGTAAAGAATTAAGACATAGCATGATTTACCAACAAAATGTTAGGGTCTAGTTTAAATAAATTTTCTAGTTCAGATATTGTTACGCTCAAAATGTGCGATACCGTCTCTGATAAGTTTGAATTCAACAAGTGAGAAAGTTTCTTAGACTTTAAGTTTGTCTCAAAATAAGTGAGAACGTCTGTTGTAAATTCAAAACTGCAACCATTTGGGATTAACACCCAGCATAATTATGTTTTCATAGTATATTAAATTTTGAAATAATCAGTGAACAGATTTATTGCTATTTTTCGGATTATGGAGAAATTTTTCTATATAGAAAAAAAATTCCAGGAGGAACGTTTTCTATAAAAGGAGGAACATTTTCCATGTAGAAAAACTTCCCGCGGAGAATGCTATCTATATAGTGTCATGTTGCAAATTTGAATTTACTGGGTGGGTGTAAATACGAAATTTACAACATGATAATAGTATTCCTTCTGGGAGATGATTGTCTATGTAGAAAATATTCCGGTTGAAGGTTTTCTATATCTTACACAAATGAAATGAAATAATGAAACTAATTACTCAATAAAAATGATAGTTGTCATTAATTTGTTCTAAGGATAAGAAGAAAATCTTCAAAATTCAAACTGCATTGATATATTGTAAACATAATGAAATGACAATAGTCGAAATAAAATGCGAAAACTGTTTGATACAGATGCGGATAAATCATTTTAAAAACAAATCCTGAATTAAATTAACATTAGTTCCAATATAGTCTTATAGAATATAAAATATCATCATATATGCCAAAGTATATATCTTCAGGATGTCAAGGACGCATATAAAAATCTGGTGATCTGGTGAATACAGTTTTTGTACAGACCTACTGGTAAATCAGAGGTTCGTACGCAAATTGTAGATATGTTGATGGAGGCTAAACAGATCCACCAAAATCAAAGTACCGAAAACTACAACCAAGACAGAAATCCCAATGTATCCAAGATGTTTTGCCGATGTCCTATTATCTGGTGCACTAATTTTTGTCATCTTTACAGCTGCAATGTCCGTTTTGTTTATTTGCAATTTCTTTTTCACCTTTTGAATTTCAGCATTGAGGAACTTGATTTGTTCTCCTTTTGGTTTCCTCCTCCATTGTTCCATTTCCTGTGCACTGTCATCAATCTTCTCTCTGTATTCACATGAGCAATCACACATGTCATCTGAACAGATGACTGAAAATAAAGAAATATATTTGGATGTGAGTTAGCCTATTCAGTGCGGTACAAAATACAGTGTGTGCAGTTTGATCATTTAGATACAAGCATATGTTATAGTATATTATCTGTATTCTAGTACAAAACTAAGGTCTTCAATCAATAGTCATATAACAGACGTAGAATTTGTGTTTATAACGTGGGTGGTTGACATGTCTTGAAAGTGCGTTCGATTGAAACAGATCTGTAGACTCGCGTAACATGCGTAAGCACGCGCAATGAATGTTCTAGATTTAACGTAATGAAATGACACAAGTTGCCAAATAAAATTACATCTGATGTAACTCAAAGAAGAGGGGGTAGCTGTTTTTTCAAAAGTTTTGTTTTTCCCTTTTACAATTGCAGCTCAATTGATGAAGTCTAATTGACAGAAACGATCGTTGCAACTTTGGGATTATGTTTATAATGTTTTACTACTTAGATTGATATAAAATAACAAAAAATGAGATATGCACACGCTTAAAAATTCATTTAGTCCTATATATCTTGTGAAAATTGCATGAAAAACCCAGGTTAGGCACTTTTTCAATTGCAACTGATTAACTCAACCTTATTATATGTATATAAAAACCATACTGGACCTAACATTATTTTCACAAAATATGTAAGAATATAAGATGTTTTATGCCTATGTATACATCCTATTTGTTATTGTACATCTAGTGCAAGTAGTAAAAGTAACATCATAATGTTTTGTTTGGTAAACACAGCTAATGTCCCTTAAATGATAGATAGATAGATAGATAGATAGATAGATAGATAGATAGATAGATAGATAGATAGATAGATAGATAGATAGATAGATAGATAGATAGATAGATAGATAGATAGATATTTGTTTATCAATTCAATTTTCTTACCTGTTAAAAAGATATTGGCGATGACAAACAACAATTGATAAACACGATGTGTTCTCCCCATGTTGTAGCAATCCTGTTTTCTGAAACATCCTGTGGTATCGATAGACAGCTAACCATCATAATTCGACCATGAAAACAGTTTGTATTTTTAATTATTAATATATATGTTAACACAGATGCCATAGCAACACTTGATAAAGACATGATGTGTATTGTGGTCATTGTTTTGAAGGCATTTAAACTACTTTAAATATATATATTATAAACATAATACCAAAGTTTAAAAAACACTGAATAATGAACAGTGAAGTTTAGTTTCCATTACCCCACTTTTGATCTAATGGATTATTCATTATTATGCTTCAATTATTCATATGTGCATGTACTTTATTGTTACTCGGAAGCGGACAATGGAAGATAATGTACCCAAATATTTGTTTGGAATTTGAATCGTGTTTTATGCCACACTCAACAATTTTTCAGTGATATGGGCGTTTAATGGCGGAACCGGTTACAAAATGCCCAGGAATAGATCACCGCCTTCGGCGCGTAAACAAGCTATCTCATAAAAGCAGCCTAGGTTCCAGCGGGACCCCATGGTTCAAAGAACAATGCTCGAACTACTCAGCCATGGACGGACCCCCCACCTCAATGTTTGTGTGGGCAGGTGAACTTAAGATGTATGATTCTTTTGATCCACTTAGTCTGGTTGACATAATTGTAATGACACAGTTCAATTGTTTTACTTTGCTTGAAGCTAGGGATTAAACAGTGAGCATATCTAGTGTAAAGTGATTGGTTCTTTTATATCATGTTTTTCATTGGCTTAACTATGTTTATTTTGTGCAATGAAATTCTTTCCCTCTTCCTTATTTTTGAATATAACTGGGTTGTTTGTGGTCTTCAATGTATATCGCCACTGATCGCTACAGAACACGTACCACATCTGTTTGCCAGAGTCATCTATGTGCATAAGGTAAATTATTGACTTATAATATTTCTCTTTATAGTAATTAAATATATTGTTGAAGTCAATAATTAAAGGATAAGTAATGTAATAATGATAACTTATAATTGTTTAATAAATGTTGATCTAAATCCATATGTTAATTTAATCATCTTGTAATTTTACTAAATTAAGCCTTGTCAATGTCTGCATTTTGTCTGAATATTTGTCTTTTGTACAGATTAACGTTCTTTTTATTGAAAATAAAAGAGCTAAAAACATCAGTCTTCACTTTGTTTCATTTGTTTGTCCAATCCACGAGGAAAATGGTAAATGCTGAGTCAAGAGCTAAGTTTTTACACAAATATTGGTACAATGTAGAAATATATCAGAAGACAATTCTGAGTGACAGTTAGTCCTTGTATTCACATTGTCGCCCAAATGTTTTCATTTACATATACTTTGTTTTCTGTAGAAAGAAGAGGTGTTAAATGGTGAGATGTGAAACTATTTCAGCACCGATCGACCATGAAGATGAAGTAAAAAGCATGTATTTCATAATATTTACATACCGACTACAAATCCCTTCATTGCAAGTATACAGAGCGATATATTGTATTTTCAGTATTTCTAGTCGCGTGCACCGAGTATTAACTGGTTTACTTTTCAACGTAAGAATACATGAACGAATCAATAAAGAATAGTATATCACATGTTTATTTCTTATATATTTAATCTTAAAAGCCATACATTAGGCCTACCTAAAAACAAATAAAAATCACAGAAAAGAAATCGGAAACACAAGACTACATCTGAAGGACATTGTACAGCCTACAGACCAGAACCACAGATCACAGTCCGGCACAGAAATGAAAGTTGGCTTCGTAGGCACAACAGAAACGTGTGAAATTGTGAAATCAGGCCGCATGAAATACTTACGTAAGTTACGTACCAATCTGGCAATCAGTCATCATGGTTCCCAGCTGATTGGTAAAATAAAATTCAAATAAAATGGCAACTTTCAGTTGTCAGGAATGAATCTTAGTTGCCTCCCTTTTCGTAATTACACTCAAACTTTCTATGGTATAACCCAATAATAATATATCAGAATTCAAACGCAAATTCGCTGTAAATACATTTTACAGCATACTCATGGGCGCGACCATTTGCATTTTCAATTCTCTTCTGACACATTTAATCCCCAGGGGTGGGATAAGGTTTCACGGTTATTATATCCTTATATATCCTCATATATTGTGAAATATATCTTAACAAATTAGCAGTTAAGGATATTGTAGAATCAAGCACATTTCTTTGGTATTTAGACACATGTAGACAAATACGACTACTGTATGTAACAAAATTAATCACTTCAGCTGCACAATGATAACTTTTCAACATTTAAGTAATATATATTTCTCATCTACATATGACCAATAACTCCCTATTGATTTTATATTCAATATATAAAAAATCTGAGATACCAGAGTATAAATCAATAGAATGTCCAGGACATATATACAAATCCGGTAAAAATGGACAAACACGGACCTCTGGAAACCATGAGGTGGGATCAGAAGCCATGTAGGAGTAAGCATCCCCTGTCGACCGGTCACACCCGCCGTGAGTCCACAGTCAAGTCCAATGAAATACGTGAGGAGTGAATCCTCGTTACAATTGGTACAGACGTCCCAACAACCGCCAACGAAAAGGCAACTCAACATTTTACTTAGTGAAACAGAGTAATCGCAAACAAGACTATTAATCCGACCGTAAATTTTGCGGAACGTGGACATTAAACGCAGTTTTCGATATCCCTGTGTAAATAATTTGTCAGTGAGTGTTTACATCTGTATATGAAAACTTCATATGTTGTACACGCCCTGGCATATCGGATCATTTGTGAAATATAAACTCCATATACGGGTGATTGAGGGATATTACTAATTAAATGTGGAAAATTTACTACGGGAAAGACGAAATCGTCGCGTTTGTCGTATAGCTTAGTTGCCAATTTCCCGTCTGTGTCTATATTAAGTAAAATGTCTAAGTACGAATCGTGTGTGGTTGATTTTGTTGTATCTTTAATTTGTAGTTCGCTGGGATATATCGCATTGACATATGTATGAAAATTGTCATTATTAATTGACAAAACGTCGTCGATATATCTAAATGTCAAATTAAAGGACAACGCTAACTTTTTTTTCTTTTGATTCAGCAGTTTCTGAATAAAGTATGCTTCGTATGAATAAAGGAACAGGCCGGCCAATAAAGGGGCACAATTGGTTCCCATAGGAATGTCGACAGTTTGTTGAAAGACCACTTCTCCAAACATTACAAAAGCACTGTCTATTAGAAATTCCAGCATGTTTTTAATATCAACTTCAGTGTATTATGTGTAGAATCAGAGTGGTGTTGGACAAAATCAGTATAGTGATAGCCAATCACTAGATATTAAAATTTTGGGGTACCACCTTTAGTGAAAAACAGTTGTCTATGATGCTAAAAAGTTTTTCTTTTAATTTATACGTACAGGACTATTTATGGTTTGGGCCGTTTTTTGGCCCCACTTCAAATATATTTCATTCCATACTATGTTAGGGTACATGTCCTTGTTTTACAATAAACTTTAAATTAGATTGCTATGGCGACCAGTATAGTGATTGTAATGCATGTGTACCACTTAGTTCATTAAGACATTAGATCGAAAATATCCAGATAGCAATCGTCTGAGAAACATAAAGTAGGGAAATCAAAGCTTTTTTTAACAAAAAGGGACTTGGGAGGGAGCTAGTGAAGTGTTTATATATCAGTGAGTGTAAAATGATACCGTCATAATAATTTTTAACACGTAAAGCATATTCAAATAATCTTCTACTTCATTTTGTCCTCGTCTTAATCAGAATAATGCAAAAGATGTCAGACTAAAATTGTCAGATATTTATGGAAATTACTCTGCCATAAGCAAATGGTGATGAAATGAGCTCATAGACGAAATAGCACTGTTGCCAAGGAAAACTTGTTGTTTTAATTTCCCTAGCAACTGGACCGGGACCTGGGCATCAAAATAAACCATCTCCTATGCTGTGTTGGTGTTGAATATAAAGGAAAATTCCTAGAACAATTACTTTTACAATTTAAAAAAATGCTATTAAAAATCACTGAAAATTTTTGAATCTGTGATATCTATGTAAGTTAAACAATTCTGAATTTTAAAGACAAAAGGCAGCTAGTTGGAAAGACATGTATATATAAACCATCGCCTATGCAGTGTTGGTGTAAAATATAAAGGAAAATTCCTAGAATAATTACTTTTACAATATCATATCTGTATATTGTGTGACAGAACTGTTACCATGACAACCAATTAAGTTCATTAGCAACAGATTGCGAAATATATCTATATTTGTCTTCATAGGTATGTTGTATGACAAGATGTAATACAGTATGGCGTTGTCCGTCTGTATGTTACTTTTTGTTTGTCAATGGAATAAGTCTCTCATCCCTTAACCTAGGTTCAAAATGTGTGTGTGTGTGTGTGTGTGTGTGTGTGTGTGTGTGTGTGTGTGTGTGTGTGTGTGTGTGTGTGTGTGCGTGTGTGTGTGTATGTGTGTGTGTCTGTCTGTCTGGGGGAAAAATCATTGTTGTTTATTATAAAGCTGTATTTGCGTTAAAATTCCATTTCCATAACAGTTGATGTTGATCTCAATTTCCATTATATATGTACTTTATTTGCTCTACCAAATGCACAATGCGATATTTACGGCAGTTTTCTTTTCAAAATGACATACAATTTACGCCTTATACCTACGATAACACGTAATATTTAACCATCGGTGAATACAAACACAACCCTGGGGGGAATCATTGTTGTTTATTATAAAACTGTATTTTCGTTAAAATTCCATTTCCATTACAGTTGATATTGATCTCAATTTCCATTATATATGTACTTTATTTGCTCTGCCAAATGCACAAAGCGATATTTACGACAGTTGTCTTTTCAAAATGACATACAATTTACGTCTCATACCTACGATATCAGTTTATAAGAAAACTAAAAATAGTAATTCAGTTATTTTGTTTTTACAATTTAATTACGCAAAGTTTATATTTTAATTATTTGTTCTCCGTGGATGACAATTGTGCTATTTTACACATAACATAATTCAGCATAGATTCATAAATAATGAAAAAGCTAGATTTTTTATGTAGAATATCGCTGCCTGACATGGAAAATGTTACATCTTAATCTCGTTTTATTAACCAATAAAAAATTCCCAAACAAAAATCACGACTCCGACAGTTTAAAGCAATTATTACTACATTATTGTACACAAAAATATATTCACTCAATAAACCAGTAAGTGTATTATCTGCCTCCACGCCTGAGGCAGCGCTGGTACAAAGCCTATAGTGAAGCAAGTACTTCGCAACTGGAGTCCGCGTTGTGATGCCATACGAACTTCTGCCGCTTTCTGGCTACTTGAGCCGTCTATAAAGGTGAGTTTTGCAATTTCTCGCTAATATATCGATAACGCATGCACCGATTTTTATCGGATTTTCAATATTGTTCTTATAATAATTAGTTCTATGAATACAGAAAATTTCATTTTTCACTCAGAGTGCTCTTTAAATATGCAAGAACATTTATTAGGTAGAACAAACAAATAATTGCTAAAATGTCGAAAAGTCGAATGGCCATGGTTATGCTTTTCTTCTTCTGACAGAGCAGTATTTGATATATATATATATATATATATATATATATATATATATATATATATATATATATATATATATATATATATATATATCACGAATACAGAAATAACAAGGCACCTATTAAGCTCGGCTGGGTCTGAACTGTTGACCTACCACACCAAATGTTTCGATTGCTGTTTACTAAGGGTTCTGTTTACATGTCTTAGAGAAAGAGTTTAATAGCATTATTCTATGTAAACGACAATGGATATGATGAAAATACATGTAGTAGAAGAAATGACGTATATATATCTTTCACCTCTATATATAAGACCGAGTTAAAGCGTCGTGTGTGGGAGCCAGGCGGTTGTCGCCGTAAGTTGAGAGTTCGAATCCCTGTCCGAGTCCTGTTAGTTTGTAAGTGCCTTGTTACTTTCGTATTTGTGATTGATATATGATTTATTCCCAGTGATTTCATACTCAGTGATTCAAGATTCCACACATTTATGTAATTATTTCTGTCGCATACTCAATAAATGCGTCGTATCACAGCGAAATTGAATTAATGTCTTCTTGTACAAGTCAAATCAAAAATGTCATTTCTGCTACTCTCACCACATTTTTGACAGATATCAAGATCTTATATTATTTATTGATACACAAAAAGTTTATACAAGTCTCATTTATGAATATCATCGCCGATATCACTTAAAAACTTAAATAACTCTCAAATTCTGGAAGGAAAATAACAAGTCTTTGTTGGTTATTAGAGGAATATCCAGGCATATAACAAGAAACTGTATGCAATGCAAAACACCATTAAAAATATCGTAGGAAAGATTAACTGACAGATCAATGCTTTAGGTGTTCATATAAGAAAGTGACAACAACATTAAATAGTATGTAGTTGTATATAGACACTGTACTCACAAAATCTAGAAACAAATCAGTACTATATCATGAAAAAAACTCATTATATAGGTATTGTCCTATTCACATAAGATGGCGGGGCGGAGTAACCTTTAGATTACCATATGGGTGATTCTACTCACTTTTCGGTTATGACAAGCTAAACGGGAAACAAACGTTTTATTCATCACTGGATACTTTCTTATGTATAATGACAAGTAGAAACGATTACTCTTGTCAGTGTAATTCTTATGCTGCGATGCTATATTACCTTAAATTTAAACTCATCCAGGTGAAGAATGGGTTCACGAGACTCCACACCGCCAGGTTATATGGATTTTACTATATCTTGAGTGGAAGTCATAGAAATGAATGATGTTACATAACTTGACTTTCTTCAATTTCGTTAGAATTAATTGTCAGTTGTCTATATGGCTGTCGGGAATATGCACAAAATATGACCAGAGATTCCATAAACATGAACACAACTGAAATAGCAGCAACAATCAAGGATCCTGGAGCTTCCATTTTTACATCGTGTGGTAGTGTTCTGTAGGCATTCCCAAATAATGCAATTAAGGTAAGAACCATCACACCTGTAATAGTATTGATACTTATATCATACGTGTATCAACAGTCGCGAAGATAACAGTGACATTATAAAAGATACTTCTTGTTCCATAAATCGGTTTTAGATTAACCTATATCCAACAGATGATCTCAAATGAAGAAGTTTCGAAAACAATAATTCTGCACGAAACTTTGTTAAGTTTGAATGATAATTGTCTTCAGAGAAAAACTTCTGATTTGTGAAGATTACGATTATGGTTAAGATTGCTACCTACTCAAGAACAGTAGAAGGATTAGAAGGCGCCTTTCAGTGAACCAGGAGTTTACTGTATACACTTGTCCATGCCAAAGCTCTCCCAAAATAACACATATTGTAAAAAGTCCATGACCGAGAGCAACCATAGTTACTAGAGAGGTGTAGGTAGGGTCAGCTGCAAGTAAAATATATAATACATGTATGAAGTTGCACACAATTGTATTTGATACTATCACTTTCACAGATTGTTTCCGTCTGAATAAGAATGCTTTTGTTGTACTGATGGAGCTACTAATTGTACTGCAATGTACAGGTGTATGTAACAGAGGTCTGGTAGTAAGGATATAAAAATATATGCCAAAATATAAATATTGAGGATGTCCAGGATACATATGGAAAGCTGAAGAATATTGGACAAACATGGACATCTGGAAATCCAGAGTTGGGATCAGGTGGAGTGGAGATGTAAACATTCACCACTGATCGGTCACAACCACCCTTTAGTCCACTGTCAATTTCAAATGAAATAAGTGAGGACAGTGTCGCTTAACTTTAACTTTCCTGTAATCCTTGATGTGTTGAACATAGGCCCATTGACCTCAAACAAAGACAAAACTTAAACTTGACATTTTTACAACTGGTTAAAATAATCTATAAAAAGAATATACAGAGACTCTGAGACGCTTGCACCATTTTCACCCCTAACATTCTAGTCTAGAATATAAATGAATGTTACAAAATGCAATGAATAATTGTTTTCTAATTAAAAGAAATATTCTATGATTACAAATGGTAAATAAAATTTTACGAATGCTTTTGATGTACTATAAAATTTTATCATAGCTTTGGTGCTTGTGCTGATTCTACTATCAAAATTTATGATAATAATTCTATACAATGTATTTAATCTTCAAGAAAACATTTATTTTGTGTGTGAAACAGATAATCAATTTATTTATTTTGACAGAATTAATAAGCTAAACTCAGGTGTAATTAATATTAGCTGATCCGTATCAAAGAATTGATACTATTTCAAAGCGCTGATGTACTTGACAGTCAGTAGCAAATTTCTAAAGAGATTGACATGAGAGTTTAAAAATGCTTTCCAATCATGGGATGAGTGACGTCAACATACGTTCCGAGTGGTAAGGCAACTAACATATTACCTGAAGTGTCACTTAGATATTGAAGAGTTATGTCGCTTCCAACTGCAACTGTTTTGGACGAGCCATTGGCATGCACGATGGAATAAAATGCATTTACCCATAACTTTATCTAAAAATAAATATAATAAACATAATACCAAAGTTATAATGCTCAACACGATCGTTTCTTTCAGTTAGACTTCATCAGCTGAGCTCCAATTTGAACTATATATGTATTTTCTAACGAGAAAGTGTTATCATACAAGGCCAAATAATAAATCTAAAAGTATAGCCAAAATCCGTCTAAGAGTAACAACTGTAAAAAGTTGACTATCTTAGCTTTAGAAAACTTTGGGATTATCAATTATTATCAGTGCCAATTATTACTTTAGTATAAAATTATCAGCTGGTACCGAGATACCAGATACTAGGTTTGTGTATACCCTCGGGGACTCAAAAATAAAAGATCACGCCATGTGTTTTACAGAAACCGAGATCTAAAATTTTCATATTGAACAACAAAAAATAATAGTAGCACATAATCATGAAAATGATAATTAGGAGCATATTATATATACAATAATTGTAAAGTTGCTTTTCACCAACATAATCAAAAACAGATGTTTCATCCCTCTTGTATGTCTCGTGGAAGATCTATAGAAATCTACTATGGGTCACATGCGAATGACCACTCGTGGCTGTGTCTTGTTCGACCAGTGAAAACGTGACTTACACGATCTTGTAAGTCTATCGAATGGCAAATGGTTGGTTGATATTTTGCACAATATAAACAACACTGTGTTCAGTTTCTTTGTTGTAAAATGAATTACATCTCTTTGCGATTCGATAAACTTTCAAAATCTTGTAAGTCACATTTTCATTGGTCGAACATGACACACCTGCTGCAGGTCACTCACATGTGACCCCCTAGCGGGTGTCATTAGATCGTCTACGTGATATATCAGAAAACGGGTGCCCCTGAGAGATATACACCGATCTTTTAGCACTGACATGTCTAATTTCAATGTCGCTGTCTAACGGTCTTTTATTGGAACGTCTTATTTAAGTTAACTTTCCGTTAGTCTGTAAGTGACATCTACTTTAAAAGTCACGTTTACCATCGTCACGCCATACGCCAATTTTTCATATTCACGTGACGAGTCACCTATACTTTCTGATAGTGATTACTTTGAAGATAGCGAGTCATAAATGATACAAGAGTTTTGAAAATGTAAACTACTGTTGTACCTGTGTTTCTTTTGATGAAAATACGATCCAACCAGGTGTCAGCATGGAAACGATCAGTGCAAAAATTGTTAAAAGAACAGGGACCGAGAAGTATTTCTTCATTTCTGCTGCGGCTGCGAATTACAATAGAAAAAACATTATATGAAGAAGCAATCACTCTGATTAGATAAAAAAATCAAATATACCAAAGAGTTTTCATAAGGAAGTCCAGAATACAATATGTATATATGGTGGATATTACACAATCACAGAACTCCGGAAAATCCACAGTAATCCATTTGGCAGGGTAGAACTGGAAGAACATTTCTTCAAGTACGCCGAATAACTACCAAACTATCTTCTATGTTGTAAAAGTCTTAGTTTTAGCCAGGGGTAACATTTGGAGGTACAAACGGCTCTCATGAATAAGGGGATGCCGATGGCGCTAAAGTCGTTTTCGTTCTTGTTTACTTAACGCATCACAGTATATAATTATGGTTCAATTTCTGAATTTTTACCATGACATTCCCATAAAACGTGAGACTGGTACACGTTTGTATTTCCGCTTTGTTCTATTTCTATAATATCCGGTACGGCCCAATCTCATTCGGGCAGAAATCATCCTAAAGCTTTCTTGGATAGTAGCATGAAATATTATACCTATGTTTACAACTTGAAGTGCTAATTTTGTGGAATACTTACTAATCAGGTACAACAATAGATTGGATCATACCGGTTGTCTATGAACGATGTAAAGTAGTCAGTCGGGGATCAACTTAATAAATGTATGCCATAAAAACCTTTCTCCAAGTACACGTA
The DNA here is from genome assembly GCA_030159075.1 of Atrina japonica. Lineage (NCBI taxonomy): Eukaryota > Metazoa > Mollusca > Bivalvia > Pterioida > Pinnidae > Atrina > Atrina japonica. The sequence continues at coordinate 25,942 of BROG01000706.1, read as the reverse complement.
TCCATGGATGATGTCTGATAAAAGTTATTTGATATCTCGATGAAAAATGACGTCTGCTCAGAGCTGTCATTTATGTTTTCCATACCCATCACAGTTAGTCCCTAGGCTAATAATATGTTTGTTCCCCTCCCAGGGGGGATGTTGAAGGTTATATTTTTCTGAAAGCTTATCAAAAATGCAATAAAATAAGCCATGTTAGCACTCTGACCTTTGGAGCATTTAGGAGTTTTGGGGTAAAAACCATGAAAATTAACAAGAAGTGCTGAAAACTGGAAATCCTCAATTAATCCTTCATTTATGGTCTTATTTGTAGTGAAAAGACTGGTTGTATGGTAGATATTTTAAATGACAAATATTGACCCATTTAATAACCATTATTTATCAAATGTGGTGTTTTGGGGTAAAGATCTATGTTTTAAACAAAGTTCTGTGAAAAAAGTATTATACTATAAACCACTTAAAACCTATGTTTTTATCAAGATGTATTTTGGAGGGTATGATTTTCAGAAAGCCCATCAAAAATGCTACAAATTGAGCTTTGTTATCACTCTGGCCACTTAGGGGTTTGGGGGTAAAAATATACAAAATCAAAAGAAATCGCTGAAAATTGGTGTTTTTGATGTAAAAACCATGGAAATTCACAAAAATTGCTGAAAAATGGAAAACCTTTATTAATCCTTCAGTTTAGGTATGGTAATGATAAGTATTGACCCATTAAACAATCATTGTGTATCAAATTTGGTGTTTTGGGGTAAAAAAAAACAATTTTTAAAACAGAAATTTGTGAAAAAAGCATTAAAATTGAAGTAATTTATAACCCAGCCATTTATAAGCCATGTTTTTGGAGGACATAATTATCAGAAAGCCTATCAAAATGCTACAAATTGAGTTATGTTAGCACTCTGGCTACTTAGGAGTTTTTGTTAAAACTCATATAAAATAAACAAACATCGGTGAAAAGTGGAAATATACAATCAATCCTTTATTTGAGCTCGTCTTTGCTATTAAAGTAAAAAATATATGACAGATGTATTTAAAATGATAAGCATGGGCATAATAAAGAATGATTGTTTATTACCGTTGGTGTTTTGAGCTAAAAATCATGAAAAATTAGCATTAGTAAGTTTTATCACAAAAGTAAACTATAATCGAAGATTTACTAACTTTTCTAGCATTCAACAGTTCTTATTCAAATTTCCTGCTTTCACCTTAAAACTCCTAAACCCTCAAACAGCCAGAGTTCTAACATAACACAATTTGTATCTTTTAAATGTTTTAGGCAAAGGAATACCCTTTAAATACCCTTTGTTGAAACTGGTGGTATAAATCTAATATTTCTTCACAGATTACTGCTTTGAAATTTGGGTTTAGACCCCAAACACCACATCTGACACACTGATTGTTTAATATACCAATGCTTATCAATTAAAATATCTGCTGTTCCACCATTTTTGTAGTGCAAAAAGAGCCTAAAAAGGAAAAAGTTAATCCTGGTTTTCCAATTGTCAAACCTTACCCTTGATAAAAATCGTACATGTATTCAGTGGCCTAAAGTGAAATAAACTTTTTACAGATTTCTGTTGAAAAATTGGTTTTTTACCTTAAAATACCACATTTGATATACAATGATTGTGTAATAGGCCAATACGTATTATTCCAGGTATTTGTCATACAAAAATTAAACTCAATTGCAAAAAGCCATAATAAATGAAGGATTATTTGAGATTTTCCAATTTCCATTTATTTTGTTACTATTTAATGGGTTTACCCAAAACTTTTTGAACATTCCAAGGGCTAGAGAGCTAATATGGCTTATTTTGTAGCATTTTCATTAAGTTTTCTGTCAAATATACCCTCCAAAACACGCCTTGATAAAGGATAGGGTCTTTAGTGGCCAATAGTCTATTAATGTTTTTCACAGATTTGTTTGAAAAATTGGTTTTTAATCCTCAAAACATCAAATTTGTAAGATAATGATTGTATAATGTGCCAAGACTTCTCATTTTAGATATATGTCATACAATCATCAAACTCATTGCAAAAAGTGGCGATTAATGAAGGACTACTTGAGATTTTCCAGTTTTCAGTGGTTTTTATTCTTTCATTGTTTTGTCTCAAAACCCTTGAATGCCCTAAAGGCTAACATGGCTCATTTTGTAGTCTTTTTGGTAAAGCTTTCAGATAAGCATACCCTCTAAAATCCCATTTGATAAAAACTGAGGGTTTCAGTTGAGTAGTATATGTTCCACACTTGAGCTCATTTTTTTCCAAGAAACCGACGACGTTTACATTTCCCGGAATTCGCGGTCACGTGATCACACACACACACGGGTAAATGGCGTTATATATAGACGATGATATATAACGTGTTCACGGGGGGATCTCGCCATTACACATGACACCGATAGATGACTGTTCGTTCAATTTTATTGGTTCCGAGAAACGAAACGTACCTAGATTTCCAGGAAGCCCGATGATATAGATGACGTAGTCACGGTCCTGTGATCACCAGGTAAATGCCGCACGAGTCGTTCAATTTGTTTCGCCGTACAGGTGTCCAATGGTATAGTGTGAAAAAATTGAAATGTCATTAAGATTTTTAGACAATTCATTGAAGCCATGGACACGACAAGACAGATAAGACGTAGTATTCTTGAGAAGACAATAAGTCGCGACATCGCAGAAGGTGTTAAACCTAGGTGGGACATGGATAGTCCACAATCCTTAATAGACATTGTAGTGGGGATATACTTGGTTGATGCCCTAGCCGTATTAGACGAGGAGCAACTCGAGGAGGAACTAGTCATATATGACGAGGAGGAACGATCCTATTTAAAAGCGGAGATAGCCTTGGATGAAGAGATCAGGTGTCGTAAAAGAGGGTGGTTTGATTACAACGACTTACCAGGAGATACGAGCCGTGGGATCCCGAGGTGAACTGGAGTGTCAAAAAAGTTTGGTTTACGTACAACTGCTATACCATGAGCGACGAGCCGTGGGACCCCGCGGTGGACTGGAATAACAAATCTTTTTGGTTTGGGTACAACCAACTTACCAGGAGTTACGTGCCGTGGGATCCCGCGGTGGACTGGCTTGACAAAAAACATTGGGTTTCGTACAACCGCCGTACCGGGAGAGACGAACCGTGGGATCCCGAGGTGTGCTGGCTTAATAGGTTGTAAACTAATTTACAAAAAAATTTTAAAAATTGCACGGTTATAAAAAATACTAAAAATTTATATTTTACAAAAAATATAAATTATTCTATAAACTTGTAGTTCGTCGGTTGTTCCGTCCGCAAGATCAGCTTGGAGTGCTTGCGCTGCGACAGCTCATGCTTGAGACGTCGCTTCTCTTCGTCGGGGACGACGTCGTTCTCGTCCAAGCATTCGTTGTAGCTGAACTTGTCCTTGGTGAAGAAGAGCGCGACCCACTTGATCTGCGTGCGAAAATCTTTGGACGCACTTTTATAGCGTTGCGTCAATATCCACACGGACTGATCGACGTGTCTCCCCGAAAACGCCAACATGGACAGGGCGTCCGCCTTCTTCTTGATCTGCTTCGTGGGCTGAACAGTCGTCGATGATGTACAGCGTGGGCGTCCCCTTGTATCTATCGTAAAAGTGCCGCAGCGTCTCCTGCGTCTTCGACACGGGGTTGACGATGACGACGCACTTGTCTTTAGGTTGTTTGACGTCGTCGCCTATCCACTTTCTCGATTTGTACGCCTTGTTGAACTCGATCGAGGGACACAGGATCACGATGTGTTCGAAGACATCTTTGTATTCGTCTTCCAACAGATCGAGGACGAACTCCGTCTTCCCACAACCGGTGCCGCCCACGATCATGGCGGAGTGAGGTTGTCGGATGTACATTTTTTATAGGATTTTAATTTTTTAAGATATGACGCTCGCGAAACGGCTGTTCGACATGTTGATCTGTCCGTCTTTGACGACGAAGATGTAAACGTCCAAGGGATCGGTATCGGTTTCTGGCGTTCTCTCGATTCGGACGGAAACGCCTTCGCTGATGTTTTGAAACCTGCGACCCGTGCCGTGGAGATGGTTTTCGGGTGTCGTTCGTAAGTCTAACCAGAGGGCGTAATGATCTTTGAGATATTTTCCCAGAGTCACTTCGCTCAGGTCGAGTTCCTTGGCGATCGATTCCGTGACGGTTTCGCGATTCAGGGACACCGAGAAAAACCTTTTTAATCTCGTCAAAGTGGTGATGCGGTCTCATTCCGGCCGAGAAGAGTTGGTTCGGTTGTCCCTCGATGGTCGTTTCCACTTTGGTGATTCTCGGATTATAAAATTTTTCAGGATCGTTTATAGAAATATCTTTGAAGAGAAACAGAATACCCGAGAGAGGCCGCGCGGGGGGTGTTGATTTGATAATTGAGGATGCCGTCCGATTTACTCATCGTCGTTTTGCGATATCGCAATATTTGGTTGAAGTAATAAGCGTGGTCTTCATTGTACTTCTGTCTGATGCTGCAAGCGAGATTGACGTCGGTGATTTTTTCGAATTCCAAAGCGATGTTGGTCGCCTTATAACTTATCGTTTTATTGGCATCGTCGGGGTCCGTCGAGACGACGCGTTTGGCATCGTTAAACGTTAACATGTATTCCAATCGATCTTGTAACCCCGCTTGATAAAAGGGTTCGCTCGTCTCCAAGATTTCGAAATCCAAGGGAATGCAAAAACGATTCCAGAGCGCCGCGGCAATTTCGTAGTCTTCGTTAGTATCGCGAGGTATTTTATAGCTGGTGGGTTTTGATCTTACCATATTTAGATCGTCGGTCTGTATTCCCTGATAGGCCATGTTACCTCGTTCTATTTTCCAAAGATCGTTATAGACGAAGAATTTATCGGCATCGTCGATGGTCTGAACGGTGTTCCCCGAGATCTTCACCTCGATATTTTTGACGATGTTACGTCCCAGATTATTATAAACACCAGTTTTGGTGAGATCGCCACCCTCCACGGCGACTTCCATGTCGAAGCATAGTCTCGTGGTTCTGGGGACGATGACGTCGTTCTCGCTCAAATTGGGAAAACGAACCGTCAACGTTTGGTTTTCTTCGATGCTCGAGGGATTGTGGGAAATGGTCACCGTTTGGCGTATACCCTTCACGCCGAAGGGTTTGCGCAATTTTCTATTGGGATCGAGAAGGTGTCCGTAATTCATCATCTGTTTTTTAATTACGCAATAAAAAATTTAAAGCCTTTTAAAAATGGCAGAGCCTTACGAATTAGATGATCTGAAGCGTAACGACGATGATACGGTGAATGACGATGTTCAAGAGACATCGTTCAGCAATGATCAAGATACTGTGGATACGCTTTTCATCGAAGGTGCTGTAAAAGACCAGTGGGATAATACTGGTATGCCAGATCCTCCCCTCGAGCCTCAAGGAGACCAACGAGAACGTTTAAGAACCGATGAACTCGTGGACAAATGGAAAAAAGCATGGGAAAAAAAGGGTGTTAGTGTTAATAATAAAAAGTTAGAATTTAAATACGATAATAAAGATAATTTATATGCACGTAGTAAGAAGAATGAGTGGGTTTTATTAAGCTATGAACATAATCCTGAGAAATTTCGATCGGCAAATACGAAGTACGGAGGTGCACAATTTGTGCACAAAATTGAGACCTGGGTTTAGAATATGACCTTCTCGAAAGGAAGGTAGAACGTGATGCTAATAGCATTCTAGAACAGATGGAAATGGCCACTTTTAATAGCGACGAAACGCGAGTAAAACAGTTAGACAACGGCATGACAACACTATCGGATAGTATACACGACCCCGTCGATGCATCGACGCAAGCGGAGGTACTACCCATGAGAGAACTGTTGAGGTTAGATCAAAATTTTGAGACCATTCGCGGTGAATTGCGCATTCAGGAGTCCAGGAGACTCGAGGAGGAACGCATGTTGTCGCAGTGGAAGGAAGACCTCAAAAATAATCCCGGCGACAGGGTACGCATCGAGAAGGAGATCGTCAAGATGCAAGACGTATTAGACACCAGGACCAAGAACATCGACCGTCTCAAGGGGATTGTAAAATCGCAAGTCTACACCGTAAAAGAGTCGATCAAGAGGTTACTCGACGACAATGTCCCTTTGCGAGAACGGATCGCCGATCTGTTCAGAGAACAGGGTATCACCATCTTCAGCATCCTGACGGCGATCGGTATGACGGTGGGTTTCTTGGTCGAATTACTCCTTCCGGGGACGACGGTCGCGCCTCCTTCTCCACCGCCTCCTCCTCCGAACAAGGAGGGCGGAGTGGGGGAATGGGTCAAGAAACAGCTGGACGCGGTCGGGAAACTGCTCGCGAGACTGGCCGTCAAATTCGGCGAGGCGTTGCCGGGTATCTTGGGCGCCATCGTGTCCTGGATCCTGTCGACGCTTGGCAAGACGGCCGTGTGGTTGGGAGAACATCTGTGGGTGCTGGGTATGGTCGTCGTCGGTTGGCTGTTAACGAAACTCGACGAAGAGAAGAAAAGAAAGTAATGCTAGAGCCAAGACGGCGGTCTTCTGATCCTCGTGATCGTCTGACGGCGGCGTGATCACTATGGGTGGCGACGGCGGTGTGATCTCTATGGGAGGCGACGGTGGTGTATCCCGCGCGAACGTTTTCGCGTTGAGGTCGACGTTCGTTCCCGGTGTCGTGGTGTCGGGCGCGATCAAGATCTCGTTATTGTAGTTGGCGATGTTCTTGCCGATGTTCAGCTCCATGTTGCTGGGCAGCATGTAGAGTCCCGGATGGACGACGTAGTCGAGCTTGGAATTGGCGTACTTCAGGCAGTCTTCGTAGCGCGAGATGTCGGCGGGTAGATCGAGCGGTCAGTTGATAGCGTCCTCGACGTTGACCAGGAACTGCTTCTGGGCGTCCAGCGACGTGGAGCCGGCGTCCACGATCGAGGCCCTCGTCTGGTCTTGGGCTCCCAAGACCGCCCAGGCGAAGACGCGAATGGACGCGTCCAGTCTGGCCAGACCCGGAAGCGTGAACCCCTCCGACCGGTTCGCGATGAACGTGGACCACTTCGTGTTATATATCCCGAAGATGACCCCCTTGATCTTCCAGTCCGCGTCGACCGGCACCCCGAATTCGCGACAGATCCGTTGGTACGCCGACGCGTCGACGTTGTTCGTGTAGTGCTCGAAGTCGGCGTCGCTGGGCAAGGGGGCGGCGATCTCCTGCAGGATCCTTCTGATCTGGTAGTAGACGTGAAACCGAAAGAACGACTTGGACAGGTTGTCGTTTCCCATGTCCAACGTCACGCCGCATCCCGTCGTGGCGCACCACACCGCGAAATTTAACTGATTCTGCCAAAATCCCTCGATGGGATGCTGGTACCACTGCGCTAACATGGCGTAGTACTTCGAAGTTCCATCTTCGAAGACGTCGGGGTTGTTGTACTTGACGAAAACAACATGTTATATCTCGTGACGGACATCAGAAAACCCGTGAAACTCTCTCGCTACATCGACAACGCGAACGGCGAGTGGTGCGCGGGCGTGAAGTTCATTCGTTTTTACAACGGGCTGTACAACGTGCGGAAAGACGTGGAGATACGCTACATCAGACGCGGCGAGAAAGCCAAAGTCCAAGGCGTGCACGCCGGGTCGTACACGTTCACCGACCTACGACGAATTCTCTCGAGATACTTCGACAAGGTGTTCCTGGACAAGACCACCATGAGATTAAGAATCGACGGTAAGGACGACACGGCGGTGGCGCTTCCGCCGGAACTCGGCAAGATTCTTGGCATCGGCGCGAACGTGACTCTTGTCGGGACCATCTCCCCGAGCAATAGCATCAACCTGCAACCGGTGGAACTCCTCAACGTTCATCTCGACGAACTTGCCGAGGGCATCAGAGACGGGAGGGCGAACGACAACGTCATGTCCCTGCCGTGCCCCAACGTGACATTTTCCGAGTTGTACGAAAAAGACGTCGAACACCCTTTTTTCTTAAAGTTGAGACGCGATCGCATCTCGGAATTAACGATACGCCTAAAAGACGAGGAAGGCAACCCTGTCGACAATCACGGACATCCTGTTCACGTTCTCTTGGAGTTTAAGAAAATCTAAATGATAATAAAAATGTCTAGATCGGGATTCTATTACGAAGACCTGGAAAGGGAAGAACTGGCGGTGGAACTCTTGGAAGACGTCAGAGAGGAGGTCACCGCGTTGACCAAAAACCGTTGCATCATGAACACGTTCCAATTCGACGTGAACAAAAACGGAAGAATCAGACCTCCGCTGGGCACGGCGATGTTGTTCGACGGTCACGTCATCCGTCTCGGGCTCTTGGGGGAACTGGACGTGACGCTCGTCGTGAACGACGTGGAATACAAGACCTTTCAGACCAAGACCGGCGAGGTCCTCACGTTGAATCCACCGTTGCGGGTGACGTCAGGCGACGTCCTCAACTTTGGCGTGAACAAGGGGTCGAAATCGGGGACCGTCAACGGCGTCGTCGTTCTCGACATATAAAAAATCTCCCTTTAAAAAAAAGGATGAGTAAAGAAGAAAATGCATTGTACCCGACGTTAGAGCCCGATCCGCAACACTATCGTCTCAAGCGCATCGGCGAGATCGAACAGACGTTTCGGCGAGAGATCGATGCCGCGGAAGAGCGTCCACAAAAAGTATAAGCGAATCGTGAACACCGCCGATGGCGTCGACGCGGCTCTCATCTCGGGAGGCATCGTCGTCGGAGGACTCGGATTTCTCGTTCCCATCGCGGGCTTGCCTCTCCAGATCGTGGCCGTGACCGTAGGTGCGGTGGGGTTGGCCATGAAAGGGGTCAGACGATTACTGTTGAAAAAATCGGAAAAGCACCTGCAGATCGTCAAACTCGCGGAGAGTAAACTGAACTCGATCTCGGATTGGGTGAGTCGCGCGCTCGAGGACGGAAAGATCACGGACGAAGAATTTGCCACCGTGTCCCACGAGCTGACCAAGTATCGCGAGATGATGGATAAACTGTATTCTAAATACAAGGACGAGACTCTAAAAAAAGAGTCCAACCAAGAGACGGAGGACTTGCGCAAGCAGCTCCTAGACCTCGTAAACAAATCCACTTCGCGTTAACCGTAGATTTTTAAGACACTCTGTTTTAAAAAATCCGGGGTTAATGTTTCTTGGGACTGTTTTAAAAATCTTTCTGTTTCTTGGGACGTCCGCGTCTTCTTCTCTCGGACCGTGGATGCGCCTTGTGCCACTCGTCTGCGCGTTCTTTTCCGCCGCACGTATAACACGTTTCGTATTTAGTGCTATCGGCCATCCATTTTCGACAAGAGGTACAATACTTCAACGTGTCGATACCTCTCTCTTTCAAGTAGTTGTGATGAATGCTACAAAACAACGAATTCGTGACGACCGATGCTTAAACGGGTAGTCTCTGCGCATGCGCGGCATTTGACACGCGAGTTTGTCGTCGTCGGGCCAATACACCAAGACTTGGTCACCCAACTGCACGCACGATATGTCGTCCCCCAACATCTGTTTTACTCCACGTTCGGTAAACGCCTTGTCCAGTAAAATAAACATTTTTTTATTTATATATATATATATTTTAAGCCATTTAACAAATTTTTTTAAGTTAAGAAATGAAACGTTTTACCGAGATGGTCTTGTTCGCGTTGTTGTCGTTGGTCGTGGTAGGGTGTGTGCTCGTCTTAACCGCGAGATTAACTATGTTACGTCTGGAAAACTATCGCAGAACGGAGAAAGGGATCAGACTCTTTTTAAAAAAAATGACTTAAAGAACATTTTCTCGTTATAAAAAAGAAAACATGGCATTCATGAAAGTTGAGAACTTTGACGTGAACAATTTAAGGACGGGCACCCATTACGTCGATAAGAAAGGGAAGCGCTATCAACGAGTTTACGTCGCGTATAAGTACCCGAACGGCGTGAAACCGTTAGTGATACGCACTCCCAAAACGGAATCGTCCGGCTTGTGGCAACACGATGACGGTTCCGATTATTCTATGAAATTTAAATGCGAAAAAGAATTCGCCGACGTGTTGGAAAAGACATAGACATAGAAAAACTCGCACGGACACTGAAAGACGGTGGTAGAAAATCCCCCGTCGATGTCAACGATATAACCCTCGTCAAAACGGATCAGAACGGTGACAAGGTGGTCTACTCGAAAGTTAAACAGGGACGGTCTATTTTTTATAGAAAGAGAACGGACGACGACCCGAATGGTAAACATCCACTCGTCGAAACCGATCCTCTCCATTACGAGAAAAAACGATGTCTGGCCATTGGTTCTTTACGCATAGACAACGTTTACATCGCCAACAAAGAATCGACCGTATCCTTGCAAACCCTCTTACACCAGGCAATCGTCGTCAAAACACTCGACGTTGCTCCTCTACCGGATTTGGCCGAGTGTGTAGAAGAATTGGACTTGGATTCCGACACGGAATAAACATGACAGAGAGACAAAACGTATTTTGTAAACGTAACGTTTACAAAATATAGATAAAATGTATCTCTATTAAAAAGATGGATGTAGACGACATATTAGCAAGGCTCAAGGATGTACCTCTCATAAACATCATGTCGGTCATCGTCGGGTTAGGACAAGCGCGTTATCTTTTTGGAAAAGACGTCACGTCTGCCGAATTGGAAAAGATGGACTTCGAGGAGGTCGTAATACTGGCTCATCGGCTATTGCGCTCGAGTCGGCACGGGTCTGAGCAAATGGATCATCCATTTCATCAGCGATCGGATTCTGCAAGACTGTAAATATATTGCCGTTCAACGTGACTCCAGACGATCTGGAGTCCGACCAAGAAGACGACACCGACATATAAAAAAAATGTATCTCTATTTAAAAAAACGATGAATGTAGACGACGTATTAGCGAACGATGTGACCCCCACCGGCACGGATGTCACCGTCAAAGAAAGACTGTCAGCCATCGTCGGTTCAGGGCGCGCGCGCAAGTTTCTGGGGAAAGATGTGACGTCTTCCGAATTGGACAAGATGAAGGACAAGGAGGTCGAAACCCTGAGTCGCCTGTTACACGCTCGACTCAACATGCGCATGGCCAAGTCGATCGCCAATTCCCTCATCAGTCTGTATTCTCTAGGACTTAAACAGTTTTTCGACATCGAAGACGAACCCAAACTGATCGAGGACTTGAACGAAGACCCCTTCTTGGACGCGGCCATCGGCGAAGTGTGTTGTAGTCTCTATTACAAATACGGTGCCTATTTAGCACCTCTCAGCATAGCCGCCACGACGAGTCGCCACATTGTCAGATTTAAAAAATCTGACGTTATAGAAAAACACGATGAATCCGGAGGAACTCATAGGGGAGAAGAAAAAGAACCCGAAACGTCAGGAAGCGGGGAAGAAGGGTGCCCAACGTCGATGGAGCAACAAGAATGCCAATAGTCACAATGCCATTAGCGACGATAGCAATGCTATTAGCCAGGATAGCAATGCTATGAGCAACGATGGCTGGAAATGGCTAGCGGGCGGTGGACTCGCGGTCGTCGGATTGCTGCTGATCTACACGAAAAAACCAGAACCCATTCCAGAACCACCCCAAGTCATTCCCCCTCCAAAACCCAATCCCCGTGAAATGTTATAAATAATTTTCTCTCGTAGTTAAAAAAGGATGTGCGAAGAAAACAATTCAGTCAGAACCGCCGTCAATATGACGCTTTTAATAGCAACGGGGGTCATGACGCTGGGTATGCTAATACAAACGATAACTGGATTGGTTAACGATAATAGGATTATATACGTTCATGACGACGACGACGACAACGACGACGACGATGATACCCCTTGCAAATGCAATAAATAATTTTCTCTCGTATTTAAAAAAGGATGAGTGAAAAAAATTTGGTCAACACCGCGTATCACGCCGCCGTCAGTACGGGAATTGCCATCGGATACGCGCAACTTTCCAAGAAAATCTTAAAGATGCCGACGCCCAAGATGGATCTAGACCCGAAGGACTTCGGGATGATCCTCCTGGAATTTGCTCTCGCCGAGTACACCAAGGACATGCTGGTCAAGAAGGGCATCATCCCCGCCGATATCATGAAATAAAATAAACTCTCTATTAAAATGGCAACGATCGCGATGATGGTGGGAGGTGCATTGGTCAACGCCCTGGCGTTTTCCGGATCGCAATTTTTATTTTCGAACCACGAGGAGCAGAAGAGACACGACGAGGCGATGGAAAAACTGACCAAGGCCAGAGACCAATGGAATCACGAACGCACGAAGCGATTAGATTTTTTAAACGAGAGACTGAAAAAAGAAGGACACGCGCTGTACACCTACAAAGAAGTGGACGCCGCCATGTCACTCTACTCGCGGATGACGGACGAAGAGGCGATGGCTCCCGAACCAACGTTGAGCGATTTCTATCAACCCTCGGAAGAGCAAAAAGACAAGGAAATCCTCTTCGTGGTGATCGGGACGGGACTCGTGTTCTACGGCGTTAAAAAATATGTCGCCTAAAGTAAAAAATGGAAGAGATCTATCACAAACACTATTGGAAGGGAAAGGCGGCCATCAGGAAATTGGCCAAGGCGGCCGGCGTCAGCGAGAAGGAGGCGTTGGAGTTCCTGAAAAAACAAGACGTGTGGCAAATCTACCTGCCCGCCCCCAAGAAGATCGTGCGACCCCGATTCTAACACGCGAAAGAAAACGACACTCACCAAGCTGATCTGTTGTTTCTGCCGCACGATAAGGTGGGAGGGAAAACGTACAAATACGCGCTGACGGTGGTCGACGTGGGCACTCGGTACAAAGAAGCGGAACCGCTGACGACCAAAGACAGTCGAGAGGTGGCCGGCGCTTTCGAAAAGATCTACGAACGGCGTCTGACGTTTCCGAAGTTACTGCAGGTCGATCCCGGTCGCGAATTCATGGGCGCCGTCTCCAAACTCATGGCCCGACACGACGCGAGAATAAGAAGGGGACGGGTCGACCTTCATCGCGATCAGGCCATCGTCGAGCGATTCAATAGAACGTTGGGAGAACGGCTGTTTAGCTATCAATACGATCAAGAGATGAAAACCAAGGACAGAAACAGAGAATGGGTGAAGTGGTTGCCGGACGTCGTCGAGACGATCAACGAAGACACCGAACCGCCCGAAAAGGTGGAACCCGTCGATAAAGTGCAACCGCCCATCAGTGCCCATGCGAAAGTAAGATATCTGTATCAACCGGGCGAATTGGAAGGCGGACGCAGGAGGGCCACCGACCCCATCTGGAGCGTCGATAAACACGACATAGACAGGCATTTCAGAATGCAGGGCATCGACCTGTATCAGCTCAAGGAACCGGCGCCGCAGAGAACGTTCGTCCGAGAGGAATTGTTGGTCGTCGTCGATTAAAAAAATAAATTTATTAATATTAATAAATTTTTTAATACCCGTAGGGAAGCGTGTCGTACCCGTCCGTCATCACCCGTTTATCGTAACACAACATAAACTCTTTCTGGTATCGATTCACGATGCGTTTGGTTTTGGAATCTCTCGTGATGGCGTTTTCTCGAACGGTCGTAATCCTCTTACGCGTTTCTTTGACGACGTCGGTCATCGTGTCTCGGTTGATGTAAAGAGAATTTTCGTAATTCAGACTAAACCCCTGGACCTTGCACACCTTTTTACCCGCGTTCCTTTCGTACGAATAAGATTTGGGGCCGGTGGCGCACCACGACGTTATGAAATCGCCGCTTAACTCGTCCGTCAAATCGCCCAAGTTATCGCCCGTGTCGATCGAGACCCCGTCGTCGCGATCGACGTACCACACGCTATCGGTGTCGAATCCCAACACCCTATCGTCGAGGGTGTCCAACACGTCGTATAACATGGTTCTGGCGTGCGCCGTCGTATAGGTGTATCGTCCCTCAATAGGACTACTTGATAGCCGTCGAACCTGGTTCCAAACTTTGAACTCTCTCTCTCAGAAATTTTTTCAAAACAATAGGTCTGCCCCGTGTAGACACATTTAGGCTCTAAAAACGTTTTTTTAAAATCGGGCGGAATCAGGGGATCCAATAACGATTCGATATATTGAGTCGTAATGGACCTCTCGGGTGGGATCGGTAAATCCAATAACCGCTCGGTAAATTGATATGTATGAGACATGTTTTTTAAATTGAGACGAAATTACTTATGGCATTTTCAAATTTGCTACACTATACCATTGGACACCTGTGAGGCGAAACGACTCGTGCGGCATTTACCTGGTGATCACAGGACCGTGACTACGTCATCTATATCATCGGGCTTCCTGGAAATCTAGGTACGTTTCGTTTCTCGGAACCAATAAAATTGAATGAACAGTCATCTATCGGTGTCATGTGTAATGGCGAGATCCCCCCGTGAACACGTTATATATCATCGTCTATATATAACGCCATTTACCCGTGTGTGTGTGTGTGTGTGTGTGATCACGTGACCGCGAATTCCGGGAAATGTAAACGTCGTCGGTTTCTTGGAAAAAAATGAGCTCAAGTGTGGAACATATACTACTCAGTTGCCTAATGTCTCGTTATTTTTGCATAGATTTCTATTTAAGAATTTAGTGATTTACCCCAAAACACCAAACTTTATAAATAATGGTTGTTAAATGGGTAAATACTTGTCATTTAAGATATCTACCATACAGCCAGTACTTTCATTGCAAACAAAGGCCTAAACGGAATGATTAATTGAGGTTTTCCAGTTTCCAGTGTTTTTTTGTGTTAATTTTCATAGTTTTTACCTCAAAACACCAACTTAAATAGAATAAATCATTGTTTCTTTTGTCCATACATATCATTTAAGCTCTCTGTCATGCAATTATTATTCTAATTCAAAAAAGACCTTAAATGAAGGATTAATTGTGTATTTCCAATTTTCAGCGATTTCTGGTAATTTTCAATGGTTTTTACCCCAAAACCCCTAAGTGGCCAGAGTGCTAACAAAGCTTAATTTGTAGCATTTTTGATGGACTTTCCAAAAAATATATCGTTCAAAAACATCTTGGTAAATACATGGGTTATAAGTGGTTTAAAGTATCATATTTTTTCACAGATTTCTGTATAAAAAATAGATTTTTTACCCCAAAACACTAAAATTGATAAATAATGGTTGTTAAATGGGTCAATAGGTGTCATTTAATATATCTACCATACAACCAGTACTTTTATTGCAAACAGAGACCATAAATGAGGGATTAATTGAGGTTTTCCAATTTTCAGCAATTTTTGTTAATTTTTTATGGTTTTTACCCCAAAACAATCCTAAATGCCCAAACGGCCAGAGTACTAACATGGCTCATTTTGTAGCATTTTTTATAAGCTTTCAGAAAATTACAACCTTCAAAATTCCAGATGGAGGGAACAGGGTTTATTGATGGCTCAAAGACTAAGTAACCTATTACCCTGTTTTGTGCAATATTTGACCTGGACAATATCATTAGTCATATGTCATTGTCATCTCCAAGAAAAATGTCTGCTGAAACATATTTTCTTCTGGCAAATCTTGTTTCCGCTGTTTGTTGCGCCATTTAATCAAAACAATGCATCACGGGAACCTGTATCACGTTTAATATATACATTCCTTATCCGGCTGTTTTCCAGATAGATAGATAGATAGATAGACATCTTTATTCTTTTTTTAAACTTGTATCTATTGTTTAGATCCAACACCCCAACACTGTCGGAAGCAAATTGAAAGTGGGGGGGGGCTAAACCAACTTAAAACACAGAAACATCTAGGCGGTAAGCCTTAATTTTCAACACTCATTTCTATCTTTGCCAAAAAAGTGGGTAAGCCCCCCCCCCCCCCCCCCCTTCCGGCGCCTATGACCCTATGGTATATAGCGTTGTTGGGTTTAGTGCTTTATATATAAGAGTGTGTGTGTGTGTGTGTGTGTCATACAGAAGACAATAAAACACTAACAGAATTATATTATAAGTCTACTTACTCTGTCTGTCTGCTGCTGTTATAAAATTTCCCAACAGGAAGTATTAATCAACTTCCTTATAAATCGACAACTATTACATTTTCTAATGGTCTAATAAATTTAAAGTCGTGAGCAACGGCATTAGTTGTGATTATTTATATACCGTTGTTCCTGTGTTGATACAAAATTAAAACACAGTAAAAAGGTAAAAGTGAAAGTACGTACAACGGTTTGAATAAGGTGTGGCCTGGAGAATTATTGAATCGAAAAATTAATTATCACTGAACAAGTAACGAGGTATAACTGGCAACAAAAGACCATGCATTGTATTATTTTGATACTGTCATAATATCCAACGTACCCTAATGCACAAATACCACTTTACCACCATTATACATTCTTCCATTTGTTCCTCAAAGAATGTCCCTGTGGTAGCCTTGAGTGCATCATCGTTATCCAAATATAGTTCATCGTAAATAGGATTTCACATTTCACAGATAAATACAGAGTTCTAAAAATCTGAAAATAACTCCATTTTGATCAATCGATTGCCTTAATGCGTTACCATGGCAACTTACACTTTCATAACATCTGCCATTGAATGCGTTGTATCAACAACATAGGCGTCGGAACCGGGGGGGGGGGGGCTTAGCTTTTTTTGCAAAGATAGACATATGTGTTGAAAATTGGGGCTTAGCCCCCCAGACGTTTCTGGCGTGTGTGGCCCCCCCCCCACTTTCAATTTGCTTCCGACGCCTTTGAACAAAAATCTCTTACACAGAGTTTTCGGTCCTTGCACCCCGAGAACTGTGTAAGAGATTGCCAAAAAGAATATATTTTCCAGCAAAATCCGACAATATCAAAATTAAATTGGTCAATCGCAGGCTTCTATTTTGTTACCATAGCAACTAACACCTCTGTTACATCTACAAATGAATTATTATTACTGAGATATATCTACCTCTTAAAGCTATCTTTCATAAAAATCTATCACCAAAATATCTTCATAGTCTAGATCTAATCTAAAATCTAACAATATAAAAATCATTATGTCACGGTTAACTAGTCCGAAGGTTCACCAGTCCGAAAGTTCACCAGTCCGATAGTGCAAGCCTCTGTAACGATTTTTGATGTTCAATTAAAATATTCATCAGTTTGAAGGTTAGCCAGTCCGAAGGTTCACCACTCCGAAAGTTCGCCAGTCCAATTTCTCGAAATAATTTTCCCTTTGATAAAAATAATCCCTGAAAATTCATTTTCATTTTCATATTTCACACTGTGTTCTAGGGGCGACCCTGTGTTCTACACTATCTTTTGGTTCAAATTATCCTAGATAGTATTTGAATGTATTCTAATGAGAAACAGTCTCTGTCACTACGGAAACGGTTCACCTATTCCTAAATCAGCTTCAGTCCTCCGCCTCTGTTTTTTCTGTTGGACTGGTGTACTTTCGGACTAGAAATCCTTCGCACTGCATGGTGAACCTTCGGACTAGTGGACCTTCGGACTGGTGAACCTTCGGACTAGTGGACCTTCGGACTGGTAGGTAGTCCCCGTTAAGTTATCTCCCCAGTGCACCCATGAACCTTAAAATATTAATTATTTTAATCATTTTTGCTTACTGACAAAACTGCAACGTAAATCATATCGAAAGTGAAAAGCCATATTCATAACAAGAGGCTCAAAGGGCCTAAACGGTCACCTGAGTTTATACCTTATAGTAAGTTTACAGATTTGTAAAAAAATTGGCCATTTTTGAACTTCTAAGTGACAATAACCTTTGACACTGTGACCTTGAAAATTTGCACAAATAATCCTTGCAGTTGTCCCTACAACTTTCTGATATATATAAGCATACAAAAAGTTTTCCAGCAATGGGCACTTTATTGTTTTTGTTTTTGTTTTTTTTGGAATTTTGCCACACCCCAAAAGTTGCGCCACCCCTACAAGCTGAACCCTACAACCTTGACACTTTGTCAAAATTATTTTCATATAATTCCTAACAACTTTCTCATGCATCTGTAGTTATAAAAAGTCAAGCAGTTTTGAGTTAATTAGCAATCTCCTTGAAATTGTAACCTTAGCCCATTAAAGCGCCCCTGAGTGGCACGTTTATGGATGGATTTCATTTTCCTTTGCAAAACTTTGTAGATATTGAACAAACAACTATGTATACCGAATTAGAAAGAAGTCTGATCATTGGTTCTTTAGAAAAAAGATTTTTAAAGATGTACCAAATTTTACCCCTTTTGGGACCACTCTGGGGACTATCCTCTTTTCATTCACAAACTTTGTGCGGCTTTACGTGGGGGTACTTCCTGACAAATTTGGTTGAAATCTGACCAGTGGTTCTTGAAAGAAGTTGAAAACCTGAAAAGTTAACGACGGACGACGCACAACGGTAGATAAATGTTTCCTGAAAGAATTTTGCTGAAATTTATTTTTTCGAATTTTTTATGAATTTTTTAAGACTGCAAAAATGAAGGGGGGAGGGGAATTTTCCACTTCTTCTCCAAAACCGCTGAAGGGATTTTGATGAAACTTTGTAGGAAATAAGTACTTGGTTAACTATTAAGTTTGTTAATTTTGGCCAGATCGGCCAAGGGTGGGGCAAAAGAGGCCTCGGGGTACCCCTCTTTAAAAATCTTCTCCAGGACCCGGTTGTACAACACATTGTTATATTTAACGTACAGTTAGCCCATTGGTTTAACATTGGTTAACTTCATGTTAAATTTAACAACCTGTTGTGCAACTGGGTCCAGAACTGCTACATGGATTGAAAAACTAATTGCATCTGAGTGATTTTTACTGAAGCATGATTCAATTTCCTGTTTTTGGAATAAATTGGAAAACTAATTTTTACAAGTTTTTGACATCTTTCCCAGTTTTGTCATTTTCATTGATTTTTAAGCCTCCTTCACTCCTAAATAGTGTTAAAATAATTTGTAAATTTGAGATTACCTTGTCTTGCTTTATCAAAGTTTGTGTTTTGAGGTAAAAACCATGAAAATTAACAAACAATCGCTGAAAACTGGAAAACCTCAATTTATCCTTCACTTTAGGCCTTTGTTTGCAATGAAAGTACTGGTTGTATGGTAGATATCTTAAATGACAAGTATTTACCCATTTGACAACCATTATTTATAAAATTTGGTGTTTTGGGGTAAAACACCAAATTCTTAAATAGAAATTTATGTAAAAATGACTAGACTTTAGGCAACTAAAACCCTCAGTTTTTATCAAATGGGATTTTAGAGGGTATGCTTATCTGAAAGCTTACCAAAAAGACTACAAAATGAGCCATGTTAGCACCCTAACCTTCAGGGATTTAAGAATTGTGAGACAAAACAATAAAAACGATTACAAAATCACTGAAAACTGGAAAATCTCAAGTAGGCTTTCATTAATTGTCACTTTTAGCAACGAGTTTGATGATTGTATGACATATATCTAAAATGAGAAGTCTTGGCACATTATACAATCATTATCTTACAAATGTGATCTTCTGAGGACTAAAAACCAAGTTTTTAAACAGAAATATGTGAAAAAAAATAATAGACTGTTGGCCACTAAAAACCCTATTCTTTACCGAGAGGTATTTTGGAGGGTATATTTGTCAGAAAGCTTGATGAAAATGCTACAAAATAAGCCATATTAGTTCTCTAGTCCTTGAGATGTTCAAGAATTTTGGGGTAAACCCATAAAATAGTAACAAAATCGATGGAGATTGGAAAATCTCAAATAATCCTTCATTTATTATGGCTTTTTGCAATTGAGTTCAATTTTTGTATGACAAATACCTGGAATAATACGTATTGGCCTATTACACAATCATTGTATATCAAATGTGGTATTTTAAGGTAAAAACCAATTTTTCAACAGAAATCTGTAAAAAGTTTATTTCACTTTAGGCCACTGAATACATGTACAATTTTTATCAAGGGTAAGTTTTGACAATTGGAAAACCAGGATTAACTTTTTCCTTTATGGTCCCGTTTTGCACTACAAACAAAATGGTGGAATAGCAGATATTTTAATTGATAAGCATTGGTATATTAAACAATCAGTGTGTCAAATGTGGTGTTTGGGGGTCTAAACCAAAATTTCAAAGCAGTAATCTGTGAAGAAATATTAGATTTATACTACCAGTTTCAACAAAGGGTATTTTAAGGGTATTCCTTTGCCTAAAACATTTAAAAGATACAAATTGTGTTATGTTAGAACTCTGGCTGTTTGAGGGTTTAGGAGTTTTAAGGTGAAAGCAGAAAATTTTTATAAGAACTGTTCACTAAACAAAATGAGTAAACCTTCGACTATAGTTTACTTTTGTGATAAAACTTACTAAATGCTAATTTTTCATTGTTTTTACCACAAAACACCAACTGTAATAAAGAATCTTTCTTTATTATGCCCAAAATTAACATTATGAAGTCATCTGCCATACAATTTTTACTTTAATTGCAAAAGAGCTCAAATAAAGGATTAATTGTATATTTCCAATTTCCAGCGATTTTTGTTTATTTAGATGGATTTTACCCCAAAACTTAGAAGTAGCCAGAGTGCTAACAAAGCTCAACTTGTAGCATTTTGACAGGCTTTCTGAAAATGATGTCGTCCAAAAAATATGTTTGTAAAAGCTGGGTTATAAATGTAAAGTCTAATGCATTTATCACAAATTTCTGTTTTAAAAATTGTTTTTTTACCCCAAAACACCAAATTTGATTTGATACACAATGATTGTTTCATAGGTCAATACTTATCATCTAAGATATTAACCATACAATCATTACTTTCATTGCAAACGAATGTCTAAACTGAAGGATAAATAAAGGTTTTCCAGTTTTCAGCGATTTTTTTGTTAATTTTCATGGTTTTTACCTCAAAACACCAATTTTGATAAAACAAATCATTGTTTATTGTGTTCGTACATATCATTTAAGCTATCTGTCATACAATTATTACTCAATTATTTACGCAAAAAAAAAGACCTTAAATGAAGGATTGATTGTTTATTTCCAATTTTCAGTGATTTCCGTTTTTACCCCAAACCCCCAAGTGGCCAGAGTGCTAACAAAGCTCAATTTGAAAAATTTTTGATGGGCTTTCTGAAAAACATGCCCTCCAAAAAATATCTTGGTAAAACATGGGTTATAAGTGGTTTAAAGTATAATACTTTTTCACAGATTTCTGTATAAAAAATAGATTTTTTACCCCAAAACACCAAATTTGATAAATAATGTTATTAAATGGGTCAATACTTGTCATTTAAGATATCTACCATACAAACAGTACTTTCACTACAAACAGAGACCATAAATGAAGGATTAATTGAGGATTTCCAGTTTTCAGCAATTTTTTTTAATTTTCCTGGTTTTTACCACAATACCCCTTAACGCCCCAACGGCCAGAGTGCTAACATGGCTCATTTTGTAGCATTTTTGATAAGCTTTCAGAAAAACATAACCTCCAAAGTTCTCCCTGGGGAGGGAACAAACACATTAGCCAGGGGACTATCAGTGGCCCGGTACCATAAAACTTGAGAATTTACTCCAAGTCTGAGAATATTCTTAAATTACACTTGAGTAAATTTTTAGACTTAAGTAATTCTCAAGTTTTATGGTGCCAGGCCCAGAGATCATGACGCGATCTCTATGGGGCACAGTAATACTTTTTAATACCAGTTAGTGATATCATTCATTCGAATGGGTGTTATCACTTATGCAAATACATGTAGGTGATATCACTTTTATAAATTCTTAAGTGATATCACTTATAAGATTGAGTGATATCACCTATTCGAATGAAAGATATCACCTATTCAAATGTATGAGTGATATTACCTACTCGAAAAAGTTATATCAGTTATTCGACTAAGTGATATCACTTGTTCGTTTTGTAAAATGATATCACCTATTCGAATAGGTGATATCATTTATGAATCAATGCCAATGAATGCTTCCTACACAAAAATGAAATATATTCCTGGGTCTAACAAAAATATAACTTGTGTCATCTTGGGCATTATAAATTATTTATTTATTTATTTATTATTTCCCCCCTTACATTTGGTCCAAAGAATTATATAGGGTGTTTTAAGTTCAACCACTTTTAAAACCATTTTGTGCGGAAATCGGACCCTAGTTCAAAATGGCAGGAGTTGACGATGGTTTTGGTGGCTCTGTCTACTTTGAATGCTGAACTCCGGTACAATCCTACACGAGACACGGGAGATGAATCCGATTCTGCAGCGCTGCGCCTTTATCAAGATACCGTAATACTATCTTTTGCGCTTTGTTCTTCCATATAGGTTTTTACTGTTTCCAAATTCGAATGTTCGTTTTGTAAAGTGATATCACTTATTCGAATAGTGATATCACCAATAAAACAAATAAAGTGATATCTCCTATTTGAAAGGTTTTTACTGCTTCCGAATTCGAATGTTCGTTTTGTAAAGTGATATCACTTATACGAATATGTGAAATCGCTCTTTCAAATATGATATATAACTTATTCGAATAGGTGATATCACTTATTCGGTATTCCAATGGGTGATATCACCCATTCGAATAGGTGATATCACTTACTGAATAAGTGATATCACCTATTCGAAAGAGTGATATCACTAACTGGTAAAAAGTAAAACGGCGCCCCATAGATCTCAGCATCAAGTCGGATTTTAATTAAGTGACGGCCGCCAGATCTGGCGCTCGCCACTTATTTATCTGGCGGCCGCCACTTAATTGAAGTTTGACTTGAGGATGAGATCGCTTTATGATCTCGGGCCCTGGAATAACCTTTAAAGTTAATTTTAGTCTAAACTTGAAACTTTAATAAAGAAATAATCGTAACCATACCAAACATTACACATGCTTAGATCGGATAGGCGTGTGATAATGCTTGAAATTATCACACGCTATCAGCGATATATAAAAGCTTATTAGCTTTATATATCGTTGACGCGATAATACATTACATCAGCGTCGGAAGCAAATTGAAAGTGGGGGGGGCTAAACCAACTTAAAACACATACACACGCCCAATTTTTAACACCTATGTCTATCTTTGCAAAAAAAAAGTCCCCCCCCCCCCCCCCCCCCCCCCCCCCCCGGTTCCGACGCCTATGCATTAAGAATAATACGTCGCAAAATCTGTAACGCATGCCATATCAACCCGAGACTCCACTATCAGCCCGAGGGCTAGCCTGGGAACCTGGCTCACTGGTCTATCGACGAAGTAAGATTGGGCCAGGAACCCAGGCTACTCGAGGGCCTGAGGGTTCATATGGCATGCGATACAGATTTTGTCATGTTTTGTTGTTTCTCATATATATTTAAATTTCTACTGGTAAATCGACAAATATTAAATATCAACGATAAAACTTGCGTCCCTCTATGGAAATTCCTTTATATATCGCTGAGATTACGGAGTATGCCTACACAAACTCAAGACACTTTGCTGACATAGTTTGTATTTTAGTGTAAATATGTTTAAAAGATACATCTGAAACTCAATAGCGATAGACCTACATGAACTTTTGATGAGAGTGTTCACGGCAGAACATTGTGTTGAAGGGCCTACAGTGCTCCGTGTAGTCGTTTATAAAAATACCGATAAATAAGCACCAGATGAATAAGTGATTATAATAGAAAAATATTTCATACCATCTGTTTTAATACAATTAAAAGAACAGTATTAAGAGTTGCGGATCTCTCGATCAGTGGCAGCCGCCAGATAAAATATTTTCACTCTCAAGAAAAATATTTTGGTAGGTTAGGCCTATAGGTGAGCCTAATACGCCTCCGCACGGCTTGGAACCATACTCAGGTGACCTAAAAATGTCAATATTAATATCCAAGTGGAGGTATCGAAAGCGAAAGTAACTGATAATGAAATGAAATTGGAAATGAAAATGGATTTTCCAAAAATATGTCAACGTGGACGTACATGTAACTATAAATAGATTTCTGAGTCTCATATAGTGAAACTAGATTAAGCTTACTGTAGTAGGCCTACAGCATTTCGACAAGTAGGCCTTTTGTACATCACTAGGCCTAATAAGGTGCTGTGTACGAGTTGTGATGGTAATATTCGTTACGTTGAAATTAAACGAATCCTGCTTGACCATACACTAATCAGAAATTGATCGACGTTTACAAGATGAGTGAGTCTGCGACCAGTCTTCCCGTCTCTTTGGATACACAAGAACTGCCTCTGAAAATAGAGATTTATCGGACGTTTATCGCCGAGACTGTCAATAGCGTAAAATTGCTCCCACATTTAAAAGACTTGATAGATGAAGGTAAGTCACTTGATTACTTAATCCGACACCAAAAGTGTCACATGGCAAGTATATTGTTGTTGTTGAATTTGTTCATGTCAATCATGATGTTTTGACATCATGTTGCGTCTTTAAATCTTGTCTCATACAAGTGATAGATTTATGACCAAACTTTGTATGACTGATCAGTAAGTAGACACTGTCATTGTTTTATATACACGTAACCATAGTGTCAGTCATGTTTATTATCACCACATATATAGTGTTGTGAGCTTGTGACTGAGATCAAATAGTGCCAGTGACATGTGTCAGTGACATGTTTTATATAGTGACAGTGACATGTTTTATAAGTGTCAGTGACATGTTTTAAATATTGTTATACTTCATCATGGATTGGTTGACAGCCGTCACGTGTCAGGGAGACTGCACTTCATGTCTCCCTTGCATGTAATCCCTTTGGGGATTCTGTTGAGACCGTTTTATTGTTGGGTTGCAGCAATACGCCTGCGACAGAATTCCCAAAGGGATTACCTTGCGTGCATTATATTTCCCTCGCGTGTGTCATGTCTCCCTCATGCTAAAACCCTTGCAGCTTATTTGACAGTTGCTATTGATTGTGTATTACGGTATAATAAACAATTATTACCCTGGTTGTAGGGAGACATGAGGATTTGTTTATTTGCATCAATTCATATTCCCCTTGGGCTTTGCCCTCGGGAAATATGACTTGCCTTGGTTAAACAAATGTCAATGACATGTTTTATTGTGACAGTGACATGTTTTATAAAGTGTCAGTAACATGTTTTATATAGTGTGAGTGATGTGGTTTGTATATTATCAGTGACATGTTTTATATTGTGACAGTGACATGTTTTATATTGTGACAGTGACATGTTTTATATAGTGTGATTGATGTGGTTTATATATATATAGCATAGGCATCAGAACGGGGTGGGGGGGGGCTAAGATAGACATAGGTGGTTTATTTACTATCAGTTACTTGTTTTATATAGTGACAGTGAAATGTTTTATGTTGTTTTTGTTTGTTTATTGTTGTTTAACGTCCCACTCAAGAATATTTCACTCATATGGAGACGTCACCAAATGCCGGTGAAGGGCTTCAAATTTTGGCCTATGCTCGGCACTTACGGCCATTGAGCAGTGAGGGTTCTTTAACGTGCCGACACCTACTGTGACATGGGACCTCCAGTTTTTACTGTCTCATCCGAAAGATAGGAAACCAACCTGTCGTCGGCGGGACTAGAACTCACTACCTCATGATCCAGAGTCGAGCGCCCTACCGACCGAGCCAGGCAGGCTCTGTTTTATATTGTGATAGTGACATGTTTTATATAGTGTCACTGACATGTTTTATATATATAGTGTGAGTGATGTGGTTTATTACTAAATATTGTTTTATATAGTGACAGTGACATGGTTTATATAGTGTGAGTGATGTGGTTTATTACTAAATTACTATCAGTGACATGTTTTATAGAATGACAGTGACATGGTTTATTAGGTCGCCTGAGCCAAAGGCTCAATGCGACCTATAGCGAACGTCTTTTGTATGTCGTCATCCGTCGTGTGTTGCTAACTTTAAAACATTTTTGACTTCTTCTCAAGAACCAATGGACCATATTCAACTAAACTTGGCAAGAAGTATCCCCATGTGCAGTCGCATAAAGTTTGTGAAGGAAAAG